>JAYKKI010000105.1:6240000-6840000 GCA_039881145.1 Druceiella hillmani | reverse complement strand
TGAGACTTTGGTAATTTATTGTGGGTAAATTATTCATAACCCTATCTGAAGGCATTCAACTTTACAGGATATGTTTAAATAAATTTAAATTACTAACCTTAATATTATGGGCTGCTTTTTTCCTTTTTGGTATGGGTGTATCAACCTGAGTTTGTGTGGACTTCTGTAATAGAAAAGAATTTATAAACATTCATGCACATAGATGGCCGAGCTATATACAATATGAATTATTAATTTCATGGTTTTCCACAACAAGTAGAATCCTTAGAAGAAAATATTTAATAATTTATTTTATTAAATTACGTATTGGTTTAATAATAATATAAAATAAGGAACTTACATATTTTATTTTGCTTTCATCGCCTTCAATACTTTCAATGCTTGTCAATTCATCGGCAACATTTACAGTATTAATTTTTAAATTTCCAGATGATTCTCCGGTTTCATTCTGTAAAAAAAGATGATCGTGACATTATTAGTGTAATATAAACCTATTAATAGCTATAGAAATACATTTTATCTTATTGTGGTCATATTTGTTTCCTTATACGAATTTACTTTCAAAAATAAATCAAAAATGCCCTTACCAGATCACAGGCATTGCTGTCAAATTGATTTTTGTCTACCGCAAATTCATCTGGAATAAGGGCCATTAATTGTAAGTCATCTAAGGAGGGACTTGGGGGCTTCGGTCCACCACCTGTTCCTCCAAGTTTATTTTTATGGGCGCTTAACCTTTCTTTTGCACCCATCTTCATGTTACGCCACTGCTTTTAAATTTACGCCAGTTCGCGGTGACGGCTGTTCATTCCATTAAAACTAAAAAATATATCATATATTTAAAATGACTCATATTTACAATAGTAATATAAGCAAATGTTTGAATTGCGATCAGATTACTTACGTCTTAAACACTTCAGTCCAAGCTTGTTTTTTTTGTGCGTTGGTGTTTGTATTGACACATTTGTTCTCAATTTTTCCAATATGCTCTTCCACGCATTTTCTTAAAAAAAGCTGTAAAAATACACATGTTTAATAAATTAAAGCGAAACAATACCATTCGTTATAATTGAACAATAACTTTAAAAATTAAGTAAGAAATATTTTGGTTCCAAAATAATGTTATCGTAAATTATAATGACAACTACATATATATATATATATATATATATATATATATATATATATATATATATATATATATATATATATATTATATCATGGACATACCTTCTCGCTTTCTTCCCAATTTATAGATCGTTTCCTTTTATTGCTAAAATCTTCCATTTTTGTAATTTAGTTAAAAACCGTGAATAACGCAACGTTACAATATTCAAACGTTAAATTTGACAGTTAACTAGCAGTGACGCGCGATATTACCAGACCTAAAATTGTCTACAGCCACGTTGTGTGACTTAACGGCCGTCCAGAAAAGTCACCGATAGGCGGTATTTATTAGTAAAAAAAATTAGGCAATGACTTATGGTCTTATGCAATGCCTAATTAAGACAGAGTTGGACGGTAACTTAAGCAATTCTAATAAGTAAGACCGTATATGTTTTATGAAGACAAGAAATCATTTATAACAAAATATCACTACTAATCATAGAAAGATTTTAATCGCTAATGAAAAAAAATATCCAGGTAAACAATGTACTATATCTTAATACCTAGCTAGATGCTGTAAATGAAAATTTAGTTATTGTAGAAAGTAGAGAATTCCTGCACATTCATCTCCAATTTTCTAGTAGAAGCTTACTCACCTCGGCAATCTCCTCCGAATCCCTTACTTGGTCAAAAAGTTTTTATTTTTAATTTTTAATTTCAATAACTAAAACTACAAACACTTTAATAGGATACATAATTTATTTTCGAAAAAAATTAATAAATTTAATTTGTGTCATCTGCGATGAATGAATTAAATATGAAATGCCATTGTTTTGGCCCAACCCTATTATTAATAAAACAATAATGATAAAAATTTTGATATATTTTTAAATTGCGTTGAAAAGTTTATGCAAAAGAATTTTCTTTATTTCAAGTTATCTTTTAGTTACAACGTCACGTCATAAAATATGAAACCGTAAGAAAATTTGATATTCGGGCTCAAAACTAAATTGTAACAAAAAGTATTTTCCTCCAAACAGCTACGCAACCGCTTGAGGAAATTGTGAATTTTGAAGGAAGTTATAAAAAGCACGTTTTGAAAGATTGGCGCAAATATTTCAAATTATTACGACCTTTGTCGTATTCAAGCCATTATTTTTTCGCAAATAATTGATTTGAATTAAAAAATAAAAGAGAAACCTAAACTTTCTTTCTATTGATAGCAAAACAGAAGCCATGAGTAATGAAGTGAGGTAATAAAATTATAAAGACTAAATTTATGTATTGAGCTTTTGAATTTTGAGAATTTGTGTATGTATTGAGCAACGGCGCTTTTTTGAAGATTTAGACCTTATCACGACGTGGAAGCAGTAGAACGTTGTTGTTTATTAGCTTGTGTTTAAGTTGATCATATTACCGAACGAATTTTAAAAGAAGTTTCGTTAAAAACTTAAGGGCAAGGTATAATATAATTGATCTATGTCATCAAAGAGTTCAATCGCGTTGCTTTTCCTAGCTTGTTTTAACTTTATATTCCAAACATTACCGAACGTATTATAATAAACTTTCGTTGATAACTTAAGGACGGAATAGAGTCAACGAGGAACTGGAACGTTCGGAAAATAAAATATTCGGGAATTTTTTCTAGTAAAATTGTATTGTTTCTTATTACATTGTTTTAACGTGATCACCCAAATATAATCGAAAATGTTATAATAAACTTTTGTTGCGAATTTAAACAGAATATTTAATTGCACTTTCTCATAAAAGAGCTGAAATGTTCTGGAAATTGTTCCGTGAAATCTGAAAATTGAAAAATGTTCCGAAAATTTTTCAGAAAAAGTCGCATTGTTTTTTATTAGTTAATTTCTTATTTAACACAAAAAATATTACCGAGCAGTCTTCGAAGAAAATTTCGATGAAGATTTAAAAACAAGATATAATTGCATTACGTTATCAAAAAGAGTTCTAAATGTAAAATTTCTTGAACATTTTTTAGAAAAACTCGTGTTGTTTATGAACAGGTTATTTTTTCAAGCAAGCCGATTTTCAAAGAACTTTCATTGAGAAATTAAGTTCTAAATTATACTATAAATTATATATATATATATATATATATATATATACATATTTGTTCTGTGTCATCAAATTTGGAATATTCCGAAATAATTAAGAGGAATTGACTTATAACATTCCTTAAGAGGGTTTTAAGTAATTTATCTCTATGGATAATGCAATCTAGGAAGCCCTTAAGGAATGAGTTTGCTTCGTTTTATATATAGTGAAAATACTAAAAAACTTATATTCTGACCACCTTAAAGAATGCTAATGGTATATTACATTTTATTCCATATAAGACGTCCAATTGCTATATATATACATATATATATATATATATATATATATATATATATATTTATATATATATATATATATATATATACTCGTAAATTAGCTAATAATTATCAAATCAGCTGTCACCATGATTTAATCCCCCTTATAATTAGCAAAATTTACTTTTAAAAATAATTTCGGAGTCTATTTATTGCTTGAAATAAATTTCTACAAATGTGAAATTATTTAGATGAAATTTATTTTATTTTTCACGTCAAAGCTAATGCTTAAAATACTCAATGAAGCATTAGTGCAGGACCATTATTTGATTTTACTCTTTGTGAACCTTACTTCTGTCCAGACAACCTCAAAAACTGCTACTGATATTTTAGTTTTATTTCATGTAAGAAATTCAATTGCTCTTAATACGCTGTCGCCATATATCTCATTCATATTTTGTATTCTAAAATGTATTCTTCTTTAACACATAATTGGCTAACGGATTTTTTTTTAAATTAATGTCTAAGTAATACTTATGAATTAACTAATAACTTAATAATTACAATCTAATCAGTTGTCGAATTTATAATTAAATGTATATGTACACTCGTAAATGTTTAGAAGTGCCTAAATATATACAAGTATTCCGCCCTCGTATAGCGAGTTCTGTTCGTGTTTTATAGTTTTATAGATTTTTTATAGCAAATGCTTTGTATATTGATGTTAAACCCATTATTTTAATTAATATAAGTTATATTATGGGTATAAACTCGTTATCTTAATAAATATAAGATATATTATTAATATCGTAATTTATGTCAAAATTTATTTTGAAAAAGAATTGATTTCAATGATAATATTTCAATAATTATAATATCATTTAGTTTCAGTTGAACCTCAGTCTGAGAAAAATTTGCGAGATAAAAATGTTATATTAACAAAGTCGCAAACATCAAGTGCAGTATGAGGTTGATCATTTGAATATTACAATTTTAAAAACCATCTTTCAATAAATAATATTTACTCGATTTTCCTCAGAACGTATTCTAAATATTAATATAAGCGTATATTTAAAGACAAATTTCTTCGGAGTATATGAAAACAATCGAGTGTATCTCCAGAATATGAAGAAATTTCTAGTACACAAATGTTTTGTAATTTTTGCTTTAAAATTAAGATAGTAGGTTTTATTGTTAGCTCATATTTATAAGCGATACTTGATTAGTATGTTAAGTTCCCGATATTTTACTGCCATTTGGTTATTGGTTGTATTCATTAATAGTATCTAATAAAAATGGATTTAAGACCCACCTCGAAACCTGTTCAACTGCTTTTGATAAAAATGGTAACAGATACATATACACACAACCTCACAAATTAAAGTCAGATGCCATCTCGATTCCGTGAAGGATAATAAAATAGTGGAAATAAAAATATGTTAAGTTAAGTACATTGCAATGAAAATGAGATCTATATTTTTATAGCATATATTAGATTATAAGTAGCCTGTGGAGAAAAACTAGACCATTCTGAAAGTTCTGATATGCCTGTGTGTAAATGTTTTATGTTTATTCTTAAAAGCATCACATTAATACTACTAAATGAATTTCAACACTGTTTTCACTGTTACATATCTTAAAGTTTTAACAAGACGTATTGTAAACCTCGAGAAATTTACACTACAGAAGACACATATATGAAGAACAGAAGCATATTTTATCTGAAAATGCAACTGAGATGTTGTAATGTATCTACGCTAATAGCATAGCTTAAGAACTAGTAAGTAACTTTCATTTTTTTTCATTATTGCATTGCTTAAGATCTGGGAAATATGCTGAAATAGAAAAGCAACTTTAAATTAATCTGGATACTTTTTCTCAATTGCCATAGTTGAGAAAAAAATGTTTCAATCCACTAACAATAATTTAATTGGTTAAAATACGTATGTAACTCGCACTGCGAGGGTTATACACATATTAAAGTTTTACAAACGCTAGTTTCAAAATAGAGGTATCGCCTCCTCCTTCAAAATCTAAACCTAGGCATCAATTTTCCTAACAAAATATAGTAAAATGACATTTATAAAAGAGTTAGAAAGGTTGTTTTTTGACATCATATCAAATTATGAGTCGAAAAAAATTCATAATATTTCAAAACGTTTTTATATAATCAAAAGATAGAAGTGAAAAATATTGTTTACGCAATAATGAAGATTAAGATAAACGAAATATTTATGTAAAATTCTTATATTTAATTTCTCTTATAACGTATTCCTCTTTTAACTTAAATGATTGAGTTTTATGCTAAATTATGTTAACAAATCGTAAATAATACGTTTTAACCTTTCCTGTAACAGACTGATTAAATATGCATCACCACTACGAATAAATCAGTTCCATACCTTCAACATAAATGTTCTATGAAATTATTTCCGATAGCTTTCAAAATTTTGCTTAGATTAATATAATTTTTTTCGACAATGAATATATAAACTGGTAAATAAATTTGAAAATATGTAGAAGACGCTATGGCCAGTATAATTAATTTATGAAATAATTAAAGTGATGGTCACTGTCATCAAAACGATATTTTCAAATATGGACAAAGCGAAGATTTCTCTTATTTACTTTTTTTTGTGAATAAAACATTTTTGTGGTATTTTTTAAATTTTGTTTAAAATTGCAAATGTTCTTTGAAGATCATTTTCAATCCTTGGTTTGTTTTGCTCCATACATCCAAAATGAAATACCTGTTGTTTGCAATGAGTGTTATACCTCAGCAAACGATTGCAACGTAAAATTTTACTTTAGGAGATATTGTGTGCTGCTATACATAGGTGCTGCTAACGCCATCTATTAACATTTTTAGTAATAATAATGACAATAATAATAATAATAATTTCGGCAATGAATCTGTAATTTTACGCGAGTGAAACCGTGAGGCACAGCTAGAATGATACACAGTTATTAACAAGCATATACACTTAGTTTTTATAATTATAGTTTTCAATAATTATTCCATTTCGTCATAAGTTATTATCACTTATTTTTACAATTTGCCATACTTTACGAGGTAATTACTGCCAGCTGAACCAGTCGAATAAAGTTTAAAATTTTAAAATATTTTTGCTATTTCTGACATTTTGACGTTACGTATGTCGTATGTGAACTCAAATATTTTATGGTGAGCCTCATAAAACTTGCCAGTTCAGCGAGTTTTAAAATTTCCCAAAAAGTAACGAAATAATCACTTTACAAGTTCTTAGCTATTTTCTTTGAAATTTGTGTAATTTTACAAAAAGTCGTAAATACGTAATCGTGTATTACTTTAAATGCATAGAAATAAAAATATTATATTCCGAATCCAAACAAATAAAAAAAAAATATTCGTCGCAAATAGCGGAATATCCGCACGTTTTCATGAGATAAAAAAATTTTTAATTGTTTCCTATAATTTACATACGTTACTCAATATTTCAAGACGGTTTAATTGTATTTATTTAAAATAATAAAATCGACAAGCAATTTTATTTTTATCATCAGACTCTGACATGATCAATGGTGTAGTTATTTTTCAAAGTAACAACTACCAGTAAAAATAATCTTTAAAGAGTTCTATTGTTGATCTCCAGAACTTATCATTAGACCCTAACCTAGTCGATGATGTAGTTATTTTGAAAAGTCACAACTGCTAGTAGCAAATATATTTAATTACCGTTGATTTAAGAGGTTCCATTATTCATCCTCAGAACTTATCATCAAACGCTGATCTGGTAAGTGGTGTAGTTATTTTGCAAAGAAATATCTTGAATCATAATTGATTTACTGCCATTTGTTAAGGAGTTCCATCGTTCATTTCCGGACCTCATTATCAGAGCATGAAAACAACTCCTCGTTTGAAGTGGCTTAATTAATATTAGACACATAAAAACGAATAAATTCGTTCATGTAAAAGAAAATTTTACAAATCATGAGTAGGTTTCGCACCACGAGGGTTTTGCACACTCTTAAGCACTTATAAACATTAAAGGGTGCATAGTATTCCAATTAAAGTATTTATAAATATAAAATGGAGACAAATATATAGAGACAGATAAATTGTCATCGCCATAGTGTGTTGGGTTGATCACATGGCCTTATAGCCCTTTGACGGAGTAGAGCACCGCGGGGACTGGTTCGGTACGTGACCGTTCCTCAGCCAGTCCAGCCCCGTTGGACTGGTTTTACGGTTGCCTGTAAGAGATTGCTCTCGTAGCAATAAGTCCGCCATATGTATTAATTAGATACATTAAAGTTGATAAATAAATAAACTGTTCACAACGTAAATATATTGCACACTATAATTTTAATAAGCGTGAAAATGGGGTGCTTTTTTAAAAACTCATAATATATATAATCATCGCTACAGTTTTCCCGCAATCAAACTACTAAAATATTTCGGAAATAGGGGGCAGGTAGGTAGGACATATTTTTTTACATATTTTACAATGTCTTTAGTATACTACCTACAATTAAAAAAATATTTATTGTAGGTAGTATACTAAAGACATTGACTTTTATTATTAGCCCTTTTCGACAAAATCCCCAACAAACACGGGATTTAAAAAATTGAAGTACCATGAAATTTCCATATAAATATTTTTATTACAATTAATATGATTTAAAACTATGCCAAACTTCAACTTTCTACGTCACTCGGTTTCTGAAAGAAGCGGACGGACAGACACGTAAAGGATATTTTAAAGGTTTCATTTCTCTTTTTGAATTATCGAACTCGAACAAAATTTCATTTTTGAGTTCTATTTGCAAAACATTATGTTTCAAAGTGACGCGAAGACACCCCCGCCTCCTCCCCGCCTCTTATTTTTTCAACAGTGTATTTTAAAAATTGGGAAAAGACCTAACCCTAGTATTTTGTTTAAAAGCCTTTTGGTTAATTTGCGTCAACAATTTCAAGATATATTGATAACCACAAAACTCTAATATATATGTATTTCGACGTGCATTTCTCTGTTTCTTTTGTTATACAATTTATACCTAATATTAACAACAAGAGACATTTTGGATAATAAAAATTAAAACAGATAATACAATTTGCTAACAATACTTTAACATTTTTATCGTAGTAACATAATTTTTGACAGCTAACAACACTTGAAAAGTAATATACAGTAATTTTATTAGTTTAATATTTTGCAATTTATTTCCCATTTTGTGATGTAAAAGACTGGAACGGAGATGAAAGCAATGAAATTAATATATCGTCTTCTTGAGTCTTAATGTTTTGTTTAAATTAATGTTTCAGTGGTACAATTTATCACTTGATATCTTGCAATCTGAAAATGATAAAGAGATAAATTATTTCATCAAATATCAGCTGTTGCTTCAAATATTATAAAACAATGAAATATCCGCCTTGTAATCCCAAGCGAAAGGAAACCTATAGAATACCTTTAAGATACAACAAGAGGGAAATTATATTGTAAGAGACACAACGTAGTCCGTTGAAATTACCAACACCGACTTAAGGATAATCAAAAGGAACAGTAACGGAAAGGCTGTTGAACGACCGTAACGTGGGAAAAAGAACAAATGAGCCATTAGAGATCACCTGAGCGTCATTATGTAGATGGAATTATGTCACGATGAAACGACCATTACGACCTATAATACGTAATGAATGCTTTAGAGAATTAGGTTTGTGGAAACGAGATATAACTCTTACGATTGTTTGAGCATAGTGATTTTCAAAACCACAAATCTTTTCCACTGGGAATAAGATTTGTCGCAAACATCCATAAAATGCGGGCAAAATAAAGATCGTGTTATTAGCGACGCTTTATGGTAACGTAGTATGGAAAATACAAACCTGTATTTTTTGAGTTCATTGCATTTTCTAAATCACAAGTCTTTATCACTGTTAAAAGGTTTAACAGAAATGAAGTATCTAAATAATGCAGGCAAAACGACGATCATATTATTAACAATGCTTTATGGTAACATAGACTGGAAAATACGCATGTATTTTTAAAATAACTAAATTAAGAAATAAAGGTCACTAACGCGTGACTTTCCATTTCTAACTTTTTAATTTCAATGAATATAAATAAGTCGTTTTAAAAATAAGCGACCTTTTGATCAGGTATTAGTAGCTTAATAAAATGAAAATTAACCAAATTAGATGGTCCACACGCGTGCAATAAATGTTAAAAGTAAAGTTTCACCGCAAACTTTGCTAACTTTAATAATAACAATAATTAATTATATATTAATAGGTATTACACGAATAAACAAAGAAAGAAAACGTCCAACTGTATACACATACGTATTGCGTGTCAATATTGATGAATGATTTCCATTGATACCATTTATATACAACTACATTTACGCAATAGTACCATCATGGATCCCTAAAAAAATAGTTTGTCACATCTTTACTATTGGCAACATTTTATGGTAACTGTATGTAAAATATAAACGTATGATTTCCCATTTATTACTTACTAGCTCTGCCGGCGCAACCTCGTTCGCGTGGAATTCAGTATAAGAAAATAATTAAGAATTTTGTGTATTTTTTTTCGTATATATTCATAAGCGTACATTTTATTAAAAACGCTAACAGATGGCGTTGGTAGTACCAACATAATAATATTCACCATTTCAAAGTGTCTTTCATATTTGTAATATACAGATTAAAATATTCTATATGTTGCTCGAGGATTAAACCTATTACCATATCAAAATACGTGGAGTAATTCTTGCGTATTTGAAGAACAAATTAACAAAGACACAGACAGACAGTTTCCAAATTTTCTGACTTCTACTATCATTCTATACGCTAAATCAACCACTCTCTTTAAAATATTTTCCATGTAATTTAATGTAAAATTACCTAAATTAGATCTACACAGGTGCGATAAATCTTAGAGCTACAGTTTCAGACAAACTTAGTTAACTATATATAACACGAATAAACAAAGAATGAAACATCCAACTTTAGGCGTCATCCGTGTCAAGATTCACGAACGAAATCTGTTGATTCGATAGTAATACCTGCAATAATACCTTGAACTTAATATAATTCTTGTGAATTTCATTAGTTTATTAATTGGAATAAGATTGTAAATACTATCATTATATATATATATATATATATATATATATATATATATATATATATATATATATATATATATTGCCACCCTGATTAACTTTTTTTGTCATTATACTAAGTGTAAGCTCTTAGACTATAGAAAAGGCTTAATATGCGTGCGAGTTAAAAATTATCTAGAGTTAAATGTTAACTCCAAGAAAGAATTATCACTTGTAAAGAAATATTCTTTCGGAAAGTCGAATCTGGCACAAAGCAATTCGGTACAAAACCAGTTAAGCTGGAACCCAACCAATTCAAGTGGAACCAGTACCATTAAAAAAGAAACATGAGAAATTTAATAAATTATTACAAATAGACAGCAATTTAAATCAAATTCAGCCTAATTGAAATAAAATTAATACGCAAACCGAATCGTATGATCCATAGAACAATCAAACGATACATAGAACGATTCCTTATTAAAAAAAAATCAAAACGAATACCAGACTCGCAAAATTCCACTGAGTCAGCCTCATCTTTTCAAGTACTACCGTCATTAACAGATGTAGCTTTAATTATTTATTTTAAAAATCACGAACCAAATATTTTATTCATAAAATAAAATAAAAAAAGACAATTGATTAAGTATGACTTTTCTATTAAAATTTTACTCTTCATTGTTGTAGAATCTAGTACTGAGAAAGTAATGGACGAACTAAGGTCAAATATTTAAATTGCTCAAATTCCTACTTTACTTCATAATAAAGTTGTATCGAGATATTAAATATTTCTTTCGAAGATATTATCTGGTCTGCATTTCTCAACGTCGCCTTTTATTTTAGTATGAATTTTCATTCATATTAAAATAGAAGGCGGCGTTGATTGAAACAACCCTCTTATTTGCATTAACCGTGAAATAAATGAATTTAAAATATATTTAAAAAACAGTTAGCCGTCACGGGACGCCTGGCAGATGTGAAACATCGTGTTCGTACAAGTAATATGTATAAAAGACAAGATTATTACAGGAACTAAATATTGCATAATGAAAAAATAAAGTATTACGAATTTCTTACAGAAAATGGTGACTTGTAAACAACAGCGTCGAACTGAGTGAGAAGGGGGTCGCGTAGTCGGTTGCGCATGGCGACACGTCGCCATACCGTATACTCTACTACGTTATATATATATACCTTAGTATAGCGTGGCGACCCGTCGCCACGGCAAGCGTCGCCACGCCAACGATCCGGTTTTTACCTGTGCCTATAGATGTTTCACATCAAAAATTAATTACAATTATGACTAATTAATGCACATCTGTGAAAGTCAATTTAATCCCATATTACCTTTGAATTATCCCAAACTACCAAATACTTTCCCATTCGCCTGCTGCTTAAACGCACGATACAATCACATAACATTTAATACCGGTAAGAATTGACTTTATTCCAACATTTCTTGTTGACCGTAAAATGAAAATTACACCATAAGGCACCGTCACATTGGCCATCGCTCGCCCGATGATGCGTGCGTCCAATGAAACTGTTCGTGCGACCGTGCGTTCAAACATACTGATACCCACTGAATGTCCTAATTGCTGGTCGCGCGATCGCGCTATACGACCAAATTGTCTAATTTTCGTCGCGCGACCATCGACACATAGTCATAGTATAGATCGTGCGATCAAACATGCTGATCAGTACTGAATGTCCTAAATAGGATATCATTATCACTATATATATAACTCGACTTACCAAACCGATTCAAACCAAGTTGAAGGTATACCGATTTAAATCTTTGTCGAATTGAGTTGGCCTGACTCGTTCGACTGCTCTAAACTCGGTCCGTATGTCGTTTGCACGCTCTCCCGCGCCGCTTCATGCAAGCAATACGAATCAAATCGAACTCTGTTAAACCGATTTACGTTTTTGTCGAACCGAGTTAGCCTGGCTGGTTCGACTATTGCTACACTCCGTCCGTGTGTCGTTTGCACGCTCTCCCGCGCCGCTCCATAAAAACAATACGAATTCAATCGAACGGACTCTGTTCCCGCGTACAATGTAAACAATAAACGCTTGTTCGGACATGTTTTATTGTTTTAATTAATCCGTAAATTCCTTATTCGTAAGTTTTAATCGATTATTTATAATCATTAATTTGTTTAAGATTTGTTTAAAATTTTATTTTAGGACTCTTAATTTATTTATTGATATATGTTTTTAATTATATATCAATTTAAAAATGATTAATTCATATATTTTAAAAATATATATTAAAATGCACATGCACAGACAGACACACTCTTACATCTATATACGTACACACAATAAAGATTAGTCAAAGAGTAATATGTAAATTATACAAATTATATGGTATAAATTAAATTTGAATTTTTAAATTTGTTATTTAGATAAGTCGAATTTTATGTACCTGAAAAGTGATAAATAATTTAAAAATCACTAAGTATTGAAATTGGACTGAAAATAAAGACTAAACAAATAAAATTATATTAAAATGTATATTTTAGTATAATATTATTACGTTAAAATTTAAATATATATTTAAAGTTAAATTTACGTTGATCTCTTTGTTATAGGTATTAGAAAATAAGTAAAACATATATATCAATAAAACGTTTATTTTTCCATACTCCTATCAAAATAAGTCAAAAATTAAAGGCTTCTTAAACACACGAAATCAATTTATGACACCATGTAACGATTATGTTCGTTAACTCGACTTGACCTACTCGGTTTACGCGAATTTTCAACTCGACTAACTCTGACAAACTTCCGAGTTGGCCCATCAGTAGTCCTAATCAGTCACGTCCGTCCGTCCACAGCTTTATAATTCCTACAATTTTAGGCCAATTTACATGAAATTTAATGCAATGCAAGTATCATGTATCATGGTGGGTTGTCAGTTAATATGCAAAATATTATTTTTTAATATACCTCCCCTAATGTAAAGGGCAGGAAGGGAATTTTTTCACCCACCCAATTTCACTTTTAAAATACATTAATTTGTGAAATGTTAAGCTCTAAAGTGATGTAAAGTGTAATACCCCACCCATATTCCTTATAATCCAAAACCGAAACAATTCTGGCATGCGGCTGAGATATTGAATTAAAATTATTTTGATTAAATTGCATCAACAATTTCAAAGTAAATAGACAGCTTTAACAAATTCCACTTTATGCGAGTATCAATACGCAGGGGAGCAGTTTATTTATGTTATAAAATTGTACAAATACTCAATATTATTAGCTCATATATTTTAAAATCGCTTTACTTGTTACTATGAATAAGTTTAAATCTCACTCGTGCGAAAGAAATATACGTCACTCCTAATTTTAATTAAATTGAAAGGAAATAAGAATAAATAAATTTAAATAAGTTTCTAATTTAACAATAAAACACGATCAACCCATAAATCCTCGAAAGTAATGAGTTTGTAAGAAACAAATAATCTCATATACGTCGCTTTAAATGTGAGTTTTATGCCATTTTTATTAAAATAAGAAACGGTCCACAATTTTTAATACATCCGTTCACTGTACAGATCGTCATAACACAATCAAGATCCAAAATTAGCGGTCGGTTCGATAAAAGCGTCCACGCTGAGTGGATGGAAGCGCCAAATTAAATAATGTATCTTAGTTAAACACAACGGTAGAGACGTTACTCTCTCTTAATTCTGTTACGACCGTGTAATGCGAGCATTTTGAATAAATTAATGTGTGTGTAATTGCTGTTAGCATCCCCGTACCCTCCGATATTAATGACTCATTGCTCGAGCCGAAGGCAGTCAATTGGAAACCGTTTTGAAGTGCAAAACATGAATGATTATCTTTAGTCAGTAGGCGTTTTTGTTCCGCGCGCTGGCGATTGTACGCTTTAAGTTATCGGTATCACGAGAGAATTAACGTTTAAAGGAAGGCTTTCTCATACAATTTATTATAGACGATAACGTTAATATTCGTAAAAGTTCGACTTTCATAGTGAGGAAACACAAACCATGATTATTTACATTGAATGTTTTATAAATGTGTTTCTTATTACTCGATTGAACGAGCGAAGGAGAGTGATGCTTTTTTTCAGTTATGTGTGTGAATATCTTTGAGCTCAAACGACTGAATAAATTTTGAAATTTGAAGTACGTTGCTATATGATACATGAGGTTACTGAGATTATAGTATGGCGGAAACTTGTAGCCATTTTCTACTATATAATACATATACCAGATTTCAAATTTGCTGTCGAACGTTCTTTGTTGTCGTAGTTATTTATTTTTATTCATATTTTTTTTTTCATAACTCTTTAATATACTTTCAAATATTTATACGGAATAAGAAAATGTGAAGAGTGACTTTTGACTAGTATGATATCCGTTGATTAATTTGACATTCACCTGTCAAATGTGATGAATACATCATTTAAAATCGATGAGGTCACGTTCTTGTGAATTCAACTAGTTATAATGTGTGAATTTTTGTCAATAGATATTTTGTCACTTAAGGAACCCGTAGAGGCTTTTCACAAACAGCATTTAAATATGTATTAAAAAATCGGATCTACCACAGAAGATGTTTTTAATATTATATTACTAAAACCTTTTTAATAAAAATTTGCTTAGGAAGGAAAATGTTGTGTAAATTTTAACAAAAATTTAAATTATAAGTTTTGTCCTGAAAAGTAAATCAGCTAAACTTTGTAAATATTTTTACAAAATTTTGTGATGTAAATGTTATGAAGTGAATTTGTAGTTTCGCTTAAGCTTTCATGGCTCCCAAATTAAGGCGTAAAACACAAACTGAAAACATGTTTTGAGATGACTAACAAAAAGTAAGCACAAACAATAATTAACCCTCAAATAACCCTCTAATAACCCTCAAATTAATCGATCGTACGGACACAATTTTAGTGACAGTCAAAAAGTAAATGCAAGGAAACAGGAAAATTGATATGTGCTGCTTATACATTCATAATTCAAATCAAATTTGTCGGTAACACATAATTGTATTTTAACTCTTAACAAAACTTCCATTCTGAATATTTATAAAGAATTCGATAAATATGACATAGGGACTCTACGTGGTGAAGTGTATATTTTATTTCGTAATAGACAACATATTTTCTCAATATTATAATTTCACAGAAGAAAATATGACAGACTATTAGGAGATGAATATTCGTCATCGGTTTTTACAGCTTTCGTTTGGACATATGGTATAGAACCACATAGACGTATTGAGTATTAATTTATTTAGTTTTAGGTAATATATCGAATATCCCGACATTCTGAGTAATAATCATATTTTCTCGCTTATAATAATGAATTATCAAATAATACGCGTTAAGACATAAGAAAAAAAATTGAGGAAAAGTACTTAGAATATAAAATAACTCGACGATGTGAAAATAAGACACCCCGTGGATCGACAAAACTAAAGATTTTAAATAAGGGATAAATTCAGCCATGTGAGTAACACTCCACACGTTGCATTAAAATATTTGATTACAGTCGGGCAGGTTAAGGGAAAAAATCAAAACTAACACTGTCCATATTATTCGTTGCCTAATTTTACACAAAAAAAATGTGATCGTAATAGTGTTATTTATTTTAGGTAAAACTGTTCATTTGAAATCTGTTCAAAATCGTCATATTCTAAAAATTATCTTAAATGCCCGACAACCATTTGAGCTAATTTCCACCCTATGTAAATTAGAGATAAAATACTAACTCACGATTATATTTGAAACCAAATTATGTATTAAATATTTTGGTACTATTTAAAGCTACAATAAAATGATTAACATGTATTTACAATAATTGATTAAACATCCGATTTGACAGGAAAAACTATGGAAAATTCTGATATAATTAACATTGAGTATAATATCGTAATTTAATATATATTATCAAAGATGCGTAACATTTACGTTTTATTATGTTATTAATTAATGAATGAAGAAACCAGTTTTGCCACCCTACACATACCTACTTGCGAGTTGACATCCAGTCGGGTTGTATTTCATTAGATGAAACAAAAAAATACTCAAAAATAGTTAAATTCTCTCTAAAGCACTATACCTCATTAACGTTTAAAATAGTTAACAATTCAATGGAAAGACACTACTTACGTATAAATGATGCTAAAAAGAAGTGAAGAATAAAGTTAAATTATATTTAATCATTTTGTTAAAAACAAAAGTAATTTAAAATAAAATATAATTTCCTTATTTGTACTAAATATATTTAATTCTTCATTGCATATCAACAAAAGGATAAAGGCTGAGAAAAACATTAATAATACAAATGAATATTTCTTATCGTTTCATATTTATTTGGTGACAAAAAAACTAAAAATGGAATTAATATTAAAAACTAACCTCATATTTATTGCAATGGAGCTATTGCGACGATGAAACAATTATTCCAGTAATTGCTTTTGATAAATATAAAATAAATTAATATTAAATTAATAAAATATGAAAATATAAAATGATAAAATATAATATATATAATGGCAAAAAATTAAATAAACTTGTGAGAGATTGTGCTGCACAGTATTTCCATAAATAAATAATATATAAAAGATTTAACCCAATATATAATCTAGAACAAGAAGATACAATCATTTCTGGCTCATAGGATCGTGCTATAATTATTTCGATTCGACAAATAGTTACCAAGATATTGAATTTATTATTTACATGTGTGACGCGGCGTCACCAGCCGCTACTGTGAGGTCATATTACAACACTAATTCAACGGGAAGGTGGCAGCTGCTTCCTTCCCCTGCTTACGCCTATAAGAGTTACTTATTTATTTAGTATTTAATTGCAACTTCCTTTAAAGGGTACATGTGACAATACTTTTTTGCACAAATTTAAATTAGCTTGTTTTGCTAGGTTCAATTGTGATTTTCGCGTATGAAAAAATTTTAAAAAAAATTAATAATTGTTAGTTCAATATTTATGATATCACAAAAGTATAAATGCAAAAATATGTAAAACAGCATTTTATATAGCCATAATTTATCTTTAATTCAATAGAGCCTTCGATATATTTTATTCACATTAAATTATTTAATCCGTTTTTCCTAAAAATATAGCCCTTACAACACAATACAAATGTCTCAAGAAGTTTTCACAATAGTATTTATCGCATAGTAATTCATATAGACTTACACTTTTCAAGACCCCCAAGTTCGCGGTCGAATTACAAAATAGTCCATTTTCTCCTCCGTACACATACAGTTGCGTTTAAACCTGAGCTTAACATTTTTTGCCTAGTTTTCGACTATCATAATACAGGTTTTCTTCAAACAGCAAGTCTGTAAAAACGTTTTAGCTGTAACATAATAGGCGAGACAATAAACATCAGCCATTTGTTGGTGAAAATGAGGCAAGTCTTACTCGTCAGACTTTATTTTAGACATCATAATCTCACACAAAATTTCTTCCTCACTTTCACTAGTTCTAAACTCTAATGATATATGACCATTTACGTACGCAATTTACAGAAAGAATTCTACATTTAACCGTACAAATAACCTTACCCTTTTATTATAATATAGCTGATCCAAAATAGGTAACATACGCACGTATAACATAAGTAAGTCACGTAATGAATCTTGCTGAAATAATATATAATGTAATGTTTACATAGATATTTAATATTGGCTACTGTACAATGACATAATTTGCTTCACGCCCTTGAAGTAGTTGAAAACTGTAATAAGAAGAGACTTTTGACGTCAATATTAAAAGGTTTAATACCTGTAGTACACGCAATTTTCTTAAGTATCTGCAATAATGTTTGCTATATGTTGAAAAAAAGCTAATTTATGATGTATAAATCAAATCTTACACACGATGAAAGTTAAAGATTAGGAACTTACTTCTGCATTTTCACACATTACCTTCGGCAGTTACGAAACTATATATATTTTTTTAAATTTTATACAACCATAAACCCATAAATTTCAGGTAGGTGAAAATCATTCGTCCATTTTAATTGTTATAAATACTGTAATACTGTGCAACCGACGAAACTTTAGTTATAAATGTGATCGAACACCCCAAAACTATCTTACTCAGCGATCAGCCATTAAATCCAGTGCGGAGCTTTGTAACGTGACGTCAAGCTACAAGTGCGCCCTTGCTGAAGAAATTATGGATTGATGCAAATAATTATAATATGTAAATTTAAAAATACTTATTCTACTTCAATAAAATAGAAATATATATCTTCCTATATATTTAAGATGTTACAAAGTTTCATGTGCTATTGCGTACCCACTAATATTCTTCATTATTAAAATATAACCTTCTTACTTAATTTTCACGAACATACTCGTATATACATATATTATGATTTGATAGGAAAGTCATTACACTACCCTTATACTTCAGTTACTCCGATTTATTATATATTTATGATAAAAATCTACGATATACGTCCACAACTGACTACAGAATATATTATTTTAATTAAAGTTTTTCATATTAAGTGGTCTATTATAAAGATAATATGAAGTGTTTAAATTTATAGCCTGGTTTGATCCTATGCTGCTAACAATTTAATACCATTAAAAAATTTCCTTCTTTTCAAATACTCTAAAGAAAGATAAAAGTAAAAAAAGCGCTAGTTCTGGGCTACAAATCAACATTCTGGGTTACAAAATATAGTGCAAAAGTAATATCTTAAACTTATGACTTTTTAATGCCACCTAACTTTGATTGCCACATGTAATTACTTGTACTTTTGGAAAAAGGATGGAAATCAAAGATATTTGAATTTCCTCGTTTCTTGTACTCTAAACCCTGTCTGTATAGCAATTATCTGAGATTAAAGGAAATACCACAAAGGTTTTAATGAGCATCAGTAAATGAATGGCGAAGTCCATGAATATTAATAATAATAATAGTAGCAACGCCATAAAAATTAAATTTGCCACATTGTCTTAGCTTGGTGACTACATCTTCTCTTGATAATTTAAAACCTAAAGGTTCTAGTCAAAAGGATACGACTATTAGACTCGGTAGAGTCACTGTCGCTCCCCTGAATCAGGTGGCGCTTTCAACGGAATTGTCGGATATTTTCATACAAACGTAACGTATTTGATGTGTGATAATTTCACTTCAAGAATTCGACTCAACATATAAACTAACAAGAGTATGCATAAAAAGTATATTAAATAATTAATATAAATGGAGAAACACAGATACGGAAATTGCTCTCAATTCAACCGTGATTATACATATAATCCGAAGGTTTTGTATAAATTACACACAATACAGCGCGTTTATGGGCGATAAACTAATGTACTATATTAACGGTGGATTGCTCTAGCGACAAGCATTCAATTGGAAACTGTTTTGTAGCGTAAAACGTGAATAATTAAATTATTCAGTAAGCGCTTTTGTTCTCTGCGCTCGCCCCCTCGTCCATAATATGTTATCGGTGTGGCGGGGTATTAACGTCGGAGGGAAAATATCGTACGATATATTATTGATAGTAGCGTTAATATTTGCACATATCGGTCTTCGTGTCGAGGACACGCGCACTTTGCACGTCGTTGATGTATTATTGCAAATTTTGTTGTCAAACACACCGTATAAATTTTGTGACAATATTCTATTGAGGTTATAGCTAATCATTCTAACTCTCATCATTTGTTGACTTAATCAAATATAAACAAAACATTTTGTTATCAGAGATATTCCAAATATTTACATTTGAATAGCAAGATATTAAGTATTTAAATGTTTAATATAACAGTCGGAAGCATGTTAGCTTTCAACATTAGGAATATTCGCACGCTACTCGTTTTATGTACAATAACATTTGGGTTACTAAAGGAAAGGAAAAGAAAATAATTTATTAACCGATAAAAAAATAACGCATAAAGTTCAATCATATTGTAGGAACATTTTTACAAATAAACTGATTTAATGGCTTTTTAAATTAAGATGTCACCAAACCTTCGTCTCAACAACACATCTTATTCCACCAAGCATGACGATGAATCTGAACAAACACCGTTACAAAAACATCTATGTGTCTTTAATGTACTTTTTTTGTAAAACATAAGTTATTGTGATTATTAATATTTATCTCTTCCTCTTTCTACACATACCTTCGTTTCATCTCCTCCTAAACCTCACTACTTGTATGATAGTATACATTTCAATTGTTCTAAAAATATCAACTAAATAAGCCCTACCGGTTTTCATAAAAGATAAACAAAGGCAACACTAAGGTTACAAAGCATTCATGCATCAAAATTTTATCCGCCATACCACATTCAAAATGGTTAGATTTTCCACTACAGTTAATATAAAATATTGCATGTTAACAATAGTGGAAAAACTAACCACTGTGTACAAATTTATTTTAAATGTGTACCGCGGTACAGAGCCGTGGTCATTATTATTGCATTGAAAAGTCAAATATTTCGGATATTTATTATATATCGAAATTATAATTTCCCAAATTAAATAGTCTACACGAACACATTATTTTATGAAGAAATTAACAAGTGTAAACTTTATTTTTAGTAAAATTTTTAATTAAATTTTGACTTTAAAAACTGTTTTGTGGATATTGTTAAACTATCCACAAAAAGGTTTTTAAAGTAAAATTTCTAAACCGTGCTCGTGCAATAAGGCGCTTCAGCTGAATTAATCAATTTTGAAAAAAAATACAAGAACAAGTCTGTCTTTTACGCAGAAACTAAGTTATAGTAGACAGTTAACAAACAATTAATTTAAATTCAATAACCTTCTCTTATTTAGTCAAGTAAATGAAATTATACTTTTTAAACAGATGTTCCATTAACTCTCCTTAATTAGGCGTATAAATAGCCAAACACCACGTGGAAAATTATGTTCTAAAATAATATTTAAATTCAGCTAAGTAATGTTGACCCAGGTTCATAACATGTTTAATGATATCAAGTTTATCTTAAAAAGATATTTAAATTAATCCGGAAAATATTTGTCTTCAAAACTGAATTAACAATTATAGACTGAAAGAGCCAACGATTACATTTATTATATCAATATGTATCTACAGCCTTTATATCATTGATCTATACTGAACAAAATTATAATGTTAAAGATACATGAATTAAATAGTACTTACCGACTTAATGATCTACAACTCTGGGTAAGTCTCGTGAATTCCAAGAGGTTACATTAAAATAAAAATAGAAAATCTCCAATGCCCGATGAAAATACTTCCGCTCGTTCGAATAGCTCTTGCCGATAAATTCAACTATATGTTGACTTTCTATAGATGTGTTATTTAGTATGAGCAAACCACAAATACTTGACTCGTCTATTAAATTAAGAAAAAATAACGGTTGACTCGCATTGAACATTCAAATTATAATATATGCACGTGGAGGTGTGTCTCAATCGTAAGAAGTAAACGAAGAAGAACTAAGTCGCTGCGTTTCGTCGCTGTGCTCCAACTGAAACGATCATAAAAATTAATCGTATATATATATATATATATATATATATATATATATATATATATATATATATATGTGGAATTATTACATACACGTTTTTGGAAACTACATTTTCAATTCATTCAAAAAGATACAGATAAAGATATGTATTTTTTGTCAATTAGCTGTCCTCTGGTACCGGAAAAAGATTCAGCAATAAATTCATACTAGTGTAGAAAAAGCAATTATTATGAGACTTGCACGAGACTTATTTAAATGATATTTAAATAAGTCTTGTACAAGTCTCGTACTAATTGCTTTTTCTACACTAGTATGAATTTATTGCTGAATCTGAATGGGTCCTATATTGAAAAAAGATAGATGTCTTATCAGTAAGATCAATCGAATCCACTGCATAGTTTAATGCAAACTATTTTGATCAGCTGCAAATAGATTTGTTATTTACTAATCTTGAAAACTCTTCTGTTAACATTACGACGAAACAGGGGTCTGCGGCATCAAAATGGAAGAAAGATTTTAATTCTCAATACAGTAAGCGAAATAGGAACGTTAATTTCAATTGAAATGGATAAAAACATTTCCATACTTTTTGAAGTATCTTTCTGTCCTATTCTAAAAACAAAGAATAAATTAATATTAATAATTCGGTGCAAAGTGTTATTCTAAAACACCTTTACTCCTGTTTAGTCAAAACAGATATAAAAATTGAACGGTACAAACTTTTATATTGATTTGTACGTCCAAATAATTCACCGTAACGTACAGGTAATACGTTAGCTGCAAACACTCAACAAAACGTTTACAAAGCTTTTTAAAAATATTTTAAGAACTGTAAAGAATGGTGTCGTGTGTGACAATGCGACTTTGAACCTTATTAACGTTTCATTTATTCTAATAATTTATTTAGCACACAGTTCATCTATTATTATAATGTCTAATTTGAAATACACCCAAGATCATCATTTTGTGAAAAATATATTTTTATGTATCGATTTTCTAGCTATTTCAATCATAAAATAATGCTCCAATGGATCTTTTCATTTATTTTAAGACGCAAGCACACACAGAATCAATAAACATGGATAGTATTCATGACTCACAAATAATCGAAGAAGAGAATAATTGATACATTCTATTTTAATTTTTCTCTTGAGTGTAAATAAGTTATCTGCTTTACCCAATACTGCGAAGGGTAAAGTCAAGAAAGAGGAAATTCAAGAAGAAAGAAATTAAACTTCGTCTCGATATTGACTTTTGACTCCAAAGAAAAATAATAAAAAGATGTTATGAAAGAAAAAAAAACTTCTCACTTTTAAAAAAATTAATCAGCCAGGCCATGTAAAAAAAACCGCTGACATCGAAATCCACAAACGAAGAAAATATCGGTCGTCTGCATAGAATCCAATAATGAGAACTAGATCAGTTCTGAAGCTATCATAGTTGGACTGATCAAGCTGGTCGCGATATTACAATAAACATTTCGTTCGATGCTAATTTTTATTATTCACGCTTTTGCCCGCCTTAAATCGTGAGAATTGGGGATCAGCTATTTAAATTAGTAACACAAGTCTCAAATAAGAATTTTGGTATTAAACTCCTTGTTCCAACTCCTTAGTTCTCAAACCAAGTGAAATGTAGCACTCTTCTAGGTCGAGGAGAGAAGTAACGGCTTTGCACCGATTTTTCAAGGAGATTTTTGGTAACAGGTATTTTAAACTGTCCTTCACTTTCTCTTTGTATTACTGGTAGTTGAAGTTTGCATCTATTAAGGTGTTACTTAAATTTAAAAAGGGGTCTATATGGACCTTTATGTCATTAAAATCCATGTTTGAGATATTTTTAATTTATTCATAATGTATTAATAAAGATAAAGTTAAAAGTAAAGAATTATATTTCATACATATTTGAGATATTTTACTTCGTTCGTGATTAACCCTTAACTGTAAAAAAGAGTACATAAAATGAAGAAATTTATAAATGTAAACAACTCGCGACATTTAATGGAAACAAAATGCAATTCATCTTCTTTTTACATTATTCCTAAAATATTTGTTTTAAATACTACCAACATTTATGAAAATAATAATTTAGAAAATTTTGTTTATTGAATATAAGATATCTTATTATCTAAGGTACCTTGGGAATAGCCACGCATATTTTTCACCATCTGTCTGATCTTCACTTGAAATAACTTTATTCATTACAAAGTATTTCTTTATTAAGAATATCAATTAGAGTAGAGTTCATCGATTCTGAAAGAGTTAACATAAAATTGTGCAAATTGTTCTAATCTGCACAAAAATTTTGCAAATTTTCCAAAGACGCATAAATTAAAAATAAACTACTTAAGGCGTCATTTTGTGACATATGTTGTCATAGAAATGGAAACAATTTAATTAATTATTCAAAATTACAAATCAGTGCCAAATAATAGTATGATTAGATTAGCTCATGATCATAATAATACTTCAGACAAACGCACAGTATATAAAGAACTATTTAGTAACGTAATTGCTATAATAAAGGCGTATAAATGGAAACTTAGGGTATTATGAAATTAACTATGCAAGATATCTAAATATTAAGCAAAAATAATAACTTAATTTGGGGGCTATTGGTTCAGTTTGCCTAACGCACCCTAACATTGCATTTACAAGATTATTAACATCAATTCGTGTGGATTTACATTGGATTTCATTTGACACAGAAAAAGAAGATGAACGCATAAGTTACTGTCCAGGGAATTAAGGTAGCAAGTTTTATAGCATCCTTCTTCGATATAGTTACGCACAAGGGCACCCCGCACTTGATTAATGGACGCTATAATAATTACTTGTGTCTGCCTTTATATTTGTTTTATGTTATGCCATTCACATTCAACTATTGTTGGAGGACGAAATGTAGATATGACTTTATAAATTTCGCCATCTTTCAATATCGGTTTGGTTCATTGGTTTATTGTTGTGTGATATTCGTTAATTTGTTTTAAATATTTACAATTAACTACACGTAAAGCGAACTGATTGCAATAAAGGCAGTATCATGTACAAGTCACAAAAAAGTTTTAAGAAATGTTATAATTTTACAAAATAGCTAATGAAGATTCAGCACAAACGTAAACCTAACACGTTTTTATGTTATACATTTCATTAATACGTAAAGCTATATTTATTTCATTCAAAGATAAAACTAAATAGGTTTTTATTACTAAGCAACTCTTTCGTTCATTATCAGAAAATATTCTGAACCTTCAAAGAAAACCCTATGATGATGTATCATAAAATAACTTAGGATTCCGCACCTTAAAAAAGAAAAAAAAAGAAATCCTTTTATGATCATTTACGGGTCTTTTCGTTTGTGAGTCTTTTTTTCAAACACTTTCCTCCATTTAACGCAGAAATATGAAATTTTAGTTTGTGATAAACCATATTAACTCTCGTATATTTCGATATCATTTTATATAGGCTTATTATATGGAAATTTTTGAAGAGACAAACGAAGTAACTGAAATATTTATTCTTTTCAATTTCACGTTCTGCGTAAAATATCAATTGAAAAAAACAAGTTACATGGATTCCAAAGCTATTTTACGTCAAAACACACTACACTATACGCTGGAGATTATATCTCACGAAGTAGACACTGGATCAGATAGATTTCAAAACATTTATTAATATTTTTTAAGATACCTTTTTAATATCATTATTCTTTAAGGGGTAAGGAGGACAAAAATTCATCCAAAAGCCCAATATATGTGGTACGTCCCCATACAAGAAATAAAAAATATTTTTTCATTGTCTAAATTTCTACATACGTCTTAATCGACCTGCCAAAATTACAAAGGTTTCTTTTTTTAACATCCGGTTTCTTAGGTACTCTGTTATTTGGAACCCTAAAAACAGGCCAAGCTTAAATGAAACATGTTAGATAATGTATTCATTACACAAATTAGAGTTTTCACATTTAACTTACGATTTTTATGTAAACCGCGGTACAGAAAAAAACTTTGTGAACAGATCATGTAGATCATAATACCTGTAGATCATAATATTGTAAGTCTTATATCATGTAGATCACAATATTGTAAGTCTTATATCAAAACCTGCAATTTAAAATAATAAGTTAGGTTATTCCTTCATCGTTTAAAAACTAAATATGAATTCGATGACTATAGTTTTGTATTATATCCTCTCCAATCCTTTGCCGGTGAGAACTCATATTATCCATATGAGAAAAAGATGCGTTGTACAATTTTTCTAGGTATTCCTTGTGTCTTCACTGTTACCAGAACAAATAAACTGACTGTAATTATAGCTCACTAGAAATATTACAGGTGAATAATTACAGCCGGAATAAAGTAATTAATACAGTAAAAAATATTCATATCATATTATCTAATACAAATGTTTTGAATATACCTTAATTTGTTGACTTAGTATTCTGGAAAACAAATTATGAACTTGACAAAAAATATTTCTAAAGTAAAGCACTTTCCTGCCAAATTATTATCCATGCATTATTTACAAAAAGTCAATTTATAGATAGTAAATCAATACATGTTACAAATAAAATTATCAAAGAAAATGTTATAAATATAACATTTTCAATCTTTGTAAAATTCGCTATCACCGTCTCTATTCACTTATTTAATTTAAAACTTAGTTTATGAAAATTCGTCTTCATTGTTTTACGACTATTTATGTAAGAAGAGGTAAACAACTTCAAATTTAATCATCCAAATAGATTTTACATTTACTTTGTTAAAAAGTTATTAATAACTTCATAATTTTAACTTTTATGTCAGGACATTGCGTATCGTATGCTCCATACACAGTTTTAAAAATACATATTATAAAGTTTAAAATTGAAATGAAAATAAACTTACGTTTATTTCCAGATGATCTGTTACAAAGTATTAGTAAAGGAAAAATATAAATGGAATGTGAAGTTAGTTTAATTAAAGATTCTTTTCAATAGGTTCATAGTAATGTCACCAAAGACCAAAAACTCAAATCTCTGAAATGGCAAAGTAATTTTGTTATTACTCTTAACATATTTTAGGTAAACTCAATTGGATAAAATTAAAGTAATACAAATGTCTGTAAAATATTTAATTCTATTTATTATTTCATAAGTCACCAGTCAGCAGAAGAGAAGTATATAATGTTAACGGAAGGATGTCCTTTCTTCACAAAATAAGACTTTCTTCCATAGGAAATATTCAAGGAAAGTTTTAGTTCCATAAAATATAACTTTGATTATATAAATAAAAAGAAATAATATTAAATATGTTCATTCTTTTTTGGTATAAAGCCACATGAGGAAAAGAAGCAGTAAAGGAATGCTTGCTACAAAAATAAAATTTAAACAACAAATTGTGTAGCACTAGAATCTTCAAGAAGTTCAATCTTGTTCAAGAAAAAATAAGGTTTTATCTTAAACAAGATTGAACTTGTACCCCTTTAATTGAGCCATTTATTTTAAACTGATTTCATATACGATATTATTAATTACAGCAGTACCTCTCATCCGTAATTCGTTGCTTCGAAAAATATCAAAGTTTTAATCCATTTTCCATAATATCCATTTCGAAGACTGTCTCATGACCTGTTACTATATTTTTTATGAAAATGAACAAATCTAATTTTATGTAAATACGAATATTAAGATGATAGTTCAACGCCAAACGGGTAAGATGTAAAATATGAAATAAACAATATGATAGGGCGCAGAAATTCGAACGGAGCGTCTGAATATTTAAACGGCGAAGACTAACTCAACTGACAACAGCACGGGATCGAATTTATTGCAGCCATTACTCAGCTCATGAATTCGAACATTATTATATTTATTTAGTTAATGCATTTCTATATTATTTTCAATAAGAACGCAAATTACTCATACATTAAATGAAACTATACCTGTTTAATCTATTTGAATAATCATCGCTAGTCATTTCAAAATATAATTTTAACATAGATTAGAAAGACCGATAAGGTATTTTCCTACTATAATAGTCCACGGTGGGATATGAAAAGGTTATCTAAGTTTTCTGTTTTTGATGAAATTTCGTATAATTATACCAACACGTAAGTAAAAGAAAAAAATGAGAAGTTTAATTCCCGAAAGACAACTTTTAAAATCACGACGACTATTTATAACTTACCATGAGAATACATAACGTACTTATATTCACTCCCTTATCACTAACGAGATGAACTGTTTTGATTTTTATTTATCAAAGAGTGAAAATAAATTCGGTTCCAGAAGAAAAATCTAACGTTCATCAATTTCTTTCTTTTCTAACATCACGTTGAGGAAAGCACCCAAAGAGGGGTTTTGGCAATTTTTTCATAATTCGAAATAAGCTTGAGGTGTTTCTAAATTCTCTCAAGCACATATCAAGATCTTAGCTTACTGACACATCAAGAAAATATTATTAACGTAATGGAGCTTAAAGTATTAATTCATCTTTGTAATGTCAATTAGAAGTTTGTACCCAGTACTGATTAGCGACCGAAAACAGTGAACTTGGCTGTCGCGGCCTATATTTGCTCTCAAGTCATGAGATTGACGTCAATTTAGTTATCATAAATTGACTGCGTTAAGGTTGATTCGATTATATTCTCAGGCGATGAATTTTTTTCCTAACTTGTAAGATTCCGTGATCAAAATTAATTAGGTGAAAATATCCGTTATAATTTTGACATTCTATACAGAAACATCATTTGGATGGGTTGATGTTATTGCGTTTATTATTTTAATTATTTCGGCTTCTGGTTAATATTCTCATAGTCTTAAAAGATAGTAAAGCGATGAGATGGTAAAGTTAATGTACTGTTACCTATTAAAAATCACCGTAATGTTATGTATTCAAGAAAGTATATAATATTTTTAATTTAAAAAACTTACGCAATTTTTTTTAATTACCTGAAGATGTCTAACAATATTAAAATAAAGTATCGTCTTCTAAAATTATATTTTTAGTTTAAAGAACCGGGGGTTTCTTTAAATAGACTGTCATAATCAAACATATAGTACAGTTTAAAATGATTTGGAAAAAATATAAACGTAAAGAAGTGATTTTTGAATATGAATTAATACCTAGGATCTTTTATCTAGAAAATAATAGCCATTTTTGTCCTCGTCTCCTAATTTCTCCAAGTTTTTCATTGATTCGCAACCTCATTGTCACATTCCAAAATCAGTACGTGTGAATCCATCCTAAAAGATGAGAAAATATTATTATTATCCAGTTTTTACTTACAATGTACGTATTTTTTAAAATATAAATTTATAGGTGCTTTCGCTAAGAAGCACTGAGGATTTTTGTGCGAGAGAACAAAACAAACTTTATATTGCTCGTGTGAATAAATGAAAAAAAACCGGTTTCTAAAGCATAATAACAAACATTGAGAACATGAAATATAAACGAGTGTGCCTAATAAAACTGACAAAAACACACGTTGGAATTGATTGCAGTCATCGCTTACTTCTTTTATTAAAGCGCACGGAATGTATTGCACGCGCAATAAAAATATAATTCCTACGTGACACATTCTCATTCTCATTAGTTTATAATATAAGATATTCATCCATGTTCAAATTTTATTACGGTACCTATAATAGCTTCTGAGAAAATTAATTTTAACCTTAAGGGTTTTCGTCACAATTTATATATATATATATATACATATATATATATATATATATATATATATATATATACATATATATATACATATATATTTTTTTTTGTGGTTAGAGATCTAAGATTGGGTTTGCAAATATTTTAAATAAAGTATAATTAATATTAGACTGATCCGTCATCGGACACTTTGCAGTTTTAATATGCTTAACCACCTAAACCCTTTTATCAACACGGAATTTCTTAGAAATTTATTTTATAACGAAAAAATTGAAAAAACCCATGGATGGCAATATTTTCGCAACTGCATTTTGTTACTTTAACTGTTGTAAGCCGAACTTGTAAAATATTTTGTATCGTACACTAGGGGTAAAATCTTTCCCATTAATTGGGTTCAGCGAAAATTGTTTTGTTCTACTCAATAAAAGAAACACAGTATTTAATAGTGTTACCTGTAATATAGTTCTAACTAATTATTTATTAGAAAGTTAGTGGAACTACGTGAAACGATGAATTTAAAATTAAATGGCATTACCCTGATTAATAATTTACGTCATGTTCAAAGTTATTTATGTAAACGTTCCTTGAACATTTGTTTCAAAATATTGTAATATTTTTTCAATGATTAATATGAATTACAATAATAAAAATATCGAATATGTATACAGATTATAAATAGATACACTCGATCAAGCTTGCTTAAAAAGTTCATACCGTTGCTCAAAGATAAGAAGTATAAGAAGTAATTTATCACAAATTCCCGAATGTACCGCAAGCTGTTATTTTTTTTTGCCTCATTATTTCCGTTATACGTCTTCCTGGCCACGGACACAGCAAGTAACTAAGTTTAACTTGAAAGAATGTATTTAGGTGAGAAGAACCGCTCTTCGCACTAAGTCAGGTGGTTTAACAACGCAATCTGAAATGAACTAAGAAATCTCTTTACTTACAATAATTTGAAAAAATTTATAAAAATAGACAGTTTCTATTTCACATCTGTAAAAAATAGTGATTGGTTCCAAAATGGTTATAGTTCGTTTTGCAATAGGCTTTGTCTTCCTTCACTTAAGAACAGAACGATACATGTCTCATTATAAACAGACTATTTGAAAATAATGATACCAAAATACATTTATTGTCAACCCAAAACCACAATAAAAGTCACATTTATTGAATGAAAAAGAACAACGAACGATTACGCGAAGATAACATACAGGGTGCAGATGGGGTTCCTTATGAATCGATCCTCGGTCGCACAAACCCCTTTCAAACTTTAGTAGGTAAAAAGGTATAATAGTCGCCGGAACAAAGACTCACGTTGCCTTGCCAGTGATCAAGTTATTCTCTGAAGCATGAGTGATTACCGACTTGGTATGCAAGTTGAATATATTTTCATTATAGCCACATTACAATAAAAATATTCACAGTAATTACATGAAAACTGAAATGGAATTTAAGAAAAATCTAAGATTTTTTTATAAAAGAAAATTAGATAGTTTAAATAAATTATGAACGTTTTGCGTTAGCTACTCGCCACAATATCTGTCCATCGCTCAGGGGTATTTTTCTCAAAGACCGTTTCACTAGAAAGTTGATATTTGGCATAGTTTTAGGAAGTAGTGATCCTTTTACAGACATACAAAAAGTTTAATTTTCATTTTACAAAATAATAGTTTTAAGAGTGATTTAAGGACTTATGATGGAAAAAAGTGTTTGATTGGTCATAATACCATGGTATTAGGTGATTTAAAAGGCGGGCTCAATAAAATACCTAACTTTTATGATTGTAATTTACTTTAAAATTCTCCCACTTTATAATCCTGACGTAATTTTTTCTAACATAGTTCCAAAAAAATAAAAATCACAATTTCGAAGAACAGAAAAAATAAACAAAATCTAGAATTTTGGTGACAGAGTCTAAATCGACAAAATATTATCAATATTTTCAAAAATAAATAAAAACCATAAAATAATGATTGATATAAATTTCTTTATCTATATATAATACATAAATATGTTTATTTATATATAATACATAAAATATGTTTCAATCTTTTTTTTATATGTTCGTTATTTACCAATTCATTACATGTTTAAACGCACTGCTACGAGATACCGCTCGTAGTGGGGCGTTTAAATGCTATTATATTAACATGTAATGAATTGGTAAACAACGAAAATAAAGAAAACAATTGTAATATATTTAACTCAAAGGTTGCGTGAATATCACGTACGATTGGTTAACAATTTGCATATAGTTACAACTTTGTTTGTCGAAATTGTAGTTTCAGTAACAGGAAAAATCTATAATTGCATATTGTAGTACGGAATATTAATATTTAAGTTCAATTCGAATTTGGTCGTCCTTTTACTTATTTGTGAAAATGACTCCTGAAGTTTGCTGAAGATTTCATGCTTTTATTTCCTTTTTTTTTAGTTCAACACAATAAATAAAATCGAAGTTACGGGCGGCTATAATTTTTAATTTCTATAAGAAAATTTTTAATTTTCTAGCGAGTACATTATTTTGTATTAGTTACAAAAAAAATTCTAATTTAATTATATTATAACTCAAAGAGAAACAAAAGAATTGTGTAAAATGGAATAAAAATGGAATAAAATAAAAAATTTTGAAAACGAGTTTACAAAAATTAAGCGGATTAGTAAATTTTCTACACCTTTTAACTTCTACGAAAACGGTTTTAAATTTTAGAACTTTCCAGTCACATTTTCCACAACATTTTATTGGAAATGGAAAGTACATTTTTTAAACGACTTGATTTGCTATTAAAATCTTTTGGGGAAAAGGAAAAATATTTAAATAGTTTCACAAAAGGTTATGTCTAATTTTTGTGAAAATATGTAATATATATATATATATATATATATATATATATATATATATATATATATATATATGCAATTATTTATGAATGCACCTATATGTATAGCTATTGTTACAAAAATCAGGCCAGTTGAACATACGGCCCCCGGGCCACGGTGCGGCCGGCAAAGGCCCTGCATCTGAAAAACATCAATAAGATATGGTCCAAATATCCATTAAAAAATATGCCTGTGTGAGTTACACTACACTAGTCGATGAATGAACCAATAACTGATAGTTACATAGATAGATTACCTAAGTACATAGTTTAATGTTGAAGTCCTAGATTTAATGGACTGTACTCTATGATTATGATCATGTAGGTGTATATTTGGTTATCGTATTGATATATTTCAAATTCTATGTGTTGAAAAATTTTAATTAAAATTTTCTTAACATATTTATCAAAAAGTATGTGTGTACATAATTTCATTTTATTGTAAGGTTGTTGCAGAACAGGATGTCAACCGAAAAAAAAAACAAATTTAAAAACAGCTGAACTGAAACCTTTTTTGTTACAGAACATAATGGAAACGTACTATGTCCCATATGTTATGACAAAATATCACTTTGCAAGGAGTAGAATATTAAACGACATTATTCCATAAAACACGCATCTAAATACGATGAGTACAAAGGTCAAATTCGAATCGATCATATAAATTCGTTGAAACAAAATATGGTTAGTCAACGGGCAATGTTTAAAATACTGAAAGAAAATTCCGAGTTAGTTAGAAAACAAAAATTATTGCCAAGCAAAGCAAACCCCTATCCGACGGAGATTTTGTGAAGGAATGCTTGGAAATATTCACATCGATAGCGTGTCCGGAGCATAAAGTATTAGTTAAAAATACAAGCTTGTCACATCAAACTATAACATCATCTTATCATCTTTAAAAACATAATTAAAGAAGTGCGTTTTCTATAGTTTCACTCTCAACCAAAGTACTTATATGTCAGATACAGAAGACCTGAAAGATAGAAGATTTAAATACTTGAAAACAAAAGCCAAGATATTAGTCTTCCACTTAATGAGCAGTGGTTAGCTGATTTGGCTTTCCTAGTTGAGATAACTAAGTATCTCACGGATATTAACCTAAACATTCAAGGAAAAGATCAACTTTGCACGCAATTCAAGCATGTTCAAGCTTGAAACAAGAACATGTTCATGCTTTTATAAAAAGCTCATATTATTGGAAAACCAAATGGAACAAAAATAGTTGGTACATTGGGAGACCTTATCTTTAAGAGATCAAGAGACCAGGGATTTAAGTAAGTATGCGTCGTTGTTATAAAGGTTATGGAATGAGTATGAGGAGATATTCATAAATTTCAAATAACAAATACCCAACATGAAAGCATTTCAAAAACAAAAAAAATTATCAGTCTTCTCATTTGTGCGATAATTTGTAAACCTGAGGCTTTCTTTTTTCTTAATATATTATGCTTGTTGAAAAATTAAAATTACTATTTTCTTTACATTTAAAGTTCACTATGTTATTGGCGCGCTACAGTTTCAAAAATAATAAACCTGGTCCTCCACACAATTACGTTGGACACCCCTGGCCTAGATGAATAAACTTGCTATTCCAGGAATTTACTGTGGATTGCAGAGTAATTAAGTGGTTTGTAAAAACATTATTCGTGATGCAAACTTTTAATTTAGGCATTATTCGTGATTCAAACTTGTAATTTATATAACAATAGCTATACATGTAGGTGCAAGCTGATAATATATAAGAAGGAAATATACCACGATACAAATTCGTGAATAACTATATCAATTATTTGTCCTGTCTGCTTTGTTGGCCCTCTGAATGTAGCTGTGCAAGAAATAATTGTACTTGAAAGAGAATATGAAAGTAGAATTATGATTACTATCTTTATATCTATGTTCCATAAATTTCTGAAAAACTAGTTACAAGACCATGATAATTTATCATTTCAATTTACACTCCTCATAGATACGTGAAAGAAAGAAAAATTAGAATATTTTATTTGCTCCACTATAATTTCAATATGAATATTTTTGACTGTTAACTTTTTATTTTACCATTATAACAAATTTCAAGTGTCTACTTCAGACAGTTTCAAAGAAAACCGACGGGCAGATGATTGTTAATGATCTTATAAGGGTTCCGTTTTTTTTCCTTTTTGTGACACGAAGATATGAAAACGTTAACAATGAACTCTAGAGACGATTCATTTTATTCGGAAATAATGCAACCAATAATACTAGAAAAGAGTATAATCTTAAATATACAGTTGTGAATTGTGAAATATAAACATGCATTACAAATAGATTACATACAGAGTCAGATATTGCATAGTAATATGTCAGATATTGCATAGTATTATGGAAATAATTTCGCAATCAAATAAATTAAAAGCCACGCTCTTTTGAAAAAATGCCATTATTTTTTTAGTGGTAGAACGCAGTACAAACTTTTCGTGTTCGACTCTGTTAGTGTTAATGGATGAATTGATAAAGCGCAATTACTACATAATTTAATTAACAAGTTACCATTAACAAACCATTGTAAAAGGCACATTTAAACACATCATTCAAATTTAAATATTCTGCCATTCGTGTGAATGTCATATCGCCTACAGTCGTCTTTCTCCTATCTTGACATATGTAAGCGACAGCCGTCTAAAAGTTAAATGACAATTGAAGCATGGGATTGAGTTCCAATTAGAGAGAACTTCGATTAACCGTAATGAAGTGAAACATAGCGACGGATTTCCAACAAGGTCATTGATATTACAGATATGGTTTTGCTACTTTTTTCTATTGAATTCACTGGAATAGCATGGCTACATGGGGATTTCTTACATTTACTTTAGAATTATCGATAGTTTACGCTTGTAATCATATTTCCATTAGCAAAGTAAGAGGGAGTTTTTCATTTTTGTTATTAAACAAAAACAATAAATAGAGTATTTCATTAAGTATCGAAGTCATGTAAGTCCAAGTTAGTTCTAATGGTAAATCTAATATAAACTTCTGATTGACCCACGCGAATAATTTCCAATTCACTGAATGGTAATATAATATGAAAATAAGTAAGTGAAAGGGATTTTGTTCAAAAAAGTAATAATAAAAGTCTAATTTTAAAAAATGTTTATTATTATGTACAATAAGTATATTATAAGATTCGATGTATTCCGTTCGATGTATTAGGTTTTATTGTAAGACATATGTATTTAATGTCTTACAATGAATATGTACAACATGTTTTATTGTTAGACGTTAAAAAGTAGATATTTCCTTTCTTAGATATGTTTTTTTACTTTAACTTTAAGTCCTTGGTTTAAAAACTTCTTTGGGATCAGTATTAGAAGTTGTAATGTCATTATTGTTTACTAATTTACTATATGTATCCTTAAAATAAGCCCTCAAATGATTAAATCTATGAACTCGTGAAAAATCCACATATAACTGTTCATGCGAAAATAGAGATTCCGACAAACACAATCCTGCTTTTTTGAGCATCTGGCCTTATACTAGACGTTAATTTAATTCGTTTGCTCTGTAAACGTTGATCTAATTTGGTGGCCCTTTTTTGCAGTAATGGGCGGCAATGAATGAATGTTCGCTTATGCATAATTACTGTCTGAACACAACTGTCCTGCATGTTAATTAAAAAGGTTACAAATAGATGGTTCTGTTTTAAATTATCCTTTGATCGACTGCTGTGCAAACAGAAAACAGATTGTCAATACATATACATATACACACACACATATATATATATATATATATATATATATATATATATATATATATATATGTATATATATATATATATATATATATATATACACATATATATGTACACTATGTATATGAAGGAAACTTCGTCATTTCAAACACTTCTTCCGATAATCATGTGTAATCCGACAATATGTTATTTTTTCGACTAGTCGCCTAGTATATAAAATATTTAAAGTTTAAATTTTGTATGAAATCATAATTATGTTTAAATTAACATAAAACCTTTACACTAAATATCAGTTTGGCAACGTATCCGCCTGTAGCAAACTACCAAGTGTCAAAATGAAATGTCACTTATCCGTTTAAAAAAACCTGTTTTTTTAAACAAGCGTACATAGTATTTAAAAGACAAATAATTTCGTTTTAGAATGTATTTAGTATTTACACATACCTAAATTTTATGTTCCGATTCCGTGTTAAGTGCCATTCCCGTACACAATACTTTTGCACCTCACAATACTTTTGCAACCGATAGCAATAATGTTGACTTAAATTATCTACGTTATGCCTCTGGTATTCGAATTTTACTTCCTTATAAAATGAGTTAGCACATTTTGTTCCATGTTTAACGATATTGTTGGAGAAGTATCACCTGATATCACGGAAATGACAGGTTATCCTCCTGTATTGAATTGATCGTAACAAGACTTAGTTGTTGGATAACGTTCGATGTATTGGGGCTGTTATAATAACATTTGGCATACTAGTAAAGTATTCCACCAGCACTAAAAATTACATAATATTCATAATTTCACTCACTCGATATCAAAAATAATAAATAATTTGACAGAATGAAAAGACATTGAACCCATCAACTGTTATGTCAAACTATCTAGACAGAAGAAATGTATCAGGGTTACCATAATAATTAATAAATAATCTATAGAGATGGAATTTGAAATAAGCAATTAAAATTAATATTATTTTATTAATAAACAGCGAATAATAATTTATCTAAACGATAAATGAAAAAAATATAATTATTAGTATTAATAGTTATTCCGACAAGTTTATTTTTGAAATCGATAATAATATTTTTTATAAACTTTAATATTTGAGGGAATAATGAATGGGTGTTAAAGATTTTTAAATGGCAACAATTTTGATTTACTAAATGTAAACAAAGTTGGCCTCGAGATCAATATTGATATCCTTTTCTTTTTTTACCCTTTTTATGTAAAGCTATGCAAATGAAAGGGATAGTTAGATAAGTTAAATTCACTATCGATCGCTAAGAAGAGTAATCATGCAATATTGCCACATTTCTTAAGTATATATATATATATATATATATATATATATATATATATCCAAAAAAAAGTGGTATGATTAAAAAATAGGTGTATCGCAATCTAACCGTGATGTACTATTACAGATTAAAGTCTCAAAGTTACTAACTTTACATAGATATATAGTGTCATCATTTGACAATTTTTTTAGTGTCAATATATACTAAACAGAGTGTCAATAGATGATACTGTATACATTATAAATGATAAAATATAAACACCTTTGAGAAATAATATAAAGAGATTTAAAATTTTTAAAAACTTAATTTTATATTAATTTTGAATTATTTGTTTATTTTTCGTCATTAGTGGAGAAAGTAGACTTCAAAATAATATAGTTACAGTGAAGTATTAGTTGTAGTGAAGTATTAAAGAGGATATGGTCTACAAACAAAAAATATCATTGAAAAATAATATATAGATATTTTCAAGACGATTAAAATGATCAAACATCAATTTCACGACCTAAGATTAACATGACAAGAAATGTTATGCAATGTGATCTATTGCAGATTTATAATGGCGGTAAAATGAATTGTAATTTTTCTATCTCTTTATACTGAACAACGATATAAATTGGGTATTATGACTGGATACATATCCAATTCTGAATCACGTCATTTTATTGACATAATCATAATAAATACACATGGTATAATCAAAGCTATATGTATAACGCATGCGTATACGATATTTTTCACACTTTATATTTCGTCATTCCAGTTCTGTAGCATCGAAATATACTCATATTTGTCCGCGATTGTAAGAATATGAAGATACTTTGTACTCTATAAAACGACTATTCTTAATTACTTAGGCTAAACGTCTCGTTTAAAGGAAATGGAGCAAACAGTGTTACAGTATTAACTTATTTGCCGACAAAAAGAACTGCCTATTAGTACCACACATATATGTTTTCCATCTGCTGCTTGCGCAGGTTTACTTTTCCGCCCGCTATTTGAAAATGCCTCTCTGTCGCTTTACGTGAAGCTTTGTAACATTGGCCCTCGCTTCGTCTATATAAATAAAACGTCACGTTCACTTTTTTCATCACCACATTTATTATTTTGATTATAAAGCAGACCGTAAACATTACTGCAGTTCCGGTGAATACGATAATAGTCCAGTGTCTCGTGCGCTGTGTGCAAAATGTTATAACAGTAGTTTTTGTCAAAATAGTCTTTTTTGAAAAACATTCAACGTGAACTGTAATAATGAATATATTTCGCATTAATTTTGTAGAAATTCATTATTCACAATTAAATGAAACTACGTGATGTAGTATTATTTCTCCTTTCTTTAAGTTCTTTACCACAACCTTGGTTTCGTTGTATTACAACATCTTCAGATAAGCTATTAGCAAAGATTAATCTTTGCTAATAGCTCACCTGAAGATATTATAATACAACGAAACCTAGATCGTGGTAAAAAACTTAAAAAAAGTAGAAATAATACTTCATCACGTAGTCTCATTTAATTGTGAACCATAATGTTAATTAATATGAATGTGAATTATTATGCTTTAGTGTATAAAAATGATGTATTTTGTGACGATAGGAAGCGAAGATCGTACGTGTGTTTCATATCGTAAATAAAAAATGCCACGAAACAAAGGAATTCGACAAGAAATGAGATATTTGAAGGCTGTTTAATAAAAATTGGAATATTTAAAAAACAAAGGTTTAGTTGTAAGTTTATGTGAATAAATCTATGAAGCATGAATTTGTTATGGAACGAAAGATATTCTTTTCCAGATATTATACACTTAATTTGAATTCATCACAGCGTATAAGTAAGTAGTATGTTGGGTCGATCACAAGGCGGCGTGATGTGTCGGGTTGATCTTGGTCTCACTGTGGTGTGTTGGGTTGATGGCAAGTCATACGGCCTTTGGCGGCGCAGCGCACTGCAGGGACCTGGATTCGATTACCGGCCGCTTGTTGAGTGGGACCGGTTGACTGTATGAGTCCGCCATAGGTATCAATTAGATGCATTAAGCTAGATAAATATAAGTAAAATATCTCACCTTATTAAGGTGGTTCCGCTCACTTAATCAGCTATGATCAGTAGACTAATCGTTGTAGCTGTTGTAATATTTCTGGTTATTTTCTTACTTATATGGCATTATCACTGCCTGAATTCGTTCTTTTGGGTAAAATTTTCAGAAGAGATAAGCAAGTCATAATTTTTAAAGTTTGATTATTCAAACTTTGGTATATGATAAATTCCAGTATCCAGGCCCGAAGTATTGCCGACCTTCCTTTTTTTACCACTTTAAATTTCAATATCAATATCACTACTCTATTCAATTTAGAAAATCAGGAAAATATCAAGCAGTATTTCATTACAAATAGGCTTATTTTAACGAAATTTCTTTCGATCTTTTACGGAACAGAATAGGTCTACCGTGATCATATTCCAAGAAATATCTTCAAAAACACGAACCTTATACATATATCAAAAATATAAAGGGGTTCGATGTTTTAGGTAAATTGATGAATTATAACATTATTTATGAAATTGAAAAATGAAACTAGGCTGTCTTCGTTATATGGTCTTGTAAAGAGCAAGAAGTAAGGAACCAAGAATATCAGTGAAATTTTTAAGCGCAACATAGATGAAGACTTTTGTAGGCATTGATTCGGCTGTTGACAACTACCGACTTCTGTCGAACAAAGCCGGGGGGTGGCTTTCCATTGACTCGATGCTTACACCAAGAGACCCACGATACCGGCTAAATGTTCACAATCTGCACCGGTGCTAATTCACTGTTTAGTTTGATCCTTTTCTCCCTTAGCGCCCTTTAAGTCGTAATGTTCTGATCGACGAGAATCCCTTACAGTCACTTAAATTTGTTGTGGGGCTAATTTTTGTACCACATGTGCGTTAAAGTATTAAATGAAATATGTTCTCTTTTCTACGGTTATTTTTGTAGTGATTATTGTCTACATCTTTTTAACGCATTAAAGGTAAACTCGTTTGAATATCTGTTAAACATGCTTTTTGTCTGAAATATGTCAGCATATTAAGGATAATTTTGTATTTAAATAATTTTGTCTTTTACTTTTTAATTAATTTACTAAGCGTATATGGAAATTTGTTATGTAACAAAATTTCATATTCTCGTTTCTCACATAAAGTAATATATTTTTGATTAAATAGTGAGCTTCTGGTGTTGAGTTAAGTATACTCAATTTGATAGTTATCGGAAAACGGAAACGGTCATTGGCTCGTCGGTGTTTTCATGCTCGTTCATAACAATTTTTAGGATTAACATAATATCAATGGGTTGTTGTCAATATAGCCAATTACTTTCTCAAATAGATATAAGGCTACTTATAACTAACCTGTAGAAATTGCATAGGCCACGTTTAAGTAAAAATATAAACATTTTTAAGGATCAGGGCTTCGTAATTTCCACAGTTTCAGGCTTATGTGCATAAAATATTATGAAGATGCTTAATATAGAGATTTCAATACTTACGTAAAATTTTGATGTGGGAATGAATTTTCCATATAATATATTGAAGTTTTAAATTGATATACAATTTCCTTTACCCTCCTTCATTTTAAAGCCTCACTTGTGAAACGCTATATCTATAATTATATCGATAATAATATACAGATTTGATACGAACAAGATGAAGTCTTAATTTATTAAATTTAATTTCATGTGTAAAAATGTGTACGTGTGACAAAAATCGTTAGGATTTCTTTCCAACTAATAGTTAAGCTGATTCTATTACTGAAAGTTACGGATTTTGTACAACTGAAAGTTACGCTGATTCTATTACGCATGAATAGGTTCAGGCGCCGTCGTACAGTTTATCTCAAATGATAAGTAACTGCCAAAACAATGGCATGTAAGAACAGAATATAATTGAATTTATTCCTAAAACTACCAAATTGCATTGATAATAAATATTAATTTGTTTGCGTCGCTTTCAGATAAGAGTTGATTTAGCAAATATAATTAGGAAATGAACTGATAGGAAAATTTTGCCATAAGAATATCTATCGAACATTTAGAAAGGTTAGTCTTTTCATTAATTCATAATATAATCAATTAATTATTTAGAAATGCAAAGTAAGATAGAGATTACATTGCCATTAATATAAGGTATAAAGTTGGTACAGTCACTTGTTAGAAATCAGAACAATTATCAGAACAATTCATTGTTTATATTTCTTCAAATACTGAATGATTTAAAATAAGAAATAGGAACTTCCTCAATATTAATTGAAAATTTCCTTAAAAATATACGGACTTTAAAAAAAATTAAATATTCATTTCGAAAATTAAGAGAGAAATTGGAAAGATAATTTGGATCTGCAATATTGAATTTATGATGTAAAGAATTCCTAAAAATACTCCAGTAGATGATCGTAATCTTACTATTTGAAAATTTGTAATTAAACAACCCAATATAGTTTTGTGGATACATAGGTAGCAAATAATTAAAAAGTATTAATCTATTAAAAAAACGTACAATCGAAACGTTACATTTGTATTAGCAAGTCTAGAAACAGCTATTTGTGTTGTATAATTAATTGTTTGCACTTATACTATTTTAAAAACAATGCTTTTCACCATTAGCCACATTTACGATAAAAGTATAAGTTATATTATTTCGAAAAATATGTTCTTCTTTTTAATTGTATTCTATAATTTAATTCAAAGAACAGGTAATATTAAAAACTGAAAACTTAATTTCAGACCGCTTTAAAATCGTATGATAATTTACATTTGTAAAGTTAAAGTTCTTTTAATGCTACCGATGTTGGCTCAGGTTTATCTGGTATGATTTCTACGTAATGATGTAGAGGTATTATTTCTATACATACATAATCGTGCGACTTCAAAATAAATATTCGGAATCTTTTTAACCAGAACCAACGAATTCATTTGAATACCGTAGTTGTTTTGAACTATAAAGGGCATTTCTGTCTTTCAATATCAGCATGCTCAAATATCTACTCAAGCAAGATTGTTACGTATGTTCGAGCAAAATGTTGGTAGCTACAAATACGATGAAGTTTCTTGAAGATGAAATGGCTAGTCGGGGCCCAGAAACAGTATATGGACGAGGAAACATTTGCTTTGTATGTTAATAAAAAGTTCCCCTATAACGGTTATAAAATATCGCGTGAACTCCATACTTTTATTTCTGTACTACTTGGCGAAAACAAAGAAAGCCTACTTTGCTTCTGCGGAGAGCATTACAGTCGATGAACTTGGATTATTTATTTAAGAAATTGTTAGTCACACGGCTTAATGTTTATTAAAGATATAAAAACCCATGATAACCAATAATGTGTTAGGCAATAGATTGGTAACTAATGACATTTGTGATCATAGAACAAGCATATAAAAGTTGAGCAATGTGGAAAATAGAAATTAATTTTTATTTGTTTATCGTTTATGCAAATACGATTTCGGGTGGCAATAATTAAAAGTTGTTATATTCAATAATATTTTTAATCGTTAAATCGAATTTTGGACGAGTAAGAATTTGTCTGGTCTAAATCAACCAAACGCGACTTTATGCATCTTATGCGGGTTATATCATAGTTGTATTTTTAATTCTTTTGCTGTTTTATTTTTCCTCCGATAAAATTGTCATTTTCAAGTATTTTCTTATTTCTGTCCTTTTAAAGGCAACGACTTAAATGTTTATAATAATGCGTTAGCTCATATTTATGTTACCATTCTTAATATTGCTCATATTGTTCCCATTCCAGTTTTAAATTTTAATTTGAATTATAAAATTTAAAACTGGAATGGGATTTCTATTTGTTTGAATTGATATTTGAAAAACATACTTTAACAGTTTTCCCACATATTCCTTTCGTATTATTTTTTTAAAAAGTTTTTTTAAAAATTGTCCTTCTCGTAATATTTGCTTTCTGATATCGGTGGAAAAAATAAGACGTTTACCATATTATATATTTTATTAACATAAATCATATCACAATCATATTTATATAAATCATATCATAATCATACCAATCTCATAATCATATTTATAGTTCATCCATAATAACTCTAATGTAGTTTTATAACTCTTCATATTATACTCGATTTGGAGGATATTTCCTGCTTAACAGAGTTCTAGTGGAATTATATTGCACTGCCGACTTCCTGGTCATACGGGCACTTGTCTATTTCATTTTGCTGTAGGCGTCATACGGAATTTTCTTTTTTCTTCCTGATATAATCTTCTATGTAATGCAATTAGATTTGTTTAATAATTTATGACACAACTTGCACCAATTAAATAACCAACATATTTAAGACATACGATATTTAAAAGAATTTTAAGACACGTGACTTACATCTATACCGAAAAGCTAATATATTGACACTTTTTACTCGTTGTAATAATTTTATTAATTGAGAATAGATCTGATTTTCACAAGAATTTACCCCTAGTAAAAACTTTTTTACTAGTAAAAATATTCTTTACGATTTTATTTTCAATAATTCATGACTCCTTAGAATCCTAGCAACTGAAATTGATTCAATAAACAAAACGAAAAGCATGTATAGCATGAAAATCGGTATCTTATATCAATTTTTTTTCGCTTACATACAATGAATTAAAATTCAAATGGACAAATTATAACAAAAAATTACAGTTGGCAAGGTGTTTTTAATAATTTATTGAGTTTTTTCGAGAATGTAATTAATTATTCCTGGTAAATAAATACATTAACTAAAATCTAAATATCTACACTATTAACTAAAATCTAAATATTTATATAGGAAAAAAAGATTTTGATATGAGATGTGATATACTTGCTCAGAAGCTATACAATATTTTCATGTATTTTATAAATTCAGGTTCACCTATTTCCTCATTAATTCATATATTTGGAACATATTATTTTATAAATAAAGATTACGTCAATTCATTTCAAAATTTGGAAACGGTTTGAAATTGTTTGACTTTATTAAAACCTGCGCAGACTTTAGTTTTTCTCTTGTAGAACTGTATATATTATATGGAATTATACTTGACCCTTCAATTTTACAAAAAAAAAATACCTGTTTCGAAATAATTTGAACCAGGATTCAATTTGATGCTGCCTCCCAATTAATCGAAACTTCAGTCGGATATAAAAAGCTACGTTATGAATTTAAATAGAGTGAAATTCTGTTATTGGAACATAAATGTCATAAGATTTACTTTGATCTTTTGAATAATGTGATGATTTTCTGTAATTTTTGTTATTTTTTTGTAATATTATTTTGTAACTAGTTTTATGCACCAGAACATAAAATAGAATATATTCAATACATTTGTTTTTGTATGTGTATCCACATTTAATGCAATAAAATACACTTACTACCCTCAATATATTGGTTATCTTTGTACCTTCATTATGTATTATAATTGAGAGTAGATAATTAACTTTTACTAAATCTTCATGCTTGCTTAAAAATATTTTTTGCTCCCACAATGTTTGCGAGTGTAAATCCAAAGTATTTTCTTCATGGCACGTTCACCTACTCGCTGAGCTAGACAGTACAAATAGAAATTTCGTTCAGAAGGATACTCCAAACTTTCAAAAGGTCGCCCCAAAGTCGGCATTTTGGCCAGAGTCAAAGAAATAGAAGATGTTATTTGGCCAGACTCAAAGAAATATAAAAGTTATAAAGAAATCGTAGTTGAAAGTTTAAAATATAAGAGGTATACAATTTTTTATCCAAAACATATTCTAATTATTTACAATACTTATTTATAAACAACATTTTTCATTTTGTTATCCGGGGTAAACATTTTTCGAATTTCCTACACGAGAGCAAGCTACGTATAGATTACCGTGAGAAAAGCTGAATTTTTTGAGGTTGATGACGCAATGTTTTATAGTTTGTGATTGAACTCTGTTAATTGTAAAACTATAGCCTAATTTGATTGGAAATTGCAGTCTTTTAAATTTTAGATGGCAGTTCAATAGAGGTCATTGGTAATCTGGGGATAAAAACTGTGTGGCGTTTGCCCTTTCCAGTCACAAGTTCGATTTCGATGATGTTATTCGATAGCTGTTTGACGGTCATTCCTGTTCCAATACATAGTTTTGGTGAGTTGGGATTTCGGAGTAGTTCAATATTAAAGTTGATTTTGTCAACAATATTATTTTTAGTTGCCAAAATTGCTCTCTGCAATAGCCACTCCGTAATTGGTATAATTATGAAGAATATTTGCATAAATATGGTCAACGAGTCCGCTCTCAGTAATGGCTATGTTACAAAAATCACTGTTGAGTTCTATGAGGCCGATCATATAGTCATTAGGATATGTGCCTTCCCCAATTTGTAAAAGTTTTTGAGCAAAATGTGGTGTTTTCGTCTTTCGATAGTTCAACTCTATATTTTTTGTTAGTCACAATATTTGCATGTATGGCCAGAGATATCCTTTTTTAAGCATGCATTGATTTCATCTGCTGGCGTTGACTTCGAGATAACTAGAAGTGTATATCGAAAATCTCCTGAGAGTATGAGCAGAGCTGCTTCCATCACTTCAGAATTTCCTCGCAAGTCTTGTAATGTTCAGTCTACGTGCCATTGTGTATTTTTATGTGCCATTGTGCATTCGTACCTAAATATAATTTTAGCTTGTCTTAGAAGTTCACCTGTCCAGATGTTCTTGAAATTTTACATACTGGGAATAATTCTTCAGCTATATTCAATAGTAGTTATAGGGCAGAATGGACAGTTTGTCCTCCTTCCATAAGTGAGGCGGTAATGCCGGATGATGCCAGTACAAGAGCGATGTGTTGTTTAGCATGTTTTTCTGCCAGTGATTAATTTATTAGAAACGTTTTCCTGGTGCCGCCTGGTGCATCTAAGTAAATATTTCCGCCAGTGTTGTTTTTAATCTGGTCCATGACAACGTCGGAAATTTTTTTTTATTGTCATTGAGGAGTGGTTTGTTGTGAGTCATGTATTCTAATAATTCGTTGAAGTTGTAGCTTTTTTTCTTTGTAATTTGAAGTTCAGCTCACTGAAAGCATCTTGTCGTGGTTTTGGCATCCCAAATTGTACTAAGATCTGGTTTTTGTATTAGGATAGCCAAGGATAGTATTTGGAATAGCCATTATCCCCGGTTTGTGTGTTGTCCGAGTATGGTTTTGGATATTATTGTACATTTTCCATCACTTATATATGACGAATTGGGGTTTAATGGCCCGTATGGTCCGTGAATCATATTTTTCACGATATCCGTGGGATGAATTCTGTCGTGTAGGCATGTGAGATTATGTGTATGAAACAGTCCTCATTTTTGCCATTCATTTGTGTGCATCCACCATCTAACGGATCCAAAGATGTGGTCTTTTTTGATGACTTCAATAAATCTCATTTGTTTTTATCCCAAAACTCGGGCTATTATGTCATGTCGATCCATGGGGTTTTTCCTTATTTTAGTTGATTGCCACGATAAGTTGCATATGAATGTTATGAGAAATATATAGCTTTGCTAATAACCCACCTGAAGATATTGTAATGAAACGAAACCTAGGTCGCGGTAAAGAACTTAAAGAAAGTAGATTAATATTACATCAGGTAGGTTCATTTAATTATGTTATGAAGAGGTAAGATCGTCCATATTTTCTTGCGTAGGTCATGGTATCTTGAGTGTATTCGTGCATGTATCTTGGACTTTCTATGTAAGATGAGAGTAAGATTACCATTGTTCCAATGTCGTCAATGTTTTCGTCATTTATGATCTCTTCTCGAAGGTGATGTATTCTTCCGTGCGTAGTTTCTTCTGATTCGCTCTTATGAAAAACATCCGTTCCGTTTATATTTTTGCATATATATCTACCATAAATTGTTGGAATATACGGCGAGTATTGAGAATGTGTATGTTTCATTGTCCCTAATCATTAAGCGGTAAGCATAGAACTCCTTAGAAGTAACTTTTTTCATTGTTTCTACGCCTGTTTTAGGATGGATTTTTATCATATTAAAGTTATGTCCGTCCTCTCCGTGCAGAAATATTAATGGATATTGGAAAACATCATACGAACGGTGTATCACTGCAGTGTGTTGTAGTCCTTCTCTTCTTCGTTGTACAGTTATGCCTCGGCTTGTGTTTTCATTGTCCACAATTACGATGGCGACTTTGTCTAACTGACGTACATTAAATCAACATTCAATTTTTCCAGATGGTCTATTGTCGGATCGAATTATAACTTTATAGTCATCAGAAATCATTCGGTCCAGTGATGTTTTAAATATATGAATAAGTTGATTGTATTTGTGTAAGATCCTCTGTACATCTTGGATTCGTTCTTCAAATTCTATTTCTTCATTTTCGATGAAATATCCTTGCAGAAATTTGTAGTCTTCATTGGGTAGTGATAGTTAATGAAACCATTTTGTGATAGATTTGTACTTGGATGGAAAAAACATAATCGACTTCATCTCTGTTAGTGCTCGATACAGAAAGAAGTCATTTGAAAGCTAGTGTTGTACGCTTTTATATTTTAAAGAAAGTGTTTTTTCCCGGTCATGTAATGTAGACATTTCTGCGGAGATGCTTCCAATGGTGATAATCGAATTATTTTATTCATATAACAGATTCCTGGCGTTTCTCCATTGAATTTTTTCGCGTGGCAAATTAGCAGATGTTATCCATTTTAACGATTACGACGTGTTTTTATTTGATATGTTCTTTCATCGAATCGTAGTGGAATGCTTTATTTGTTAGGTTATACCGTTTACTTGTCCTCATCCGCACTTCTCGTAGGGTGATATTTTCATGGGCGGCATATATATTTATATATATATATATATATATATATATATATATATATATGTATATATATATATATATATATATATGTATATATATGTATATATATATATATATATACTCATACACATGTGTGTTCATGCAACATTTCTTTACCGTTTCTTAGAAAATCACTGTCCGCTCCTATAACTTTACTGAATAGTAAAGTCGAGGTGAACGTAGTGCAATATCAAGGAGAGAGTTAAAGCAGAATAAAAAGCTACTTGTTAATGGCGCAATGAAGTATCTCGGGTCTACGGAATGTGATGGTCAACACAGGAGGAAATTACGCCTTATAATATGATTGCATAAATAAGACCAGACATTAGAAACTCCGATTTTATTAAAGTCACGTAATCAAAAAAGTGAAAGTTAAACCTTTGCGATTGGATAAAATTTTGATATTCATCTGTCCATCACATGTTTACATTATTAGTCACGAATACGTTATATATATTTAGTATCCCTACCCCGTAAACAATTTACCAGTTCTAAGAACATGAAGCACTATTATATTTATTTCCTAAGGTTTTTAAAACAAACATAAATTAATAATTGGTTGTTTTATGCGAATGCCTTGTTTTGTGCTATGCGAAGTTTTTTTTAAATCATATTTAATAATTTTAAATAATCTATATTTTCAGCGGAACTGATATTTGCATGCAACGAATCAAAAAAAAATGGATAGATATTCGTATCATCTGCTTGTAAATCTATAAAAGCTTACCAGCTTTTTAATTCAATATAAAATACTAACGATAAAAAAATAAAGGTAAAACAGGGAAATAAAATTTTGTCTTAAAAATAAAGTGTCATTTATGATTGCACGAATACGTTTTTAAATTTTTATTTTCCCCTTAAGATAATTTTTTTATTTTGCTAAACAAAAATCATACAATAGAAATAAAATTAAATACATTATCATCGAGTGCGGTACTGATACAAACAAATAAAGATAGTAAGCCAATTTATAAATAATTATGAAAGAAAAAATTTACATTTTATTTTTCCTTGCCGGCATAATTTATAGCGTAAACTTTGAAAGGTACCTAAGTAATTTATTCGTAACCACAATGTGCATTAAGTTAATGACCCAATTTAACCTTTTTTCCCCAAAACTTTATTAAGTGTACCAACATTTTTAATTTTCCCATTATATAGGGAAATGTTTCCATGTATTCATTTTCCTTTTTATCTTCACATGTCGAAAATGATCTGAGAGAAATATACGGGCAACTATGAAATAATATTTTGGAATTCGAAAAAGCAAGCTTGGTGTGGGTTTTTTGCAGATGCTTTCAATTTATTCTAGGGTGTTAGCTTAAGGATTAAAAGCTTAACCACATTAAAGGGAAATTAGTTTTTGACAAAATGATTATAGCCGTGTAATGAGTTTATAGTATGGCCGCTATAAACTCATTTCCCTCTATCTATGATAGAATCAAAGGTTTTATACGTTTGAAATGTTCACTACACTTAACTCTGGTTTTTAAATCAATAAATATCTGAAAACTCTTCGCCGGACGAGGTTAATGTAATCAAGTGCCTTCACCTCAGAAAATGTAAATTAGTTCATTCAAGAAAGGAGTGCACCCGAAGTCAATTAAACTAGGAAAACGTTATAATACAATATTCCTCTTTCGATTAAAAAGTAGACTTCTAACAATTGTTAGAGTTTAATAAAAAGGTATCAGAATTGAAGCGTCTTGCAGCGAGATCGATACTACAGTAACATTGGCATATAGTATGAATTAAATTAGCTCAGTATAAATAAACTGATAGACAGTTACAACTACTCAGGCTCTGAATAAGATGTTATATTAGCTGATCGTTACATACTTTCCTCCCATTCGTAACTATTGTCATGTGTAGTGAATATGTATATAATATCCCTTATTTTATGTACTTCTAATTACGCTAGAAAGAAAAAGAAGAAACTTTAAAGTAAAGCTGTAAAAAATAGTCTATCTCATGTAAAGGGTAATTTAATCAATTTATGGTCTATAAGTTCGGCTGATTTGTATATTTTATATCTCGCTTTTACCCGTGAGTCGCTCGCATGAATTTCGGTAAATTTTAGAGAGATTGCCAGAAGATCGAATTTTATGTGAAGTGTTGATGAATTTGAGGAAAAAATCTATACGAAAGAAGCAATTTTTTTTCTAACTACTTTTAATTAAACAAACAAGCACCGTATGATAATATATATATATATATATATATATATATATATATATATATATATACATATATATATATATATATATATATATATATATATATATATATATATATATTAATAATTGACCTCCTTAATATAATATACTTCTTTGAATTTTTTCTGACCAAACTTCAAGCTAAAAATTAAGTCTTCAATATTAAGTTAGCCAAATATTATATTTCGGTCTCTATGACTACTGGTATGTATATAATATTTTATTATGTGGCCAATATTTAAACCCAAAAATACAAAACATTACTGCATAAAACAACGAAAATCAAAGTTTCTTCTTCCGAGGAAAACTAAACTTTCCCTAATCAAAAAATTAACTCCCTCACTTAAACTTAAATTATTTTTCAAACTATTAATGTACAAAGTTACTTCCACATAATATGTAATATTACATTAAATAATCTTCATTTTTAAGGTTTCATTGTGAATTTGGTTTCATACTGGTTCATTATTCCCCAGCCGTATAGTTTGTGTAAGTTTGAACTTATTTGTATGAAATTTACAAGTAGATTCCATAAATGAAGCTTTCGTTTAATGTACAGCAAAAATTTTAAAAAACTGTTTGTTGTATAGGTAAAGTAGGGGTGTTTTTTAGATAGTGGAGCGCCTTTCGAAAATCGTTCAGAATTAAAGATTAGATTTATGTTGCATCCCGATTTATGTTTACTCCACTTGTAAAATATTTAGCTTCAAAACAACGTAAAATAACAACCCTGTATAATATTTTGACGGTGGATTTTAGAGAGCTAAAAATATTATAAATACAATTATTTGATTAGACCATTCAACTAAAATTATTTTCTTTCATTGCATCCAATTTTTGAAGTAATATATTTAGGCCACAACGGAACCCGCGCCGTTTCTTTTGTAACTAGTATCATTAGTTACCTATTCGGAAGCAGTTATTGTCAAAAAAACTAGAATTATTCTTAAATTAAATAAGAAAGGAGAGTACCAAGTTACATTTTTCACCTCAAATATCATTTTATTCTACTGAAAACTTATATTTCAATTTTATTATAATTGCAACTTTCACAAACAAACCAATGAACGAAACTATGACTTCATTTATGCTACATGCGAAGCGAACTATTATATATAAATTCTATCAATAGTTACATATAATAGTGTCATTTTTTAATTTTTTTGTTCAAAAAATTGTTATCAGCAATTTCAGATAAAACAATAGTAGCTAAAAATAATAATTATAAGTCGCAAAGTAACATTTATAAATACTTTGAACTCTTAGTCAGTATTGAAGTATAATCAGTAAAGATATTTCTAACTAGACTAATTATCGAAAATTAATTGTAGTATAAGATCTCGCTTAGTATAAATATAAAGACAAATGATTACAATTACTCAGGCTTAGGAAATTACAATGCGATTACATGGCATTTACTCATTTTATGTACTCGTTCTAACTCCTAATCTTAGTTTATCTCATACTTAAGGTTATTCACATTAGTATATCATCAGAAAATTCGACGTGCACGTCATATGGCGTAATTGCGTTACGTAATACACACAAACGTGACATATACGGCAAACGTGACGCGCCCTGGGTATACTCGGCGGTATGCCGAATATAGCCGAACCGTTTGACACTCTTCGGGTAAATTTGGCGCTAGATCGAATACAGCTGAACCGAGTGGCCGAGTTAGTAAGTATAATTTTAGTCAATTTAAATAATGTACCATTGGCGCAGCAATAAATCAATGGATTACGTAGGGAACATGACGGAATCACGATGCTCTACATATTTTCTGCTTTAATTTTTTCATGATATTTTTTATAACAATATTATTTATGAATAGAATTAGAATAAAACACCTTTTTTTTGGCAGTCGATATTTACTCAGTATATAAAATACAGGGTTACAATAAAAACGTATATTTTCTCTTTGTAAAAATGTTTTTTCTTTATTATACCGAGTATTTTGTATATAATTACAAAATGTTATAAATCAAACGAGTTTATTTCTATGGATCAATATATCATATTTATTATGCTATTATTTGCTATCAAACACGATAAACTATAATCAGTTGAATGTGCACTGCACTGCTGTGGTCTTCTCACATTTCTTCGTGTAGTTTCCGTATTCAAAATTCCCAAAATAAACAATACTACCATACAAATTGTGAAAGTTTTCACTTCTACACTGTCTTAAGCGCAAAAATTTTTTTGCGTCTCTTATCGAGTAGATTTCTAAGATGAAATGTGAATAGTATTCATATAGTTTTCAATATTGGATTAAAAGTTTTAATTAAAATAATTTCGATTAATTTGTATCGAAATTACTTGATGTGAACAACTACAGAACCTTACATTATGCGTACTTTATTATGCACTTGGCCACGTTTCTTTTATTCAGGCAATAGACACGTGTATATTTTTATTCGTGAAATAAATTGATTTCCTCACAACATAAGTGTGTGTTGGAAAACCTTTCGACTCTACAAATCGAGATCCATGTTTCTACTTTCTTGGAAATATTTTTGACTTATCAATACTTCTCGGTCTAACACTTGATTTTAGAAATAAAATTTTCTATAGCACATGTTATGGTGGTCACATTTTATATTATTATATTTCCATTAATAAAAATATTCCCTTTTACAACAGCCAGCCTCTGTGCGTAGCTTTGAACACATGTAGTAGCTTACACATGTTGTACCGAACACATGTTGTACTAGCTTCGAACACTTCGAGTTACGAGAACGATAATATTGTATACATATTTCTTTTTTCTCTTCATATACGTATTTTTATGAATATTAAACTTAAAAATCACTTGAATAATTTTTAATGAAACCAATTTTAAATTCAAATCTTCGAAAGAACATGGTGGTATCAATCACATCCGATTTGTATGTCACCACACTTTGATTTTATATACATGAATAAAATAGAAAAAAGTCCATCAAGGTTTACGAAAAGCCGATAAACTTAATCGCTAAACACACATTTGTAATTTGTTTGTATGAAAGAAGTATAGGATTTGTTATTTGAAATAATAATAATATATATTTTCCAAAATTTGTAGGTACTACTAGAAGCAAGTTTATCTATAATAATTTCTCGCTCAATTATTCACCAAATTTTGTTTTGAATATTCTCAAATCTTTTCAAAAACATGCTTTTATATAATTAAAGGAAATATATTGTAAGTTGCAATTATTAGTTTCAAAGTTATCATTCATTATTTATCTATTAGTTACACTTTTATCTACGTATTAATTACCGAAAAATAATTGCTAACTAAATATGAAGAACTTATTAATATTATGAAATGGCACTTTTGCAAATATAAATACAATTTCTGGTACTCCAATTAAGAGATAGTTAATAAGATCAAACGTTACAAATAAATTCGAAACGAAGGTTTTGTATTCATGATTATTTATCGCTAAACAATAAGATGTAGCCATGAATCTTGATACAGTCTTTAAGTTAGATAGCACGTCGCTATCGGGCCTAAAAACAACATCACAACACTATTTTTTACCATTAATCGGTGTAAAGAACTAGTTAAAGAACTAGCGCGAGGGAGGATTCGTGCGTACTTAAATACAAATGAAAATTCAATAGTATATACTTAGCACACCCGTACCGTTTTAAATCTGTTAATACGAGAGTACTACGAGAGATTCGTACCTACTTAGGTACAAATAAACATTCAGGAACAAACATTTAAAACAGGTGATTTTAAACAAAAGATTTTTAACTTTTTTAACTTTTCTGTAGATCACTTACATGATCTCTCAACCAATTTATTCAATGACGTAGAAACAGGCAAAACGAACGAAATCTCGATATACGTATTGTCAGAAATTTACGTTTACTTGTTCCAGTCGTGAATCTCAGTTTGAAGGAAACGATATTTTAATTGGTTAAAGCCATTTATGAGGATTAAATGTTATTTCATAAACGATTAATAGTTTTTATTGCACACATTTTACTGTCAGAAACTAAAATAAATGCACGAAAAATTCTTTAAATGATAGTGAACATAATGCAATGTGAAACAATTATATTTTTGAAAAAAGTTATAGATATAAGATGCAATTGTTAATTTATTTTCATAATTATGCGGAGCATGTGATGATGACGATGAATGGGATTGAATCTGATTTACATGTTTCTCTCAAAAAATAGTGTCGAGTTTGTGACATGAGCCTACAAGGCTTATCTGCTTAATGGCCTTCTATCAACATTGTTAACACTGCTTCAACGTTATGTAAGGAGGAGCCAGAAACCAAGAGTACAAGCAAGAAAAGGAAATAAATAACGCAGACCTCTCTAACGGAGGTAACACAATGAATTTGTCCTCTAACTTCTATGTGACTGAGAATTACCCACTACTTACCCCTATTATCATTCCAAAAATGTTAATAAAATATTTTTTATTGAATAAAAATGTTCATAAATGTGTGACGTACATTTAGCCCTTATCTTTTTTCATTTCGTCTATTAGTGTCCTAATCACTAGACGTGTTAATGGTTAAATATGTTCGAATGAAGAATTGTGCAATAAAAATGTCCTTAAAATTAAATCATTTTTGCGTCGCGCACTCGTAATTTGCTTTCGACAAAAACTGAAAAAATATGTAAAGACTGATAGAACGGCCAACTCTAATATTATTAAAATTTAGAAATTCAATCAACTCTGTTACAAACAACCGAATCACATCTCCAATACATTTAAAATATCCTTTAGTCAACTAAACTACAAAGCCTATGAAGAACCAAGAGAACATCTTACAGAATGTCATTCACTTATAAAACTGTAACATTAATAAATCAAAATCCTATTAACTTAGTTTAACTAATATGTTAAAAAGCGAACAGGCTCTTAGTTAGCATCTAAATACCTTAATTACAAGCTTACCCGTCTTATAAGACTGAGCTTAATTTCAAGGCGTTATTAAGCCATAACTTTTAAAATTTATGATCGATACTCATACTGACCAGTATTTCAATTTATAGGACAATAGAAAATTAGAGCCTTGTAAAAGTCTGCTATAACGTTTCCTACCTCACGTTTAAATGCAATTTTTTTTAATTCTAGGAAAAGATTTAATGAGCAAAAATTTTCCACTACTATAACACTCTAGCTACTCGATATAAATACTAAGAGCTTTAATAATATGCAATGCAATACAATTAACAAACTTTGTTGGGAATTTCATTGAAGAAAAATAAGAGGATGAAATTTAACTAATGCAATTTTCAAAACTAAATTATGAAGAATGAAATCGTTTCAAAAATTACGTCAATGTCTTTCATGACATATTAATATTTGACATTTTGTTTACAGAAATATATACTCAATACCAAAGCTTCAAAAGTAATTATATCGCATCAAATGTCATAAAACACGTATGCAAACAAGAAAAAAAACTGTAATTATTATCAAACTGAGATTAAAATTCAAAATATATTTACATTTTTTATAATGTTTTCTATTAACTTTTTGTTGCACATAATGGACATTCATATTTATATGTCAGCTATTACTATGAAACACATTTATAATATTATTTCCAGTATACAGTTTCAGTATTACAATGAACATGGTTCAAATTTCATATTACCATGATAAAATAAATATATGTTTAACCGTACTTCGGTAATTTTTATTATTTAATTTTATAGGGAAAGTAATTATAAAATCCATGCTGAACGAACTTATTTCTACACAGAATGTTAAATTGTTACGTATTATAAAAACATTAAAAATACATTATAAAACTTTGACATATTTAATTTTTGTATATTTATATCATCGCGCTTAAAAGCATGAGAGACGGATCAAATTAGGTTACATAGTGAAGTATTAATTTTTCATTAAAAACGGTAACCCCTTTAAAATAATCTCTTTTGTCGTCGGTATACTGTATTGGGTTGTTCGCAAGGCATACGATTTTTAACGGTGCGACGTACTTCGCGGACCTGGGTCCAATTCCCGGCCCTTTATCGAGCGGAGCTGGACTGATTTTCTGATTGACTGTAAGAGATTGTTCTTTTAACCATAAGTCCATCTATGTATCAACTGTATATATTAAAGTACGTAAATAAAAAAATACACAGGCAATTTAGTTTAACACTATAAAGTTTATTTTGCATATTCCGACAAATTGTAAGTAATCACTCTAAACGGTGACACGCATAGGATCATTTCAAACGAGTTATTTCTAATTGAAATAATCACCCACGCTTCAACTGACATCGGTCAAGTAATTAGGGAAAAGCTATGGACAGAACCTAAAAAGCAATGAAATAAATATATATTAAACGCTATACATGCTTCTATTGTAATTCTTCATGGGTTTCTTGTACTATTATTGTTCTTTACAAAGGTGATAAGTTTAGTAAACTGTCACCGAAAGTGTGATTGCAAGTACTAAAATGCGCACAAGTACTACAAAAGCTTTTCATATTAATCTATATGTCTCAACTTTTTGATGCTAATTAACAGAGATAAATGTATGCTGGTGGATATAAGTTTTTCAGATTTTCTCCATTTATAATTGAGAGATAAGAAGGAATGGGGCCACGTTACAAACTACATTGAAGCTTAATATTTAGCAAAATATAGATAGAAAGGGAGTAAACAAATAATCATTTTAATTTGGACAGACATATTCAAGGACACTTCATTCTGTGGAGTCTAATTTTTTTCACCTTTTTACAAGAAAATTTACCCCACTTTACACGCACTCGTAGGGAATATTTTTTTTATTTTGTTATATATTAATTGAAATTCACATCTAAAACCCAGCTGTTACAAAATTTCGTATACGTAAATCTGAAATTCTAGAAATATTGAAGTTGTGACAGACAGAATAATATGCGGACGAATTTGTGAGGAATCGTAGGTTAACAAGAGAATCCCAAAAAAATGAGGTTTGCATATCGTATTTAATCTATTGAGGGAAGGCTAACAAAAATGTATATATAAAATAAATTAATGGAACAATAAAACACAGATGACGTAAAACGACACAAGAGTGCGAGTGAGAGTTTAAATCAAAGAAAAACTTGGGGAAATTGATGCAACCATAAACACAGAAGAGCGTTATGGAACTAATAAGAAAAGCAAAAGTTCCCTTTCTTCAATATCGTCATTTTATTACATTTTTGCTACATTATTTACACATTGCTTCTCATACTTAAGTTTGGTGTGAGTTTACCAAAATGGTATTTTTATCAATTTTTGTACGATTTTTCACCATTACCTTTAGTAAACTATTTAGAAAAACGTACATCTATGTCTAGTTCAAATTTTTCCTATGAACTAAAATGTGAAGCTGCTTTGAATGATAGGAAAAACCGAAGAAAAGAGATCTTCCGTAATTTACAGATCCTCGTTCACATATTCTCTCTAATTTACTAGTATTATATTCTATCGGTTGTACTTCAAGTGATGCGATACTTGAGAGGACGTGTATTCAGTAACCAAAGATAATGCGCATAGATCCGCATTTATGGACAACAATTTGGGAAGTGACTGCAAAAGCTATTTACTTTTCCTTTAACTTCAGCTTGTCTCTTAGGAGCTGGTGGGAGATATAATTTTCAAAAGCTTAATAATTTTGTGGATAAATGAAAAAATTTCATAAAACAAATTGACATAAAACAGCCATATTCTGCATCTAAAAGGTTATTATTTTTTTCATTTTTGTATTGTACTGTGAAGTATTATTAGATTAAAATAGTAACAAAATAATTAACTCAAATGTCCTAATATCTCGAGACAAATTCATATTATCTCTCAGCAAATATTCTGTTAAAAAGACTACTAGGGATGACTAAATAATGTACGAGTACATTGACATGATGTAACAACATCAAAGACATGACTTCACATTTTGGTGTAACCATATAACCATTTTTATGTACAGCCCAACCTGTACTCAAACAATTTTTGTCTACGAATGTTTCCAGGAAAATATCCGGATGCAAAATTTAACGCGACACCATTCACTTTTTATTTAAGTTATTTATATTTCATTTATATCACAGAGATACAGAACAGCATGTATTCTTATACAATGACAGAATAGCATGTATTCTTATACACGCTATTAATTTAACAGTTACGAAGAACCCAATTTTTTATGAGAATTTCTTTCCTTCTATCCGTCATTCCAGAAAATTTACGATTTTCGGAAAGGACTCTTCACGGAGCGTTCCAAATCATAACTATAATGCAGCGATAATGTTGAACATTTTGACACTACAATTTTCTCAATTTTTACTAAGTTTTTTTAAAACTTTTTTTTAACATGTTGCTTTTAAACTGAACATGATTTACGTGAACAAGGAATTACTTACTTAATATATTAAAACTGGATAGAGCAATATTTTAATCGTTAACAAAAAAAAATTATCGATATAAACTATAACTTCATCAATTTAATACCAAGCTAAGGCTCTAAGTTTGAAAATTTATTCAATTGTCTTCGTGCAAATAATGTTTGTTCTCACTTAACTAACTAAAAATAATTTTTGATAAAATTTACTAAATTTAATTAGTACGCCACTAATGACACAACCTGCCACAATGGTGGCATTACATTTTATCTTGAAATATGTAATGCCACCATTGTGGCTTACCTCGCTTCTTAACAAGATAATAATGATGTATATTTTGAAATATTTTGACATTACTTGCAGAAATTCATGAAAGTTTTCTTTTTAATAACGACGTCATGTCAAAAAACATGAAACCTAATGAAAATTTGATATTTGGGCTCAAAATTATATTAAAACTAAAAGTTTTTTCGTCCAAATAGCTTCGTACTTACTAGAGAAAATTTTGAGGGAAGTAATGAAAAGCACATTTTTAAAGATTAGCATAAATTATTAAAATTGTATGCAACCGTTGAATTTTCTTTCCTGAGTTGTTACTTTTTCATAAATAATTGACTTAAATTGAAAAAATAAAAAACAAACCCAATCTTTTGTTTTATCGATGTTGTCAGTTAAACAAATTATAAAGAATTGAAATTTGTATATCAAATTATCAACGAAGCTTTTTCTGAAGATTTAGTAATCATCGCCCTATGAAATCAATAAGATGTTGTTGTTTATTAAATTGTTTTTCACTTATTTTATTATAACATCGAGCGTGTTATAATAAACTTTTGTTGAGAATTTAAAAAAAATGTACTATTGCTCTATGTTTTGAAAGAAACGGAATGTCCAAAAGAAAAAAAATATTATGTTGTTTTTATTAACTTATATTTAACTCAGTCCCAAAAACATTACCGAGCGTATCAGTGCAGTAATATGTCGTATATAATTATTTTATGAATACCTTATCATCAACCAATTCTAAAATTATTATTATTATTTATATACATATTTATATATATATATATATATATATATATATATATATATATATATATGAGCTAACATCTTGAGAAGACTCATAATCAATAATGTATTTGTAGTTGATTTTCAGCACAGATATAAATAAATTAAAACAGATTTTAAGTTCTTTTCATATGTTATTTTTCAACTATAATTTGAAGCTTATAAACACAAGCTGAGAAAATCGTTCGTGACTCCGAATGTTATTACGAATCGCGATTTGCATGTTTCCAGCGGAAATGGATTAAATATTCCGAATTTAGCTGAAAGTGGCTAACAAGCACCAGCTTGTTTGGTTAGAGCCATGAAGTATCTGGTAATGTGATGTCTGTGATTGAAAATGAGTTATGGGGAAGTACAAGAAAAATTGAATAAAGTGTTTATATGAGTGTATATATATATATATATATATATATATATATATACATATATATATATATATATATATATATATAATACACATATGTATATATGTATACATAACTTAAAATCTGTTTTAATTTTGTTTATATCTGTGTCGAAGATCAACTGCAAATTCATTATTGATTATGCGTCTGCTCAAGATGTCATCTCCATAATTTCTAAACCAAACAGCATTTTTTGTATGAAGGCAGAACTAAATATTGCTATATCGACTTTCAGACTAAAGCAGGCGACTCAAAAACGTCAAAATAAGTCATGGTGTCAAATAACAATCGTAAGGCAATAGCCAAACAGATTTGGAAATATAATTATTCAATATTGTCAGAGACGATGGCTGCAAATAAGTTATTTAGTTTATTATTTATATAAAGTACGGTATATCATTGAGCAGCTTCCACCCTTCGACGAGTGGGATATTTCGTCCTTCATTTTCCTGCTTAACACATTATAAATGCACTTCTACTAGAATTAATTTGCAAGGTGGTATAGTTTCTTTCCATATAAGTATGTAATAAAGTGGTCAAAGTGGAAATATGTACGTTACGTTTAATGTGTCGGAGCTTATTTCCATTTAAATAAACGTGGTATGTAAATGGAAATAAGCTCCGAAGATTACAGAAAAAAACCATTCATGCTGTCCTCATCTAGCTTTCTGTGTACGTACCTTTACACATTTATTCGTAATAGCATCATGCCGATACTGCTCAATCAATGGGGTTTTGCTTTTGTAAATCTTAGCAGGATTTGGCATTCGTTTTTAAGAAAAACCGCTCTAATTTTCTGATTTTCCAAAAAGATGCATTAAATATTTATTTACTTTGCTTTCTTTACAAAATAATGTTTTAAAAATACTGCAGGACTTACTAACTCTAGTTACTGGTTAATTACTACTGTAAATGGTTATATGTTTTATTTACTGGCTATAATAAAACATCTTTGTAGTAACGACATATTGTTATCTTTCTATATTCAATGGCGAATTTTAGGCGCCATATAATAATAAAGTCGAACAAAAATGTATATTGTAAAATTTTCTTTGTTTCTCGTGAAACGTCTGTCGAATGAAACGACTTAGCTTTAATAGATGTTTTCCTCGAAAACTATGTCATGTCCGTGGTGATACCTTAGGCATAGTATTTTTTTATTTCTATCATACAGATTTTTAATTTTTTTTATTTCTTTCATACAAGTAGGAATCTAAATATAAGCGTTAAGAATAGCTTTATACAAGTAGTCCCAATACAAATAATGAAATTCCGAATATTTTATGCTATTTTTTATACAATACATTTAACTGTATATTACAGTTACTTTTCCTTTAAATAAAGGCGTTTCTTTAAAGCCAACTAAATGGAAATTTATGATATTTAATTCCTGTTACAATGTTTACATCTTTAATAGATATAACCTGTATTTAATTTTATACTAAATTAAGTGAATAAATGTAGTATTAATTCTGGAACACTTTTCTTGCAACACGCTAACGAAGTATACAACACGAGCACGAGTAAATCGCGTTCACACCTGAATACATATCCTATGACATTAGTTCCCACAGCTTTCAAAAATTTGGAAGTATGTTCAAGTGCAGAAGGCAATTAATACATGATGAGGAATTACCAAAATAATCATTAAAATCACAACGATATTTTGTCAAATTTTAGTGCAAAGATTTTCCTAATTTTTTTCTTTTTAGAGTTTCGTCCCTATAAGATCAGTCGGTTGTCCGTCTGTCTATCACAAACTTTTTTCTCAGAAACGGCGTGAGATATAGTTGAAATTAATTTCGTATACAGAGGTGTATTATAGCCTTATATTTTTGCAAAGGTCATCCATCAAAAAGACTTGACGTTTAGAAATGTATTTTTTTTTATTCATACAATACAGTCTTACCACTAATCGTTAAAACCTTCAAAACACTTCCGGTCGACCTACAAGCTTGAAATTCGATGTAATGAAAGGTCTCATAAAACAAGTAAAAGGAGAACTTCAAAAATTAATTATTTCTAATTCTGTGTGGAATTAAATATTTTCATGTTTTATTTGCTTTTTTACACATGTGAAAGATATAATAGGTAACAAATTAAAATTATAAAACAATAATATTTATAGATATTTTAATTAGAAATACTATGTACCTTTAAATGTTTACAAGTGCCTGAATGTATACGGAATACTCGTATTATCAGATTTATTTGTGTTTTATATGTATTTTTAGTTAATAATATACTCTCTTAGTCACAATTAAATGAAACTAGGTGATGTAGTATTATTTCCACTTTCTTTATGTTCTTTCCCACGTCCTAGGTTTCGTTGTATTACAACATCTTCAGGTGGGGTATTAGAAAAGTTTCAGTAAAAGATAAAGTCAAAGAGTATTACAACATCTTCAGAAGTCAAAGAGTATTATAACATCTCCAGGTGGGCTATCTTACCTAAGTCGTGGTGAAGAGCTTAAAGAAAGTAGAAATAATATTATATCACGTCGTTTCATTTAATTGTGAATAATGAATCGCCACAAAATTAACGCCAAATATATTCAATACTCTCTTAGTATTTTTTTAACTTTTGTTAGTTTTTATTTAATCTTACAAATATTTTTGGAGATCATTTTTGTAACTTCCTATCTTTGTCTCATTACATGTAAAATAAAACACAATATTTATCATTGGTATGCAATTTACAGTTCAGCCAATCACTGTAATATAGAAAACACTTAACCATTCCGCCTAGTATTACATACAAAATAATCTTCAAAGAAATCACTGGCGACAACGTGATAGAAGATACTTATTATAAAAGAAATTAATTTTTTCTCATCATACTTTTCCTATTTTTTGTAGATTTAACTAAATTAAAATCCGTATAAACATCCGTAAATACAAATTTATTTTATGCACCAATTGCTACATGTTATTACTATAAGTTGACATTAACGATCTTAACACAAACATGTTCTTAAATTAATGTCTTTTTAATAAAATCTAAATTCTAAAATCAATATACCAATGAAGATTTGGAGGTAATTAAAAATTAAATATTTGAATTTATATATATATATATATATATATATATATATATATATATATATATATATATGGTTTGAAATAGTAATGCTGACCGGTGAATACATTTATAATTAAAGATATAGAATATAAAAAGAAGAAAGAAGATAGCATTATTCTGATCCACCGTTTAAATTATTAATGTTCCAGTTACAAACTGAAACTTTGTAAAGATATTTTGAAACAGTAACCAATATAGCAGAAAGTCTTAACGAGACTGTCGTCACAAGCACGAGTTTGTTCACTAGTTTTCTTTGTTTCAAATTCCAAAGTTGACCGCCAAACAATGTTTTATGAGAGAATCTGGTCGCAAATAATATTATATATACTTATAAGCAAGATTATGCAATCAGTTATTCCTTCATCGGGTTTGAGACAATATTAGATTTGATCCAATCTATAAATCTTCTTTTTAATTTATCAACTATATTTTCACCGAACTAACCACAAATTAACTTTACTTACTGTAATATCCGCATATGTTACTGAATTATATACATTTCACATTTAACAAATCTAAATTTACTGCATAGTAATTATTTAGATAGAGATATTTATCAATAGATATTTTATAAACAGCCACTATTGCGTTAATTTGAAATAATGATGATATATATTTCTTAGATTTCATTACTTTGTAAATTTCTTTATGTTGAACTAGTGTAATATGTCTAAAATAATTATGAATTACGCAACTCTTTTATTTTTCTTCATCAATTTTTTGATCACCGACGTTTTTTGTATATATTAAGACCAAGGTGAATTTACGTAGAAAGTTCTTTCTAGATGGAAACTAATGATAACGTCACATATCAGAACGTCAACTACAGCTCCAATATTAGAATACACAAATTGCGACGCAAGTCGAAACCATATGTTGCGACATTCAAAACAAGATACCCTGTCTTGAGTTCCATTTTCAGGGCGGATATCATTACTACTGTTCTACGGTGCGAGGTATCTGCTGTTAGCTGAAGCTACGGAATAAAGTAGACAAATTTAAATTATGCTTGATATTTCTTACATTTTAGCAATCTGTACGTCGTGAGCTACCTCACTTATTCCATACAGAACTTAACGTTACGTAATAATTACTTTACAAGTTCATCGTTATATTCTTTACAATAAGTGTAGATTTATATTGTGCCATAAATATGAATTCATGCACTGTTTATACACATGTAAAATGATAAGCTAGACAAGCATCAGATGCTTGGTACCAAACTTTATATATCGAATCTAAATAACCAACACAAAACCATTTGGTAGCGAATAATATCCTCACGTTATCATGAAATGAAAAAAATATCATCTTTTCCATATAATCTTCTGTAATTTTCAAATGCTGCTCGATATCTTAAGAACGTGGTTATATTTTGAATGTGGTTGTAATTCAACAGTAAAAATTATAATGAAAATCAATAAAAGCATATAAAATTTTAATATCCATATAAACCAATTTATTTTAATATCTATACTAAACAAATCCCTTCACTGGCGTATAATCTTAAGAAGTTCATTAAAATGTCATGACCAGCATAACATACCAAAGGCTACGTTTATTAGTATCTGCCATGTATTTTTATTGCTACTATACAGTATACAAAGCCACGCTTTGATATAATCAGACTTTTTTGGAAGATATTTTCTTTCTCCCTCTCTCTCTGCCTCTGCCTCTACCCCTCGCTTTTGCTCTCGCTCAAATAAGATTAAAAAATTTAGAAATTTATATATTAAAATTTATAATTTACATTCTACATTTAATCTATAGTCTGAATATATACAATTGAAATTTCAATGAAAAATTTTATAACAAGCATAGTTTCAGCGAGTTAACCCAAAATAAACTTGGTAAAAGTTCTTTCTAGTAAATTAAGATAAGGTTGTTTCTTTATGGTTTATAAGACCAAGTACTAGGCCCAATAAATTACGTCCCATAGATTAAGAGATTTCGACACCGAGACTCTAGTTCTTCGATTACCTCTGCCAGTCCAAGAAGAACGTACGAAAAAATATATGCGGTCGATTTCAATAAAATCGGTCAATATTGAAGCCGAGCAGATGATTTATAATCATAATCGTCAAATAAAAATGTTCATTAATTCTTGTAAATGAGCGTTCTATCACCATCATAACATTTCAGTCATAAAATTTGAGCCGTTAGCCATAAACTCGTCAAACCTCGATCATCAAAGTTAGTAAAATCGAAAGCGAATAGTATTTGCATGTCAGATGACGCAGTTAAAAATGCCTCCAATGGTATCCTTTTAAAAAGTGTCACTTCATAAAGTTCTTATATAGTTGAAACCGAATGGACCGATTTCAAACACTCAAATATTTTATGTGGAAACTGGTGTCTCAAATACATGTTCATTGTCGAAACTCCGTAATCAAAAAAAGAAAATTGATATTTGAAATATGGAAAGGGTCCTATTAAAATAATAAAAAACGTTTATAATACTTTTCAGAGTTCCGTACCTAAACAAGGAATCCTTATCATTCTTGTCATGTTAATTCGGATGGACAGGACATATAGTTTTAAACCTAGATCCAAAAATGTTGTAAATAAAAGCTTCATAAAAATATATCAATAAATACCTAGCAAAATTATTAAAATAACTATTCAAATTAATGTACTTACTCATTCATGAAAAATAAAAGCGAAAAATTCCACGTATGTTATGAAAAAGGAAATCTTTCAAAACAAAATATAATTTTTAAATCCTTTTAGCAAACTATTAAGTTTAAAATTTAAATGCATTCTTCCTCTCTCCTTTATTTCTTAAATTTTGCAACTGAAAAATTTAAGAAAAAATCCAGGTACTAGCATTTCATTAGAATTTTTATTTACAATAATTATAATTGATTATTTATGATGATTTCGCCCAATAACTATACTTAACGCGTCTTTCTACCCGTCGGTGTTTTTACGTCGGTTTTTCATTTCGAAAATCTGTAATGATTTTAACTGCTTAACACGTTTTATGTTATTAAAAATTATAACAGCTACCGAAATGTAGCCTTTTTTGCGGACTGCCGTTACTTGAAAAGTGACGCACAATTATTTTATTAATTAAATACTATTTATTGCTAATTTTGTCACATAAATGAGTATTTTAGATAAAAATTAAGGAAATTGCAATCCATCAAGAGATAAATTACGTCTCCAAATGTCAACCGATAAGGAACCATAAATTTTGAAATATTATAAAACAATGAAATATCCGCCCTGCAAAATGAACTGACGAAAATCTAAAACACTTATTGAATATCTTGCGTATGCAAAAAGAGGGAAATTATACCGCATTAGACATAATTATAAAGAGATACCTTGAGAATAACGAAATCAGTTGAAATTACCAACGCCGACTTAAGGATAATCAAAAGGAACGGTAACGGAAAGCCGATATGCGGCAGGTGAATGACCCTAACGTGCGGAAAATTACAAATGAGCCATTAGAGATCACTTGAATGTCGTTACGTAGATGGAATTATGTCATGATCAAACGATCCATTACGGCCTGGAATTTGAAACGCCGAAGAAAATTTGGTTTGAGGAAACGAGGCGAACTTGTACTTGACTTCAAATGATTAATTATTTGAACGTAGTGAATTTTCAGAACCGCACGTCTTTATCATCAAGAATAAGTTTAGTGACGTATAATACAAACAATCATATAATAATAGCCAGCCAGTACTTATTGGAGAAGTTTGAAGATATGAAGTATTATGTGGGGTGCATTGTATGCACCTAAGCATTATCTGCATAATATTAGCAGTATGCAAATATATGAGTGAAATAAAAATATGACTATAAGTTTGAGGAATTATTTCTCATTCGTTAGGTTGCCAAATTATAGGTAAAACTTAATATATAAATCGTTAGCAAATCGTAACCTAACCTAGGTAATAATTTTTTAACTTCAAGATTCAAATTGTTTCTAAAATTTGCTTCGTGTAATAAATATACTTTGAAACTAGTTTAACCAACGCAGCACAGATGCTACATTTGGCTCAAAAGTCGATTAAATAAAGTAAATATTTTGCCGCGGAAATCGATTTAAGGTAAAACGCGTGATGTGAATGGGAAAATCCCCTGCCACCAGGTCGCCAGTAAGATTTCAACATATTTGAACATAGAGGCAAACTTTACTCCAATAGTATTAACTGGTTGTGGTTTTAAAATAAAATTACCGGTAAAAATGGATGTGCTTATGTACTATGTAATACTAACATAATTTAATACCAATGGCGGTGCGTACAAAGGTACGATCGATAATTTCTTAATTACTCTCCACTATACTCTGTATACATTCAGAGATAAATTATAAAATTTAGTAGTCACACTTTTTTAGCATCGCATCGACTACGTTAATGAAATGGTACATTTACTATTTATACAAACGGACATTATTATATTATATTAACGTAAAAATACAGGAAAGACATGAAAGAAAATGAGGAAAGCTCTGAATAAGGAATTAGTTTTATTTACTCTTTTGTTATATGTTCAAATTCTAAAAAGATTCAATTCAATTGGATACAAAAACGTACAAAATTAATTCGGTGTAGTTCACGAGATTGATTTTAAACAGACGCGGCAAATTAATCAGCGAACAAAATGCGTTCTACAGACAAATTTCGTATTATTAGTAGTTATTTAAATTGTTATACCAACTAAACGCTATTATGTTTCTGCAACTCCACTTAGTCATACCATATAAATAGTAGGAAATGCAATTGAAATATTTTTTTCTGTAATATCGGATTTAAGTGTTTATTATGTACATTTTGTATTTATAATATAAGTGCGTATTATTTAATGTCAAGTCACGTTCATTTCACTATTAATAAAAAAGAACTAAACAGGCCCATTACCAATTAGGTTCAAATATAGCTTATTCCTGCCAATTAAATCAGATTAATGATATTGTAACATCAAAATGCAGCAGACAGCGTTTGTACTGTTTCATGTTTAAACTTCGGTTACATTTATTACTAACCAGTCTAATCGTTACTATTCATATATTGACTACTAAGATTATTCTACTGATAGAGTCTGAAAGTTTCATATATGTATGTTCAGAAAAATATGCGTTCGATGAGTTTGGGCTGACTGGAAATTTTCCTTACTGTTATGTGAGATTTAATTATAATACATTTAGATTGTTGCAGTAAAGTTGCACCATATGTCAATAATGTTATTCCTTGTATACAGAATTTACTTCAAGATTAATGAAGAATTTTATTTCATGGGAACAAATATTATTTAGAGAAAACATGGTATAATATTTTGACGTAGAAAGATTTTTTTATCTAAATATATCTGTAGCATTGTAGGCGGAAAGTAGTAAAAACAGGACAGCGAATGACTTGGTACATTTAAACAAAAATGTAGATATTTCATTTACAAGGAATACGCAAGTGTACCAAACGTTGCTACTCATAGATATTCCACAACCTTACAAACCAATGATAATGGCTATGGAAATTCAGGCGTGCAGCCGGACAGTAACTATTTCGTAAGCAAAATAAATTACAAAGTAAATATCCTCACTTTTATATTCATAATAAATAGGAAAGAATAAGAATAAAAAAGTGTCATTCAAAGGAAAGGCAAAATAATTATAAACATGCCGATGAAAGCAATTCTTATTTTATGGCAACTTTTATCACTTTACCATCCATCGTCGAGGTCTGCTTATATATCGACTCAATGCCAGCTTTCATACGACTAGAAACCGAAATTGGATATGTCATTAGCAGCCGGCTGCAAAATTTACATTTAAAACAGTAGATATATAATAAGTATAGATATAAAGACGTGGCGATATTATCATGTGGACACTTACAAGGATCTGGTAACAAAATTCATGTAATACAAATTAACATGCTTCATTTGTCTCTCACCTATGAGCTAATCCTGTCTAAGTATGCGTATAATATTAATCAAAATAGAAACTTGATTTCAATAAATGACAATATGAAATATTGTTATAATGAATGACACAATGAATGAATCCAAATGAACATTCATAACAAATGAACACAAATGAACATTCATAACAAATTAATGTTTCTTTATATTCTATGCAAGACAGTACTCATTAACTAATTATAATTTAATGTAACATTAAACAAATACAGGACTACAGAAACACTAGTTTAGTTCTTTTTCCTTTATTTCATTATTAATCGAATATACTTATAGTAAACCTATAACAAGGTCACCATTACACTTACAAAAATTTTGAAAAAGGAGTCGGGGAAGATTTTTCTCTAGTGATATCCCTTCGGTTGCGGCCTTGCCTCTATGAGAAGTTTCACCCAAAAAACATCTGGAATAAAACAACGCTATATGATGGAATGAAAAGGCATGTAAAAATAAAGTGTTGTTGAACGATGTAAATGAAATTTGTGATTATAACACTCCTTTAAGAATTACAATCTTTAATTTGTGAAATTTGTTCCTCTATATAAACTGAAAAGTAAACATTAAGGTTTATTATTCTTTTACCATCATTTAACTGCAAGTGTTATAACAGTGCTTCAGATAACATCGTGGTATAATAAATGGCGAACAATTTTGACATCGTTTTGATGATCGTAGCGGAAATATGAAAATAAAAAAAATGTACAATATTGACGTCTTCTAAAATCAAAAATTTTTTTCTTTTTCTATTATTACAAAAAGTTTTCTTAAATAGATCTTCTAAAGCAGACCATATTAAGTATCCTCTGCGTTATATTAGTTTTCAAAGCTGTATAAATATTGCCCGTTTAATTATTCTCATATTTTCACAATTAAAAACGTGTTAAGTGATCTTTGAAAAATATGTCTTATAAATAATAATAAAGGTTCAATAAACATCATCATTTGTAGATTAAATTTAAAGAAAAAGACCATAAAATTAATAAAAATGACAGAGGTCCAAGCGTGCTTGCCACTTATATCTACATATATTAACCGAATTACCTAAACTGTTGATAGAAAAGAACCAAATTATAAATCCATCATTTATTAAAAGGTAAAATTGAAATGCTTGTCCCATCTCGTTAAACAACCCAGTGAGTAGAAGAAAACAACTGAAAGTGTGATTGAAATTTTGACTCGTTTCACTCGTTTGTTTCGCTTTCAGTCCTCAACTACTGAACCAATTTCCATGAAACATATTTAAATGTATAGCCCTTGAAAATGAACATGGATACTATTTAGTTTTGAATATGACTTTCTATTATTTTGGTAATTAAAAAAAACACCTCGTTAGAAATAAAAACGTGTTCATACATGTATTTTTATTAACACTGTAATAATAACGTGTTAATCTAAAAAAATACAAATTTTGATTAAAAAAATATAATTAATCCATACCCTAACTAATATCATAAATGCAAAAATGAGTTTGTGTATCACAAAGTACTCAGTCATATACAATGCTGAGGTCCAATATTTTTAAAAGAATCAGTATAAATACAAACAAGATATATTAAATAAAACACTGTATACAGACTAAATAGTTAAAATTACAATATACAAGTGTTAATATACAATTAGAGAGGTACAAAAACTCCGCTAAAGTAATTTAAACTTATGTTATATAGTTAATAAGAGATTTGTGATATAAATGAGAATGAAAGTGAGTAAATGCAAGCGATGAAAGATTTTCGTAGAAAATGTATTTAAAGCACAGGTGAACAAGTTTATTTACTTGTTTCATTTCTATATAAATAACAAAAAGGCAAGTATGAATGGATCTTAATAGAATTTTACTGGAGATAACATAAAACCTACTCGTATATTAAGGTGTGAAGATTGATCAAATTTAGAATCAGATACCATTTGAACTAAATTGTTTTTGTTGATAAAAGATATGCAGAAGCGATTTTTATAAGAAATGCGTAAGAAAAAAGCAGTCGAAATAAGATTTCTAAAGAACTGCCTAATATGCAAAAATACTTTGAGTGACAAAATAATAAATGTATGTGCAGGCTTAAAAAGAGCATAACTGAATAAAAAATAGGAAAAATTCACTGAGTGATTGACTCTCGGGAAAGTAACCAATGGTGACACTGGTGGAAAAAATTAGAAATAATTAGAAAAAATCCTATCATGAAATAACGCATTTTGTTTAAAAGAAGAAACTAAATGATTAAATTCAACATTTATTAATAACCAGCTGTGCCCGCGACTTCGTTTGTGTGCTTTTGTTTTATTTCAATAATGAAACCAAGCTTAAATTTTAGCCGAAGTTAATTTAAATATATCACTGAAAGCCGTTGCTGAGATTAGCATGCACAAGGGAAGGTGAATAAGGGGAAACAGACAAACCGATAAACAGACAAACACAAAAATTATAGAACCTGTTGTTTTAAGCTAAGTAGCGTGTCTTTAGTAGGTACAACTTAGTATTACTTAAAAATATTCAATGTTTACACTCAACTCAGCTCTTTAACAATTTTATTCGCGTGAGACCTATTGGACGGGTGCGGACTACAGAGGGGGGTAACGAAATCGACTGCAGCGCTCGCTGTAGCAGAAATGGAAATATCTAAAGGCGCCCGTTAAACATTGTCACAGACAATACAATTTATATTTATTGTTATATTTATTTTTGGAACTAATGCAGTTTAGCAAAAATGCATATTTCCCTGATTTTTAATGAACGAAACTACTTAAAAAATGAGGTTTTTGAAACAATAGGTCTCGGTTGCGATTATTTTATTATGAAAAATTAACTGGATAAAAAAATTACTCATAATAATACCTCCATTTTTGTATTACAAATTTTCTTCACTATTTTCACTTTGAATTTACAATTAAATACTACATATTTAACAAGCGTTGGTAATAATGAGATTAAAAGTTTAATAAGATGTTAATAAAAACTTACAAAAAAAGTTTAAAAAGATGACATTTATCTTACTTATTATTACCAAAAACATTAAATTCTACCAACTTTAAAAATGTATTTTTAAATCTTTAATCCATGATTTTTGTTTATTTTAAATTAATAATTGGATACAAATGCATTACGGAAATAATGAAAATGCAATGTCTATCTAAATAATAATGAAAATGCAATGTCTATCAAAATATATCCAAAAAATATTAAACTTAAAGTAAACAAAGAATATCCATGAAATTATTATTTCAAAAATTTATGTCACAAACTATATATTTAAACATGGCAATTATTTATCTTTTAAATACCTTGTAAACTTTTTATTTTTGTCTTGTTTCATTTTTATTTTTAACATTTTTCTTTAGGTATTTATTGAGTATGTAGTATGTAATTACAAATTTAAAGTATAAATAATGCAAAATTTTTCATCAATAAAAAATAAAAGATTGTAATACGCTTCTTTTAAATAAAATTTTACAATAAAATAGTCACGACTGAGTTTTATGCTTTTTAATTTGTAATTTTATGTATATCCTTCAGCTTTAAAAAAATCACTAAAATTAATATTTTTACTGTAATGAATTCATACCTCACTTTCTATGCATTAAAAGCAAATTTTCGAAATATGTCGATAATTATTGTGTGGTAAATTGTAAAAATACTTCAAAAAAACAGCAAATTATAATTTTACTGATTTCCAATATCGAATTGGCAATTAAAAAAAAAATAAATGGATAACTGCTGTAAAATGCATTCCTTCTGACATCTTTTGTAGTTGACAGGTTATAATACGGGCAATGCATTGATTATTGCACTCATTTTGTCGAGCTGAAAACAAAAGGATATTATATATTTTGTGTTTAAACAACTAAAATTTTGTTACTATTCGTTAATTAAATCATTTATTGAGATATTTTTCTCTACTTTACAATAAATAACAAGGCAAACAATCTAATGTAACTTAATATGATTTTATCAAAAAAAACTAACAATGCTTACTTTTCTTCGACATAAATAACAAAGTAACTATTGATACTTAGTTGGGAACATAATATAAAGAAAAAAAATGAAATTAATGTAAGTCACAGTTGATAACTTGCCACAGTTGATACTTGTTTATATTATTCGTGTAACCATTTACCATGACCGTTAATTTGAACCGTACAAATAAAGTTGAACCGCCAAAACTCCTTTTTAATTTGCAAGACGCTTTGTATTCTCAGAGGTCAGCGTACTTTAACCACTCTGGTCTGAATGTTACGAGAGTGGCTACACGTCATCATGTGTCTAACTGGTCTTGTACAACAATATCACACATAAAAATGTTAGAAAAAGATAACCTAGACATGAAACGATGCGAGTAAATACCAGTACTTACTCGATACTCTTCTTCCGATATCAAGTACTTTTTGTATCGATAATCTGAAACTAATTACCAAGTAGGTATCAGTCAAAAGTATTCGTATTGCATTAGTATGCCAATGCAATGATTTTACTTTAAGATATTGCAATTTCTGAACGCGTCTCTTCCTAGTCCTAGTTTTGCATAGTTAGCAGGCTTGTTTATCTATGCTAGAGAGAAAAAGATCTGTTCGCCGTTCGTCGTATTAATTTTTTCGTCGTTGACTCATTGTCTTCGTTCGTAATCCTAACCTCCGACTTTGGTCGTCGTTTGTCATTGTTAACTTCATTATTTTGTCTCAATAAAGTAATCTTCTTTATTAATTTGAATGAGAAATATATTCACTGAATGAAAATGAGACCTCATAAGTATGGCAATATTTTACAAAAAGTAATGAGAAATCGCAAGCTGCAAAAAATGTTTGTGTTTGTGGCAATACTTTTAATTTGCATAAGCTTTAAAAACCACTCTATTATATTGCACCTGTTAATGATAATGACAGGATTTCAATGTAACTATGACTAAATCTAATCTACAAATTACAAAGTAAGTTTTTGTTTTTGATTCTTATTTTAAGTAGTGTTGTGCTGTATCGTAATTGATATCAATTGATACAATCATGTTGTAAGTATTTATATCAATAAAGTAATTAATATTTTATCTGACTAAAGGTAATGAGACGAAGATTAAATATATGTGTAGATAAATGAATTGATAGTTTAATTTCAAGGTATAAACCACATAATAGCGTTGTTGAAGATTAAATGTATTTCAATTATTTTTAGCAGAAAGTGAAAGGAAACTGAAGGTGATATCGCAGCAGGCGGAAGTGTAAATAATGAATTTCTTCCGAAGCGTCGACATCGACATCGATGAAGTCTGTACTCAATGCATCACAGTCATGACGTGAAAACACGCTGAAGTTTATTATATCACATGGTGGATAGATTTCAAGATATATTGGAAATTGCTTCGCAATTTTTACTCGTAGCATCGAGTAAAAATTATGTGTATACCCTGAATTGGTGATCGGATAGGAAATATTGAAACGGGTAGCCCGGTAGTTAAATGCTTCGTATAAATTCTGCCGTTTTGCGGAACTATTTTGGTAAGAAAATTATCGCCGACAAAAAGGCCAAATGTCGAATTTGTGGCGACACTTATAGTTATAAATGTAGGACTAATGTAAAAAATTTAAAGGCACATTTAAAAATAAGCCTTTGAATACTTATAAAGGGTTATTACCGAGCAGCAAGAAATTAGGATGGTTCCAACAACGAGTCAGATGATTACCAAAGCATCAGACACGATGCCGTGTCTTTGACAGCATTTACTTCGATTTCGACGATTTCAACAGCGATGACATCATAATAATAAATCGCTATGAAACTTTCAAAAATCTTTCGGCAGAATTAAAACGGAAAATCGACTGCGATTTATTGATACTTATCAGCTATTTACAATGGGCTTTCAAAAATTTGCTAGTTGAATTCCTGATTATCAACTACCGAAAAGCATTTCACATGTGTTAATTCCGGCTTCATATAACAAAATCAAAGACTAATTAAAAATTAAACTAGGCCCTAATTGTGGCACAAAGTATATGTGTCTCACAGGCGATTTATGGGCATCAAGAGCTAATGAAGCTTACTTGGCCGTTACTGGTCATTTTATCGCGGAAGAATTTAAAAATAAGCTTTATTTTGCCTAAGCAAGATTGTGCTAATTTCGGAGATTCTCACACAAGTGACAGTATTCAAGCAGTTTTAACCGATATGGTTAAGGAATGGAGACTGACTATTAAAATAAACGTTGTTGTATCTAATAATGCTGCCAACATTTGCAGGACCATCAATAATATTGGATGGAGTTATTATGGATGTTATGGCAACGCACTATATCTTATCGTGCAGAACGCCATATCAAGTACACAGTACCTAGTTGAGATATCGAATAAAGTGAAAAAAAAATTGTACGGTTTTTCAAAAGCAACAGATAACCTACCAAACTGCATTCCACTTCCTACTAACTTGCAATTCCACTTCCCATATAATAAAACGTTTTGTGGAATTGGACCAACTTATTAGATCAACAGTTGCAGTGCTCAAAAAGGAACTAACTATCATAGGCAATGAAGAGTGGCTTTTACTAACCGATGTAGCCAAAATATTAAAGCCTTTTGATGATGCAACTGGATATTGAGCGAGGAAAGTACATGACACGTAGTTCGGTCAGTCATGACGCGATGTCTCATTACAGCTCACGATAAACTACTAGTTGAAGAGTTCAATGAAGTTTGCAATAACATCTTCAATCATTTGAAAACGGATATTATAAATAGATTCAAACATGTTGAGAGAAGTGGGACGTTTTCTATTTGTACATTTTTAGATCGTAGGTCCAAATAAACCGTCGTCTCGGATTCAAACAAGGCAAATAATACTGACGTGCCCAGGACTTACTAGTTTTAACACAAGATGAAGCAATCACAGCATAAAGAGAAACAGAGAAACCTTAGATTCTTCTCTCTCACCATCGGAAGGTAATGACAAATTTTTACTATGGACTTAAAGAAATAGTCGACACCAGTTCACACAGCGCATTGGATATCGCTATCAAAGATTGTAAAGGACACATATGTGAATGATGACATTTTGCCTCTTAAAAATGGTGGAGTATAGAATATCCCCTCGAATGGTGGCGCAATCGCAGACATGCCTATACATATTTATCTGAGCTATTTAAGCGATACAGAAATATGATGGCAACTTCCGTTCCTTGCGAATGGATTTTCAGCAAAATGAGCTTAATTATCAATGACCGTCGCACCCGCTTTACATCGACCAAAGTTCAGCAACAAATGCTTTTGAATATTAATCTGAATGAAAATGGATTGAATGTATAAAACCAAAGTTAGAATAAATAGACTGACTTAACACTAAATGTAAATAAATATGAATAGTGCGTATAGAAAAAAATTACGCACATACATCAAATAAAGTTTATTTATTAAAAGTATATATTACTATCTTCCCGTTGTATTGCATACAATGACACAGCCAGTCCTAAGCCTGTACAAGTGTGAAGGAAAGTTCATTGATGTTGTTTTATTTAAATTTACGCTGTCTTTAATAAAATGAAAATATTTTTATTGAAATTGACCTCAAAAATAATTTTTCACTTGAATATGCACAAGCGTACATTGAAAAAATTAATTTTGATCATGAATTATTCTAATCTAAGAATTATTCGAAACGTGTGAGAAAATCTAAAAAAATTCTACTCTTAACATATAAAGTAAAACCATAAATATTGAAACGTCTGACAAACATTAACGAGATAGAAATTTTCTTATTAAGTCGCGCGCGCGCGCGCACACATACGCATACACACGCGCACACACGCGCACACACACGCACACACACGCACACACACGCACACACACGCACACACACGCGTGTGTGTATACTATCTTTAATGCATAATTTAAAATCAAAATTTATTAAAATTCCCATAATAGTTAAAATTAGTAACATGTGAATTTTAGAGGGGGCAAATAAAGTATCCGAAAATATTTTATTTTCTTTTCTGTCATCGTAGTCAACATAAGTTGAAAGAAAAAATTAAAGGAATTCCAAACTTATTAATTTCAGAATTTTATGTAGGGTTGTTCTAAAGATGTTGCTAAAAATAGACACGAAATTCAAAAAATTTGGCTTAATAATAATGCGTATTATTCCGCATGTATATAACTAGCTTATTATCTGGATCTTTTTGACATTACTAATTAAGTACTAATTTTTTTCATTTAGTCTATTTATTAAAAGAGCATGTAACAAAAAAACATTTTTACAATTTGATGTAAGATATTTCTAGAGATATTGTTAAAAATATCGCAAAAAAATTTGTTCCTCCCACCTGCCTCTGGAACTACTAAATTAATAATTATGAACAAAAACCTGTCAACCGCGAGTGGAACTTGCACTATGAGCGTATATGTATACATATAGCCATAGCAATACGAGCGTACTGTACACAAAAATTTAATGGTACATAAAGTTCCTATTAAACGATCTGCAAAATTTTAAATGTTAGACTGAAAATATAATGCCTACAATATCTTTCACAGGCGCATATTAAAAAATATTCTTTTTATGTGGTATAAACAGAAATTAATGACTTTCGGATTTTTTCCTTGTGCTGTGAGATCTTACTTCTTGACAGATTTATTGATTATAAGTCTACAGGAAGTAGTACCCTATAGATTTTGTTATATTTTATATATTATATATTATATTATATATTGCCATATTATTTTATATATTGCCATATTATTATATATTGCCATATTATATATATTGCCATATTTTTTATTGCATTAACTTAAAGACTTTATTTGCAACTCCAAGGGACTGCAGATTTAAATATTTGATATTAATTTCAACTTGATATCTCCATGCGTTCCTAAAAAAAAGGATCTTGACAGACAGACAAAGAGACGAACAACGAAGTGATCTTATAAGGGTTCTTTTTTGTTTTTGAGATACGAATCCTAAGAAAAAGCTTTCTAATAGTTTACCGGAAAACTATGATGATGATTTTGAACGTCATAATTTCTTGGAAATTCACGATATTGGTACGTCTATTAAAAGTATGCCAGTAAATAAATTTACATAATGAAAAATAATATTAATATTTGTAACTAGTTTAATGGGTGACTTTAAATAACATGATATATATATATATATATATATATATATATATATATATATATGTACATGACCCTCGTAGTGCGAGTTATACAGCTTTGTTAACAGATTTATTTAAAGTTTATAAATATTCTATATATGTACCCTTGACTATATCTAAGTATGTACGCAGCAATCGTAGTGCCATCTCTTCTTAATAGATTTTTTTACACTTGTTTATAATGAAAACTACTGAATGAACAGCGATGTGCAATAGAAATGAAATAACATATCTAAATTGATATCTACGTCATATTGTTTAGCGATAAATTATCGTGAATCATCGACCAAAAACCGTTACTTTCGTTCCGACTTTGTATCTTTAAAAACCACTGTGTTATAGTAAGGATCTCGTCAACTATCTCCTATATAAGTGACATATTTATGAAGGATAAAAATATATAGAAATGAATAATTTCATAATATATACAAATTCATTACATTTCTTTGTCAATAACCATTGCTAAACTGTAATGTTTAAATATATGTATAACAAATAAATAAATATTCAGTGATTACTTCGAAGCTCTCAACGGTAAGTTACAAAATGACTCTACTAATTAAATAACGAAATATTTTTAATAAGATTTGGGAATATTAAGGATAAAATTTAACAATCACTTAGGCGGGTAATTATTATTAATCAATTTTATTCTAATGACATATCTGCGAGTTTTGGACGTAAAAATTATTACCACTTTCGCTATTTAATCACATTGATGTTATGTACTTATCCATAACGCGTCATATAATATATATATATATATATATATATATATATATATATATATATATATATATATATATATATATATATACTCGTAGCTCGCTTCCTGTATACGAGGCTACGCAATTCCGGCTGTTGTGAAAGGGAATATTAACGAGAATGGCAATAAAATAATATTTGACGAGTGTTGCGTATTATTTTTTCGTTAAAGGTGAGTGTTATGTCAAGAAGTATTGATAAACCAAAAAATATTTCCACGAAAAGGAAACATTCATCTCGATTTACAATAGAATCGGGAGGTTTTCCTCGAGATAACAGTGTTGGGAGGAAAACAATTTATCACACGTGTAAAGATTATGCGAATCTATTGCGTGTTAAGTTCGCAGTTATTTTTCAGATTGATTCGCCAATATCTGTAAGTTTTCGGCATCAGTTGAATAAAAGAAAAACAATAAAACGCGTTATGGAACACATTTAACGTGAGGTTCTGTAGCAAATTAACCAACATAATTTTAATCGAAATTTCTCTTCAAATGATAGTAATTAAACTTTTTGGATAATTGTTAAAAGCCGTGGCTGAAAATTTAGAGCATTAGTGGCACCATTTCGACATTATTTTGCGACTGGGACTTAAACAAAAGACAAAAAGTTATGGGTAAAGTTCAATTTTATTGTAAAAGATCTGTTCCATGATATCCTATTTTATAGGATACACAAAACATATTTTTCCGCCCCTTTATATAGTATATAAATTGTATATATATAAAAAATAGCAAGATATTAATTGAAAAGTCAATATAAGGAATGTGTTTGCCAATTCGTTGTGTCTGTCTGCCCGTCACGATCTCGCAATTTTTTTTATATATTTAGACATGTGTACATTGCACGTACCTAAGTCAAAAAAAAATAAAAAGTTTAAAACGTGGACAGATGGACGGGCATGATGAGGTTATAACGGTTCTTTACTTCGCTACCCAACACTAAAAATAACATAATATAACTGAATAAAGTTATATTATGGACACGTTGAGTTTTCTGATGACATACTAACATGAATTACTCGAAATATACAGATAAACTAATATTTGATCATTCTTTTCAACATAAATTATGAGCGTAGAAAGTATTGGAACATACACAGTTTGCGATAAGAGTAACGTACGAGTACATAAAACGGTCAAGTACAACAGTTATATCACTACACTCCCATCTCCCGAGCCCGAGTAATTTTATATCTCTTTAAATTTTTCCTTTCTCTATTTAATTTTAACTAACTTTTATTTATACTAAGCGAGTTTATATACTACAACTTGTTTTCGATAACTAGTTTAGTTACAAATATCTCAACTGATTATATTTTGATACTGGATAATAGGTATTTTATACATGTCAATTTATGATTTTTTTAAAATTTTTTTTACTTTTATTATTCCACTTAAAACTACTGATAATCGGAAATTGTAATAAATAATTATAGTACTTACTTTCATTTCAACAAAAAAGTAAAAAAAATACAAACTCTTTCAAGTATATATCTATAGAATATTTCAATGCTCTTCGTATATACGACCACGACATGTAGCATAAACGATGCCATAATTTATTTCACTGCTTTACTTGTATATGTTGTTGAACAATTACAATACAATTAAGATATAAGTTTTCAATAGTAATTATATAATATCTAGAGTGATGAATGTAACTTGACACTTGATCTTCTTATTTCATGTAGGCATCATTCTTGTTATTTTGACAATAACAGGTTACAAAAAAATGACTAAGTGGAGTTCCGCAGCTGCAGTTTGAAATTGTTAATGCAAGTTGATTAACACGATTTTAATTGAAAGTACTAATCATGCTCATATCTAGAATTTTTTAAGGTTTTTGAAATTCACCCTCCATAAATTAAAGGGGTGAGATGGTACGTCATTCTGAAGTTTAACATTTTGCAAACGAATACTACAAGACAAAAATGGCCCTTAGTTTTCCTATAATTTAAAACAATTTTTTATAAATATTATGCTTCATATTAAACGAAGTCTCCATCCGTGCAATCTGCTGCATATTATAAAAATAAGTTTAAATCTACCGAAATAGTAAGATCGTGACAAATGAACAACGAACGAGAATAATAAGGGTTTTTTCGCTCCGAAATCCTAAAAATGATTTTTTTTAATACAATCTTACATGTTTATATAATTGTAAATGAAAGTAACTTTGTACTTTGAATATTTGTGAAAAATAATATTTTGGAATTAATTTTTAATAAATTAAATGGGAATGTCACTGGTTTAACATTTTCATCCAGGTAATTTTTTTTTAAAGCTGACCTTTATTTCTAAGTCTCTCGAAATCTACGCGAGGGAACTGTAGACACAAGCTAGGTATATAACATACAATCTATCAAATTGATTAGCGAAGAATTTATTAAATTACCTTTTATGCGAGATAAACTAATATTTGGAAACTAGTTTTAAAGTGTTTTTCTTTTTTCTAAAAGAATAAAGAAAATCTAGAAAGAAATATTCACAATTGTGAATGATGTTACGAATTCCAGGCAAATATGTTACGATCAGATAATGAGAATAAATCTTTACATGTTATTTTATTCTAAGCGAGTTCACATACTACATACAATGAAGATTGTTGGTGTTACTTTATTCTCTATGATCTCGGTGCATTGCCCATCTATTTTGACACACTCATAATTCAGTACCGTCAAATGTTGGAAGCCTCATTTTTATGTCAGGAGAGGAATACTGGGTTAAAATGGTTTCAAAGTTTAATTGATTACAGGTCCATTGTTTTCTCGGTTGAGCCAATTTACGTTGCATGCCAGGTGAAGACACTTAACTATACTGGACTCGGTTGCGGCCAATAGTTTTCAGATATTTACTGCTTTAAATTATTGTTATTTATTGCTAAAATCAGAGTTATATAAAGTGAATTTTCCAATTTTTATATAGATCTTATTATATTGCAACGTGATAGAGAAAGATGAATTTATAGCGGCCAAGTTTATGTCGTGATTGATATAACGTTTAATACATATAGATACAAAATCTTAACTACACATCTACTGTTAGTAATCTACACTTCTCTAGCAAAGTTCTGAAAGAAGTAATTGATTTTATTTCACTAATTTTACCCTTTTTATAGTATTATTTACAATTACTAACTGTTATACTAACAATTGCTAATTGAATAATTATATTAACAAGTTAAAAAAAGTCCATCAATTACGATAATCGTAAAATTTTAGTTTTTTTTACCTGAAACTTTATCATGATTCCGTTGAAATTCAAATATTAAAATTTTCCTGGTTGTAAATGTTTTAAACCAATAAAGTATACTAACGCAATTTCCAGACGGAAATTCCTGCTGTTCTCGTTTTCACAATAACCAATTTCCTTTTATTGCGGTTAAGCGTTTAATCCTTATGCTGATACCCTGGAATAAATTGAAAGCATCTGCAAGCAGGTCACGTGAAATGAGGATCGTGTTTTCGAATTTCAAAATCCTACTTTAAAATTTATTTCTCTTAGAGCGTTTTCAACGTGTGAAGATTAAAAAAAGAATTAAGTGGAAGCTTCTCACTCTATAATGGAAAAATTAATAATATAGGTTTCCTTCTGAGAGTTTGGGGAAAAAAGGTTAAATTGCGCAATTAACTTAGTACATATTGTGGTTGTACCCAATTAACTTAGGTACACTTTTAAGTTTTTGCCATAAATTATACCGACAGTGAAAAATAATAGAATTTTTTCTAGCACAATTTTTCATGAACCTTCTTACTTCTTTTATTTGTTCCTATCAGTTCGTTGATATTGCATTTAATTTTATTTCTGTTGAATGATTCTTCAGTCGACAAAATTAGCCCAATAAGTTAGTGATCAAAATTCCGAAATATATTAGTGCAATAATTAATAAATTACACTTTATTTTTAAGATACTATTTTGAGCTAACTTTTATCCCATGTTTACTTTTCTTTTTCTGTTTTTGGCATTTTATATTGAAATAAAAAAGTCGTTAGGTCATAACAGATTCACTAACAGATTATTCATCTCTGACTCTTTTTTATTTGATTTATTGCACACATATAAATTTTCCAGTGAAAAGTGGGAAAGAGCATGTAGTGATTAAAAAATTAGTATTTATTTGAAATTTTACCATCATTTCATTACACCCTAGCCACTGCTTTCACAAGCAGTTGGTCACCCAAAAGTATCATCAATATAAGTAAAAGTTACCCAAAACATGATGAATCTAGTCCTCTCCATTAAAGATTTGTTTTGTCATAATTCGGCCACATCATTAGACTTTAGTCGTGATTTTTGATCAAAGAATTTGTCTCAGTCTGAACAGTCTCAGTATGAATAAATGAACCTGAACTCGACGAAACTACTCCTCTGAGGAGTACTTGTATTACTTTTCGTTTCCATCAGCAGATCCTAGCAAACACTATTTGTGACTAAAGCATTCATAAATAAATGTAAAATTAATTCAAACTTGATGTAAATTTTGTCAAATGGACCTTATACTCTCATTTGATGAAGAGTTCCTAAGAATATATTAGGAGTCCATTATCAGGTCCTGACCATATTTATTTGGGGCCTCTCTGAACTCGTTTCCTTTCAAACAAAAAAAGAATTATAATTAGTCACCGTACATACATGAAAATTTTTTAAAAAAAAGTACACAAGCATGGAAATGGAAACCTCCTTAATTTTGTAGTCGGATAAAATGATCAAAATCCATATTTTCAATTTCAATTTTTAAAAATAACTCACGAGATAGTAAATTAGGGAAATTTTTTTCTCATTTTATGTTTATTGCCAAAGCTTCATGAAGTAAATATAAATGATTCTGTATATTTTTGGAATCAAAACATATTGACGGGTTTGAAATATTAAGTATAATATTTGCAAATAATGATTTATACATAGGACGGATAGACGAATACCGCAATTTTGTCCAGTTCAGAAACACATAATTTGTTATAATTTCGTTCATTTATGATAATTTTGACTGAAAAATGTTGTGAAGTAAAAAAACTTACCATTTTGTTGTATTTATAAACCCTTAACGGGAAATTAGCTATTAAAATGAATTAAATAAGCTTCAAAAGCGGTAACAACAAAAATTTTAATGCAGAGAGCAATAATGCACAACGAAGTTGCGAACCGCATGATACACACTTCGCAATTAATTTGACATTTCAATAACTTAGCTCCAACAAACGCCGAAAGTTGCAATTTCTGGTATGAGGAGGAACACCACATTATAAATTATTCAAAATTTGTATCTAAAATAATTTCCGAGTTATTTGACTTCAAAAATTATCAATTTTGTAGCTCGCTCAAAAAAATAACACTCATTCACTCACGGACAAATCACCAAAACATATTAATATCACTTCCAAAAGAACTAGAAACTTGAAATCTACATTTGTAATGTTTGAGATATCAATAAAGGAATAACCCATAAATATGGAAATTGTCGGTCAAAAATTATGGCAAAACTTATGTCAGTATATTTACTAAGATTCATATATACATAGTACGTTTCTATCGCTCTTTGTGCTTCACCTGTATCTGTATTTTAATAATAGTTGTTTTTCTGAAAAATATAAAAAAATAAATTATACTGCGGGCGCGGTCTCCTTGCATGAAAAGCAATAAAACGTGTGAATAAAACGAAGCATATTCCGCGATCACTCGCACTCACAGGTCTCATGACAAAGGCTAGTGATGCTTGACGCTCGTGTCGTAATACTATCGACAATCCACGTAAAAGATTAAACTCAAACAATATAATTTAAATATCTTTAATCTTCGTGTACGTATAAAACAGAATTATAAATAGGTAACAATAAACATTATAATTCACATATAAAAACAAAATTATAAATGTTTTAATTAATATTAAATTTAGTAAACATTAATAACCTATTCATTAATTAACTATTTGGTTGTATAAAAATATAAACACACATACATACAAATATATATATATATATATATATATATATATATATATATATATATATATATATATATATGTATATATATATATTTATGTAGATGCAAAGCTCTAACTCCCTCATTCACATTTCTTTAGTAGTCTGCTAGAATTTGATTTCTTTTTTCCCATTACTTGTTACTGCTTACTATTTAAACAGCAACATCTTGTGATCCTTTTGTAGTTATGTTTTTGATAAGATTGTATTTTATTAAACAATTTACTGTAAAAAACTGAGTGTAAATTGTGAGTGGTTTTATCGCAAAAATAATAATTCTATAATATTATTTACATGCAGAATCATGAAAACTAAATACACGAAAACTAGTCCAAATTGAAAGCCATAGTAATCGAAATATACCTAAATAATGTTATGATAAATAATAATATAGCTTCGAAGTCATTCACGAGTGCGTTCAAAGATCTTAAATTGGATAGGACGGAGCATCAATATAAATGATGAGTTCATACTTCTGCTGATAACATAGTAATGCTGGCAAACAGGCTACAGGAGTTGGCGATGCTGACTGGCTTAGACGACACTTTCAGATAAGCTAGTCTCAGTATGGACCTAACCAAGATAAACGTCATGTTCAATTTACAGATCATGCCAAGACCGTTGAATGTCGGTAATGTTAACATCGAAGTTTTTTATAAGTATATCTACTAGGAATAAATGATTCAACTGGTTAGAAACTACTTCTACAAAGAAGTTGACAGAAGAATTTATCTGAGCCTGCAAAGCTCAGAATAGAAAAAGATTTCTCATTTAGAAAATTTTGTCGGATATCCACGTTACAGATTCCGCAGTAGCTAACGACAAAGCTCGTGAATCAGCGTGTTCTGCCTACATTCTTCTACTGCCATCTAGCTACGGCCCTAAAACGTGGACACTTACGGCCAGCCTGATTCATAAAGCTGAAGTCGCGCAGTGAATTATAGAAAGAGCTCTCTGATCGAAGTGTCTCTGAAGGATAAAATCCGAAATGAGAAAGTCCGGAGGAGAAACAAAGTTGTCGACACAGCGTTTAATATTAGCAAACTTAAATGGCAATGGGCAGGTCATAATCGAGGGGACATGAGTTCTCAAGTGAAGACCACGAACCTCGCAGCATAGTGTGAGACGCCCTCCAGCTAGATGAACTCACGACCTAAAGAAGTCGGCGGACAATGGTTGAATGTAAAAGATCGTGTATAATGGCGTGACTAATGGCGTGGCAAGGTATAGTAATATTTAAATTTATAATTTTATAATAACCGAAAAGTAAATTTTCTGAATCTTAAATAATTAGATGAACACCAAAAACCATAAAATTTACATATTTGTAAATTAAATATATTTAAAATATATGAATTTATAAATCAATAGAAAAACCTTAGTTAAATATTTATTTACATGCCTACATAATACGATTTTATAACTAATATAAAAAAAACTTCTTTTTGAACATAATTATTTAGTTTTTTGAAGAATTCCACTAGCGAGGGTAATAAAATTTAGTACCAATATATTTGGAATTAAAAAATGTAAAGAAACGTTACATTTTCTGGATTAAATTCTCTCGCTTTTCATCTTCAATATAAATTTATTTGAGGAAATATACACGGAGTTATTCATTTATGAATCACCTGTCTAATTATTTTTAAATTTTTCCTCGACGTGAATTGTGAGAAAATATTTCAGGGGCGGTACATTAAAATTTGGTAAATTTACGTAATTTCTTGATTAAAGTAATTTTTTTTCCAATTAAATTTATTTTACAAATTTTTCAGGGAGCAGCGCCATTGAAAGTGCCATTTTTTTAAAAGTATTAAAGCTAATCCAATGTAGTTAATCATCGGGAAAAATTAATGAAATTCCCTACAATACTGTCAATAAACTTAGTAAAAACGCATTGCTAATTGGGAAATGTTATTCTAATATGTTAATTGATAATTATTCGTTTCATCGTATGAAAATGAAAAAAAGTGATTTAAAATATGAACTTTTGCTCAATTTTAATATTTCTGAGTTTTTATTTTATTCGCTTTAATATTGTTTTTAATTTTACTCAATTTTAATATTGCTTTGTTTATCGAGTAAATTTCCGTTACCAGTTTGCTGGCAAATAATACTTAAATTTCTAAAAATTAATTAGCGACTTATGTCATTGCTAATAAAAATAAACAAAAATAAATAAATTTCGATGAAATTGGTTTTAGAATTTGTAAATTATTATTGGTACGTCCAAAGAAACTGGAGATACTAAAATCAATTCATTTATATCAACGGGTTCAATATGGGAAACATTCTCACTGTCTAATATTATTATAACAAGAGAAAACATTTAAATATATTTTCATTGCATATATCAAACACGTATCAATTATATTTCTTTTGATATCGGTGTTTCCAAAATTATTAGAGATGCACTCAGTTCAATTATTAGAGATGCATAAGTTCCACTAAATCACAAATTATTCAGAAACCATTCAAAAATTGCATTTCATGGTGCATCAGACCGCAAAGAAAAAATAACTAAACTCGGCACGACGCTGACATCATATTGAAGAACAGAAGAGCCCGTACAACCGTACAGTAGTAAGTGCAGCAGAATATTGCTACCTTTTATTTAATTATCTATATTGAATTGGCATACTGTTAAGTAAGTTCCTTTAAATAGAGTATAATATGGAGTAATTTAAAAGTACGCTAGAGTAAGTACTTACGAACTATCAATATAATTATCAGATATTATTTCAAATAAATGCACTTTATTTGAAATAATATCTGAAGACACAAGTATTTTGAGAAGGAAGTGTTTTTGAAAATAAATGTAAAACGAGGTGACACTAAGAGTAATAATACAATTGTTGAATAAGTAAATGAATCAACGCGTTATGGTAGTTTTGGCCCTTGAAAAGTATAGGAATAAGAAAAGCATTTTATTTAAACGGTAAATAGAATATAGAAAAGAAAATAATTAAAAATTCAACTGATATATAAAATGTTGATGCCAACAATTAATTTCAAATACGAAGAAAGAAGATGAGAGGGAAATAAACGCAAAATAACCACTTGCTTTAATCAACGATTGCGATTAAATCGGTTAGAAGTCGCGATTATTAATCGATTTCGTTTATTTAGGAGATGGAGTAACAAGTTAAAATTTGACTAAGGAAAGCGTGATACTAGAAATAAGAATGTTTTTAAGATATTTTATATATATAGACTATAGTTATAAAACATCTGACTATCAAATGACTAATCAAATAATAAACCGAGAATTTACAAAAAAGGTTTTAATAAGATCTTAGTATAAGGTGAAAAAATATTAGGTTCATAAATGAAAGAAGAGAGGCGTCTCAATCCCGCCGCGATGGGGAATATCATGCCGGTATACGCGGACCGATTCTTACGTATGTCATTGTTCAGAGAAATGTAAACGTGAGAAATTAATTTAATAAAATAGCAATCCGTTACGGAGGTACCACTTCATGTCAGTCTGGTGTGGTGAAATATTTCACTAGATTGCCACTATAAAATTCATTTAAACATAGTTTTTAAATTGCTATATTTATGACTTACAAAAATAATTTACTAGACATTCTTTGTGGTAATGCTAGGTACTCCTACCTATTCAACGTGTCCGCATACATACCTATACGGTACGGGTACGAGCATGGTAAGGATCTAGATTGATTCCAGATCTTAAAAACGACTGAAAATAATATGTCAATTGAGAGATCAAATGTTCATTTAAGGAATTGAAGTTTCGCTACAATTTATCTTGGCACTTGCTGTGAATTTTGTCGCCGAAGAAGCTTAGATTTGGTACTCAGAGTAAAAAAAAGATATATATATATATATATATATATATATATATATATATATATTACTTATTTTATTATCGATATTACACGCAACTTGAACTATGCCCAGTTGATTCTGTTTTACGGTTTTGATATGTACATTATGAGGATATATATGTAGATAATGTCACTATTTCTCTTACCACATAATCAAATGAGCAGGCAAACAGATGAAATATTTATGAATTTATTAGCAGAGAAAGAAATGCTAGATATTGTCCAAAATCGAAAATAGTCTTATAATAGGAAAACAAAGAGAACTTCTCGGAATACAAACTAAGATTCTGTTTTCATTATCAATACAAATAGAATTATTAAAAGGCTAGGTGAATCAACCCTAATAAAAATTGTGTCAACATAGATACCCATCTCTCTAGACGTGTCTAAATAATGCAGTCTCTCTACCCACAGCCGTATCGCCTGTTCCGCCGTCTCAGCGGAGATGCTGTCAATCGATTTACAGCTAACACTTTAGAGGTGTATGTACGAGTATAGGTGAATATATGGCGTCATCGTTCAAACACTATGTAAATAAAGAAAGATACAAAATACTCCTTACAGTTTATATAAACTATATTTTTAAGTTGAATGATTATGATGGGCTTTAGTTAAAACAATTCGGAATGGTAATTTTGAAAGAGCTAATTCAAACGAATATTTAGAAATAGGGACATTAGGACTTGGGAATTATATTGAATCATTTTTTAAGCCAATGTAACTGTAATTTTTACTTTAAAGATATTATTCATTGTGCGATTTAAGGACTTATAAAATTAAATTTACACTTTTTTTAATTGTGTTCTTTTCATAATTCGCCATTTTTTAATTAAATTGTATGATGACACAATTAAGGCGAAAAGGACAATATATACGTAACACTTATTTTCAGCAATGTTTTTTTAAATATAAAAGCAAGCGATTATTCCACTCCGACGTAAGGTCATTTACTAATGTTTGGGTTTTACGCACTCGCTTTTAAATAGGTCAATCGTACTATGGCACAATTATTATATTTCAATAATATTATCTAAAATATTCATATCAGATATTTTATATTTTTATGAAGCCCGATATTTCACAACACTATTATTAAAATAGCATGTCGAACATTTAAATAGTTTTATTTATTATGTTGGCACTTCTGTTGAAATTGAGTATCGGTTATTTCTCTTATTTTTCCAATATCGCCCAGGTGTGGATTATTTGTTAAATATTATAAATTGCAAATATCACCGCGCATAGATTTTTGAATACGCATCAGAAAAATTAAATATTTGGCAAAATAGGTAAACGAACCAACTTCACTTGGTGCAATAAGAATACAAAACTAGAAATATTAGAGATAATTACAATAAGGTCCAGTAATTTATATATTTAGAAATTAACATTCATGAAATAAAAAGCAAATATTTGTCAAATTATAGTTTGAAAACAAAATGTGTGAATAAACTTTTTGGAATATATGAGAAATAATTTCTCAAAAACTGTGGCAAAATCGTCAATACGCCAATGAGTAACAGCCAGTGAAGTATATACGTAAAACCAACAGGCTACAGCTAGTGAAGTATAGTCAATTAATTATCTGATGTTAGAAAAGCGCTGAATATCAACGGGTAGATAACCCGTGAAAATTAATATTATTGAACTCTGAAACGTTCAATACTTTCATAAAATTTACGAGTAAAATTAACCCACCGACTAAAATAACTAGAAAAGTAGTATTGGGTAGGGTCTTAGAGCGTAAATAAATAAATTTTACTAGAAACAGTACCTTAAGGATATATTATTACTCGTGTTAACATAGATCGGATAAATATAAATTTAATTATGTTAAATATGGAGATAACTAATATTTTAGTGTATAATTGGAAGAGTATCACATTATGAAACGTATCTTTCGATTTAGAAAAGTATCAGAAATAATATCCACCTATCTCACTATGGGTCGTTTCAAAATAGATAAGATTTATATACCCAACAATACGAAGGACAGTTAGTGAAAATAATAAATGATACGGTAGTCATTTTGTACTTATTCATTAATCACAATGATCCAACATTTAAAAAACGCACGAACATAGATATCGAATAACACCAAAAATATTAAAAAATTTTCCATCTATTGTAAATTAAATTATTGAATTTATTAAAAAAATACAACACAACGTTAAAAAAATTCAATTTTGAAATTAATTTTTTCGAACAAAAGCGAGCGAGTAACTTATCCGTATTCTTTAGCACTTAGATGTGAATTAATTTTATTATGATGCGTTAAGCAATCAGGGACGATATTCGCACGATATTCACAGGATCACTTAAATGTTACGTACGATTGCCCTACATGATTCTAAATGTATATTTAAGGATACGTCGGGTTACGTAATTTTCTGTGATAGTAACAAATGACAAAGATAGGGACATTTCGGAAAGCATTCCACTTTCGGTTTATTTTACGATGTATAAATCAACATAAGTATATAGCTATTTTATTAATAAATTTTGTATTCAATCGTTTCAATTTTTCTTTTAAGCAATATTTCATGACAAGATTTTTTCCAATTGTTGCCCCGGTACCAACATCGGTTTCTTTGCCGTGAAACAATCATAAAATAATGAAGTGTGTATTACAAGCGACCTATTCAAGGCAGATTTACACTATGACTTAATCTGACGATATATTAATACCATTACGTAATCTTCCAGCGTAATGGAATAAATGATTTTTATAGCGTACCACATCAACTGCCCTCTTTTTAAATCTCCATGCATATTTATTACTTTGTCATCCAGTGTCTGCATCCTAAAAAATTCTTTAGAAATCCCATTTCTACTGCTCTTTCCCAGTGCATTTCTTGTGAAAATCTTGTATAAGGTAGGCACCTTTTATTGACATTTAAAAGGTAGGAATCTTTTATCGACAAAGACAATCTAGTTCAAATTATTTTTGATTCTAAATTTGATTAATCTTCACTCCTCAATATCGTTTTTATTTTTTCTCCAAAAAAGTTTTACTACGATCCATTCTAACTTGCATTTTAATTATTTATAGAGAAATTAAACAGGTAGGTAAACTCGTTTATCTATACTATACATAAATTTCCAATGAAAATCTTTCATCATTTGCATTTACTCACTTTCATTCTTATGTACATTACTCACAAAACTCTGATACAATTTGTAACAATATTCTTAAATCATTCGTCGTACTATTAGGTAGAATATTTGACTCAATAATTTTCACTCCGCAGTCTGTCATAATTTGATTAGCTCATTTGGCTCTTTATTAACAAGAATTGTGTTTTTATTCACTTTGGACAACTACTATTACTTTTAACTCTAGCAAATTTGATTTCACAAATGATATTTTGATTTTACAAATAATTGTTTCATGCACAAACGTTTAATTTATCGATTTAGTTACTGAATGAAACAATCAATCACTGTTACCTGTACACAAGTCGTTGCTACTCGTAGCTAGATTATAGTTATGTCGATCATAATTTAACTATATATACCTTTTATTTAAATTTTCATTTATTGGAAACGTCACTATCTTTTGAAGTCGATAATGTTCTAAAGTTATTTACTAATAGATTGTAATTTAGTTGTGGTATATTTTCAGGCAATTAAAAATATAAAAATATGTATTAATAACAAAAGTTCAAATAGTATTTAGTGGAGTTTTTACTACCTCTGTAAAGGTATATTGGAGTTTTAATTATTTTTTAAAATACAGTGTTTATTTGGCATATCTTGTTTATATTAAAAATATCGGACTTTAGTATCGGATATGACTAAGTAGTTTGAGATACACAAACTCATTTTCCTAAATATGATATTAGTTAGGCTATGGATTAATATGTTATTATTACTGTGTTTATAAAAATATATATTTTTAAACACGTTATTTCTAATGAGCTGTTTTTTTAATTATCAGAGTAAATCATATTCAAAAATAAAAAGTATTCCATATTCATTTTAAAGTCAGAGGCTATATATTTAAATATGTTTCATGGAAATTGGTTTAGTAGTTGAGGCCTGGAAACAAGACAAACGAATGAATACTTTTGCGTTTATCATATTTACATGTTGGCGGGAATTGTTGGTTGCTGGGAAACGGTGGTTGCTAGGAAATGGTGGATAAACAAAATTCTCAGAAAAGGCAGATTTTCAATATTGTGATGTAAATATGATAACAATATACGATATAATGAGAGTCGTTTTATTGTTTTCCTTAGTTACTAATATTTCATTTTCATTTTAATAAAAACGTATGAGTCATTGAAACGTTTTTCTTATTGGTTTGTATTTACATAACTGTCCTGATAGTGATGTAAAAGATATTATAATTTGCTTGTTTTCTATCTACTGTTTTGCTTAATTGTTATCTAGCGTTTTCTCTAAATAATATTTTTCCATTTTTTATATATATATGTATATATATATATATATATATATATATATATATATATAAAATAACTTGTTACTTAATAATACTCTTCGTTTGTATGAACAGTAAATGAAACGTGTTTATGTAGTCGGCGCGATACTAAAAGAAATATTACTACTAATATTATATTTTTTCTCTGAATATATACAGATAATAGTGGACAGAAATTAACAAATTATTAAAGGTACCTTTGTACGCACCGCCATTATTATTAAATTATGTTCGTATTACATATTTTATATAAACATCCATTATTACTGGTAATTTTATTTTAAAACCACAACCAGTTAATACTATTAGAGTAAAGTTTCCCTCCATGTTCAAATACATTAAAATCTTACTGGAGACCTGGTGGCAGGGGATTTTCCCACCCACATCACGCGTTCTATATTAAACCGATTTCTGCGGTAAAATATTTACTTTATTTAATCGACTTTTGAGCTGAATGTAGCATCTGTGCTGCGTTGGTTAAACTAGTTTCAAAGTAAATTTATTGGACGAAGCAAATTTTAGACCAAATTGAAATCTTGAAGTGAATTATAAAATTGTTACTTAGGGTAGGTTACAATTTGAACAAGATGTTTATATTAAATTTCAAATATAACTTGTCAACCTACCAAACGAGTAACAATTCCTAAAGTCATATTTTAATTTTACTATATATTTGATGTGTATATCATGGTGTACACAATGTACAGATTTGAATCAATAGAATTCTTCATATCTTCAACCTTTTCCAAAATGTACTAGCTGGCTATTATTATGTGAATATTTGTTGAAATTAACTATCTATAACTTTAGTTAGATAAACAGATATTATTTTTTTCGTAAAATTTACGGCTCTACGTTTAAATAAATCTATTTTTGCGAAACGAAATTAGAAGTAATTTTAGTAAACTAAAATACAAGAAATATATCAAGAAGCCCCAAAGGTATTTTTGCATCATGCAAATGAAAAATAAAAGACTTCAATATACATAGGAATATTATTAACTGCATAGTGAAGTAAATAATTTTAACATGCGTTATAACTAAAACGAATATTTTTCAAATGTGGTGTAGATAGTAACATCATTGTTAATAATATAATTATTGACCGAATTAATATTTACACTTGGACCGTTTATTTAGTTAATGAGCAAAATTATAAATAAAACTTTGAAAAATACTATAATACGTAGTGAACAACCTAGGATTTTGTGTATTTGGAAAAATATTCAGAAATGTTAAAATTAGTACAATACAACTAAAGCAATATAAATAAGCGGGTAATCAAAATTAAACTCCATTTGAGATCAGAAAAATAACATTCTTATTTAGATTGTACGTAAATAGTACGTGGTCAGTTTAAAAAACGTCCTTCGGACAATAACCCAGAGTTTTGTTGATGTAGCCCTAAATTAATTATGTTTATACATAGAATACTTTCGCTGGCTGATTTCATTTCATTATATTTAGGGCCGTCTCGGTAATTTTGATGGGATCTTCTTCGTCAAGCCCGCTGTGTTTCAATGAGTATAACGTCATTTTTTCATTATTAAGTGTATGAAAAGTGTATTGAATTATTAGACGTGTTTTCCTTTTAACGTAAACATAGTATCAAGGCTATTGATGACATAAGCTATATTATTTGGTTATTAAAACAAATATTTGGTATTATATTTCAACATATAAATGTAGATATTAGTTTTATGTTATATCTAAATTTCACTTTTGATTGAATCGATGTTTAGATGAATGTTTGGATAATTTTTGATGTATTTAATAGCTTTAATTAATCAATTCACTGGATAATAAAACTACAAATATAACTATTGTATCGTTGATTTTAATCAGATTAAGCATTATACGATGGTCGCATATTTTTAGCTCTGTATATATCTAAGGAGGAAGGTAATACTTGATTATAGTAAATATCAATATATTTTAATTCCATGATAAATGCTCTTTTGGATGGCAAAGTATGTGATAAATGGTATAGTGTGAAATAAAATTTATTTTGTTATTCGATTTATTAGAATTAATTTTTATCTAATAATTACATATAGCTTCAATTCGTACTTTTTTAAAAAAAAAACACATTATTTTATGTCACTAGTTAGGAAATTCTGTTCTTGTAATACATTCATGTGGTCGTTTATCTCTACCTCCATGCTATTAAATACGATTTATTTTAATCATGAAGCTATTTTGTAAAATTTGTCATAATTTGAAGCGAGCCCTATCATATGAAAAGATGAGAAAAAAATATTTCTGTCCCATTGAACCCTGTATCATTAAACACGTATCTTAAAATTAACCTCATCTAGTTTTAAAGTTTTATAGTTATTATTTATGGTTCGATGAACCGATCACCGGCCGTTAGCTTTCAAATTAAATTTAAATGGAAGAATACTTCGCATTTGGCCTTTAAGTGAGTACGTCGTTGTTATAATTGAAATACGACTAAGGTCTTTTTCAGACTAACCTACTAAAAAAATCATAAACATTAACAAAGTAATTAAAAAGTTACCGGTTGCTGATTCAAGTCAATTATTAGTTTTTTCAATAACTTGATATCAAAAAGACCCTAGTTTAAACTTATATCATGTACTATCTGACGAGATTATGAACACTCTATCTAATCCTAAATAAATTTTCCCCATAATATTCTGTTCATTTTCATATCGACTATTTATTTCAATTATTTTCAAAATGTTTGAGATTTGTAATTTGTAACTATACTTGAAGTATCTTAACATCACGTTAACCATTTATGTTCTTGTCTACAGTACAAATTGACCTAAGTTGCTGAATTAAATCCGGCCACTGTGTAAAAATGGTATTGCTTTCGTTTCGCCACAATCAAATCTTTATTTTTTTTTAGAGTTTAAGACCTCTACTAACTAGAGTTTAACTAGAGCTTGAGTTAGAACTAGAGTTTATTACCTCAGATTTTCAAACTAGGTTTTCAAAATCAAATTCAACTAGGTACATAAAAACATGAAGAAATTGAACAAGGAAGCGTTAGGAAAAATCAAAAGTTGGCAAGAATTAATCATATATTACCCTCCTCTTCCAAAAGGTATGAGTATATAAATGAATGAAATCATGATAAGTTTCGTTTAATTTGGAGGATACTAACTGAGAAGACCTAGATATAGAACTACGCGCGGCGGTATCTATTACTATTAGCTGCCCAAACAATTCATCCATTATATTGACACATTATATTTCTCTATTTGAAATATGTTTTAAAAAAAAATACATCACTCGGTATTACTTCACGCTGTGTTGCAAAAATATAACTGTTGATCATTTGGAATTATTAATGGAATAAAATCGGAAAAGTGTCAATCATGTTCTGCACTACAACATATTACAGGTCAAGGCTGTCTCGACAAGCTTTCTCCAGCGGATCTAGTCAGCGGCAACCGCCCGCCAGCGTTGTATTTTTAAAAGTTTACAATCATTCTCGACACAATCGATCCATCTTGTGCGAGGTCTTCCCCTTTTTCTGGTGCCCTCCACATTGGCAAAGGTCACCTTCTTGGACGGGTTTTCTTCAAATCTAAAAATGTGCCCAAACCACCTGATACGAAATGATTTAATGACTCACATAATATTTGGTTGTTTAAATTTCTATAAATTGCATGATTAAACAAAATTCTTCATTTGTTATTTTCATTGACAGGGTCAAATATTTTACGAAGTATTTTTCTTTTAAAAATAAGAAGTCTATCTTCATCTGCTTTTATTAAGACCAACATTCACTGCCACACATAATTATTGATCTAACAAGAATAGTATAAATATTAATTTTTGCTTGCTAGATTTCAGAAAATTCCTTTGACTGAAGTAACACCTATTAGCCATATACAATCTATACCAGCATAGGTCAAAATCTGTAAGGACCTCTGGAAAATTTTGCCTCTTGTTATAATTCCAGCATCTCTAATTGCTTTTTCAAGAGCAATGTTAAAAAACAAGTATGCAAGAGCATCGCCCTGTTTTCTCCTCTTTTAGTGTAAAAAGCTTCTGAGAGTTCCGACATAACTTTAATTATACATTTAACACTTTTTAGAGTCATTCTAGAGAGGTCAACAAGCTTTTTGCGATAGATGCTGTAATAAGCTGCTTTAAAATCAATGAAAAGATGAAACGTGTCAATATTCGATAGTTTTTTTTCCAATATCTGTCCAATTGATTAAATTTGATCAATTGTAGACCATCCTGTCTGAAAACTGCCGTTTACGTCTACTATTATTGGTAGTTTCCAATAATAGTAGACGTAAAAGGCAGTAATCTTTTTCAGTGGACATCTGTTTAATACTTACTCACTTAACTTTAAGAATAAATCTATGAATTGCCTCAGTTAATTTAGAAAGGTCTATTTTTATAAGCTCTGCCATAATACCATTATGGTCCCGCAGCCCTATTATTACTCAGCCGCTTGATTGCTCGAATCACTTAATACAAAGACGGTGCTTCATGATCAAGGGTTCGATCATACTCTGTAGTGTTCAGATCAAGAGCTTGACTGATTTCCTCCTCAGATAAATCAATTCCACCAAGAAGGTCTTTAAAGAAGTCTCTCCACCTTGAAAGTACCTCACTTTAATCTCTCGTAAGCTCTTCGTCATTTTTTCTAACAGTACTTTTCCCATGTTGCGAGAGGTGGGACAAGCCACTAATCTTCTGGTAGTATTTCCTTGTCTCCTTTTGTGTTTTAGTTCCTCAATATCTCTAAACTATTCATCCAGGTATACTCTTTTTCAAGCGGAAAAACTTTTTCTCTTCTATTCTCAATTTTTTTTGTCATATTCACTCACTTGACAATATATTTATTTACTCCTTAAAGACAAGTAGAAGCGAAAGACAAGTGGAATTGGCTACCAAAAATCAATACAATTGACGACAAAAAATTACACGATAAAGATTTAGAGTGCATGACCCATAAAATAAAAATGATTAATTTGAGGCGGTAAAGGCAGCAAGACAAGACATTAAACCTTGACACTACCCGTAACTCCAAGTCGTTATAATACAAGGGCGTAAAAAATATTAAAATTTGGGTTGATTTTAAATATATATATATATATATATATATATATATATATATATATATATATTTATAGGTATATGAGGGTAATATGTAATGTTGATATCATTGTAAAACTTATAAACCACGCCTAACTTTTAAAAGTTGCAACTAAAAATTCACGTGCGAAGGAAATTTGACCTGAAATAGTTATTTTGAAATGATAATTTTCCATAGCTGAATAAAAAAAACGGAACTTAAAATTTCTTCATGTCTCTCTATCTGTGTATCTGTCGATATGTCATAGCCTCGTAATACAATTCAATAAAATTATGTAGTAATAAATTTTGTAAATATATGGAAATACTGAAACGAATATCTTTTAATTACAAAATAATTACCGGTTTCTATTGCTAATAACAACGATAATACGACTAATAATGCCTTACGACTAATAACGACTAATAATGCCTTAACAATAGTTGAACCTACAACGATTAGGGCATATCTGTTCGTATTAGCTGTTCAGCATTTCTTTTGCCTGTGACGTCATCGGACTAGTGTAGGTGTATGCGGGTGATTATAGTAAATTAGCTTTGTGTAAAATTATAAATTAATGTTAAGTAAAAACGCATTTAGCTAAATAGGATGTTGAGTTGGGAGTTACTATGAGAGTTTGAAGATCACCACTTAGAAGCAAAGTAAGACGATAAAAATATTCGTCGCAATATAAGTAAAAATCGGTACAAAAGGAAAAATTAAAAAAAATGAAAGACGTCGTCTTACGTGTATTCTAAATATGCCCGGACTTATAAAAAATGCAAATCAGAGGAAAACTTACGTCAAAAGGAATCCAAGAAACCTAAAAAGTTAAAATCTAGGAAATACTAGAGCAGAAAAAAACGACGCAAAGCGATTAGGTAGCTAGCATTACATAGGACATCAGTATTCAGCTACAGTTCAAACGTCGACGAATTATGGACAGGCGTCGTTGGAAGACAATACAGAAGAAAGTGATAACAAAGTGATCGATGGCAACGTGACAGTGCCCGACGAATTTGTACGTACGAATATGCACATCTTTCCATTTTCGATAGACAGTGTTTTTGAAGATATTTCTTAAAAAAATACCATACTAGATCTTTTCTCAAAATCACGTTAGATCTGCTCTTTTCTGGAAAAGATAATGTAAATGATGAAAATAAATATATTTTACATAGATTGAAAAACAAATCTACAGTTAAAAATGTGAACTTATAATTATTAAAAAAATCGTAATAAAACAATGGATATCTGATTACTGATTGTCAAAAGTAAATAATCTTCTACTTGAAGAAAAATTTTCTTTATGAAGATTACATAAGGAGTGTTCATTAATTTTTAGTCTTGTACACTTTCATTACAAACATAATTTAATATACTATATACAACACATTTAAATGATAATCATGCAAACGCTATTCAAGAAACTAATTTGAGAAATGATAGTACTTTCATTTAAGAGGAAAGATACCCAAAAATATTGCAATAGTTGCAATCATTAATCGAATGATCGTAGCAGATTTAATAAGCAGAGGCACCTTGACGAAACTAGCTAATTCATTTATTTTTGTAAAAATTTGGTATCACATCTACAATTTCTTGAAAAGAATACCCTGCATCACATAATACACTCATGACAGCTTAATTCGTTTACAATTTTGGAATTTTAATTATATAACCATCGTATATATTCCGTGTAGCAACACAATATTACAAATTTCTTAATTATGTTAATAGAAAGACATGTACAATTTTTTTTATTTATAGCATCATTAAACTGTGTTTTTTAACACACAAAAGTATAATAATTAACATTCATAACAGTTAATTTTAAATACTTATCACAAAACGTTTTGGGACATAAACTACTATTACTACTTTTTGCAACACTCCTCGTACACAGCACATGAGACGTTCACCGTCTGCTTTGTGAACAAAATAGCAATTGTGGTGATGAAAAGTGAACGCAATATTTAATTTATATACATGGAACGATTCTAGGAATATTGTTACAAAACTTTACGTAAAGATTGTCGGTGGCAAATTGTAACTGGGTGAGCAGATTTAAACAATATATAAACACATAATACTCATACATAGTTCTTTGAGTCGATAAATACGTTCGTATTGTAACGAGATTTTGCTCGGTTTGCTTGTTACGTGCTTATTTTAAATAAACTTTGCATATCACTTTGACACATAGAGGATCTTCTTATCATTCCTCCATTACATCTATACACAACTAGTGTGCGAACATCACAGGGTGTAATGATGAAATAAATCATGGAAAAATAGAGCACACGCCAATATATTGTACTTACCCTACGGTAAGTACAATATATTGGTTTGAATATGCAAGTGTGATTGATCATTATGTCAATAAAATGACATATAACATAGACCACAGTTAAAATAGATTACAAATAAAATAATACATTTGCTGTCTAAGTAATATTAGGTAGTAAAATTAATGTTGGAACATTTTAATTTCATTACTTCTAGATTATTTTGGAGCTACAAAACTAACTTGGGCATACTTGACACAAATACGTAATAAAATGCCTAATTAATTATTTTTCTCTTTTAATAATAGTAAATTTCCCATCTAGTTAAACGAGATAATATCACTAGATACTAGCGCTGTTGCTAATATTAATATGAATTTTGAAAAACCTAATGCAGTTTTATTATTAAAATGACTTTAATCTCAACTAGCCACTAAATAATTTCTGTTAAATTTAGGACTTTGTTGGAGATCCTCGCCGGGTTTGACTTTGCTCGTGTTAATTGAAATCACCTGTAATTGAAACCTTATTCCGTCCTTCACCCGTCATTTATCCTATGAATGACTGTCACTTACATATGTACATGTGTCAAGATAGGGAAAAGGTCCATTGGAGGCAGGATAATATTCTTGTGAATTGATGAATATTTAAATGTGACAGAATATATAGGTCTTGTTATGGTGGGTGCGCTTTGTCAATAATTTATTATAAAAATTGTAAAATTAATAGCTTTTCACCCAGGTTAATTTTCAAATAATTTTTAAAAAACAAGTTTGTTTTTAAGCTGATTAGAATATCGCTACATCTATCTGCAAATAATGTTAAATCGTTGATATGTACATATTGCACCATCTAATGACATGTGATGATATAACATTTTTATTGTTCACTAAAAAACACCGGCTCACGGTAATTACATCATTTCTCAAATCAAGGGAATTAGAAATATAGGAATTTTGGAAGTCAAAAGTACCTTATATGTTAAATTCTCATATAATTTAATGAAGTCTTAAAAAGTAACACTTTTTTCATGGTATTAATATATGTAAAACCGTAGGGAGTAATCTTAGTATTATTATTATTATGCATATGTCTCATATTACTCCGTCACATAAAATATACACCTGTCAATTTTCATAGTGATTCATTGCTCGAGTACAGAATTGTTAGGTAACCAACATTACAATATTCAAACTTTTGCTTGTAACATCTCAGTAGGGTCTATTACCATGTACTACCACTGCTAAATTAAAAGTAAAATACAAGAAGTATCTGCTTAAACTTTCACATTTTATTAGTTTCAAATAAATATCAGTTAGGTAAAATACAATATCGGTTTAGCAATGCAGTCTTTTCTAATTTAAATAATCGTAAAATGAGTTGAATATTGATTGACTACCGGTACCTTGCGACTTCGTCCGTATGGAATACAAAAATGCAAGTGCAGTGTTTTAATGCGTTTATTTTATACTGTCATACTAGACACATAAAATAAGTTTAGTTTAAATTCGTTTTGGTGCCCGCGTCTGCATGATCCTACAGTCGCCGTTGCTTACCATTCCGGTGGCAGAAATTTTGTTGAATTTTTCACGTAAATTTTCCTAATCATAACTTCGGAACTCTTCGAGATATCATGATGTAATAAAAACTAAATTGGTAAACAGTAAACCTCGAATTATATAATAATGTAACCGTAGGAATGACGTTACGCGCGCTGATTATGTTTACTTTTTAATTTGAACCTGTTAGGAGAGAAAAATATTTATGACTAAATGAGTTTAGGTGGAAATATCAGTCAAGTGAGAAAAGAAGCAGTTTGTAATGGTCTCTAGTATTAATCTCTACTAATATAATAAAAGTGACATGATGTTTATTTGGTAGCCTTTACTTCATGTTTAAACAACCCACCGGATTTTAATGAAGATGATACACAAGTATTTGCATATAGATAATAAACAATTTTATCAAAAGTATGTGCATGTTATGTTCATTTAATGAACATACTTGTGTATTGCACATACACAGGTATGTGCAATACACAAGTATGTTCATTAAAGTAATAGAATTACGCTATAGATATATTATATATAATTATGCAGTCATTTGAAGGAGGAAAGCGGCGAACATAAACACTGATAAAAATTACCTGCACACTAAAAACTGAATTCGCTGTTTACCAAAACTATAAGAAAAGTTTACGACGATATCTACCTACCGTCAATAAGTAGATAACACAAAATTAGCGTTTTAATGATGAACAATTATTATTGGCGGACATAATGTCAGTGGATGTACTTTGTGAAAACTTGTGAATCCTTATATAAATAAATTTCACTATTGACAATTAAATATCCGTAGTTACAAAATTTTCTTTGACATAATATACTTATCGTTTATGGTACAGTGTTATAAAGGAAATTTTTTATCCCTGCTTATATATACCGGATGGGAAATCCTAGAGGATGGGGCATTTGCGCATTTGCACGAAGCGCCGGAAATAGTAAGGGAACCTGCTTAAAGTACTATGTTGCACAGGCACTGCCAAGTGGACCAGCATGGAGTGCAGGCACGTATTCTGGAAGGTTCCTTAGTTCATTTTTATTTCCAACCATGTTTTTGAGCGTTAACTTCTCTGTTTGTTTATATATTTTAAGTATTTTTATTTAAGTGCGGAATTCTTATTTTTAATCGATTTCAAAAAAGGAGGATGTTCTTGAATTAAGAATTAAGAAATAACTGTATATTATTTTTATGTGTTACCTCAGATAATCGATTTAGATAATTTTTTTTTATTTGGAAGTGTATAAACCTAATTTAGTACCAAGAAAATTTGTTTTCAATTTGAACAAGAGATTTGAAGATACACCATAGAACTTTTCAACAATGAATAGAATAAATGTCATGATCGAATTTAGATAATATAAGTCTTTTGATAATCTAATAATAAAATTTAAAAAATAAGGAATATAATAGAAATAATTGTGCTGACCCACACGAACGGCCCGCTTGTATTAAAAGATGAGCTTCGCGTGCTTGCCATTCCTTTCAATGCTCTCTCATCAACCAATGCTTTCTAAAGTTTTGATACAACTAAGGGCGATGTAATAATGCTATTTAGCTAAATTAGGGTCTGGTGAAGGAGTTGAAAGGCGGTGACAGAAACTCTTAAGAGGCAAGAAATAAAGTCATCAAGATTGGATCCGTTTGCATTGCTTTGACATAACAAAGAAAGTGATTAAATAAATAGGTAGATAAGTAGGTAAATCCAGCCTTCCTATGTACCTGATACAGATAGGTTAAAGTAAGTAAGATATTTGTAAATAGGTAGATAAATAAGTACCGATAAATATAATATACATAAATTTACAGTCTACAGAAGTTCTTTCATACCCCGTAATATGTACATACGTACAGAGCAATAACAAACATTTCCTCCATTGTGTTGTTTGAGCTGAATAAACCGGCTGCAAATAATATTAGTAATGCATTGCCAAAAAAATATAATTTATGTTTGTACAACAATCAATAAATGTTTAATAAACACGATCCTGAGAAACGTCATGTTTATTCTTTCATTAAAGAAAATCCTTGATAAACTTAATTCATTTTCAGTGTCATTTCTGATGATTTTTATTATAGGAAATTTAACAGAAATAGTTTTTGCACGAGTGAAAATAAACTAATACTAGATTCTTACCTCCATAACCACACAAAATATAACTGAATCTTCAGAAAATAAACAATATTGAATCCCAAAATACATCGTATCCATTGCAACGTACGGATTTTACGTGTAGATGTTGTCAAAATAAAACTGCCTCACAACTACCCTATTTATTTTACTTTTCTCGAAATGTTGATGACCGTATTTTATTAAATTTTAATGTTGTGTCATTTTTTACATTTTAATGATGTAAATACTTATTGATAGTTATTCAAACAAACAAGTTACATATTGACACTCGCAAAGAAACAGATTGGATGTTTGGATTTTTTTGCCGAAAATAAAATAACAATAATATTAAGTACGAGTGAAACTTGCTCTATAAGGGTTCCGTACACACTCAGACACATACAAAAATAAAAACATGTAAGGGTATATAGCCTGTTTATTAAACTACTTGCAAATATTTATATTATTCTTCATTATGTTAATATTGCTTAATGTGTTTTTCATAAGCGTAAAACTGTCGTGATTTTCTCAAAAATGCTTAGGTTTTTTACTTTACTTTTTTGGTATTTTATAATTCGCTATTTTTATATCTGTATTTTCCTGTTTATATGCAGGATATGAAAAGTATTTGCAAATAATAATAATATTTTTCACAATATTTACATTGCCAAATGTTATTAATAAGCGTAAAGATGTAAATACTGTGTTTTATTCCATTTTATGTTTAGCTAGTTTTATTCCTCAAAATTATTATTTAAATACAATATATGGAAAATATTAGAGCTGAATTATAGCTTTCTACGTAATGACAATTTTGAGATTATCCAGTAATGGGTTTAAAAAAGACAAATTTAATGGGACATCAAGTAATTATTTTTCAGTGAAGACAAATTTAGTAAACACATTTTTGCTTCAATAAAAAAGAGTTTCTTTAGCCCTCCTATGTACTTACTATGTACCTATGTACTTTTCGTATAATGTCAAGTTATTTGCACTACGTAGATCGAATATAATTTTAAGTCATTTAAAGTTTCATTTCGGTGTTTATTTAGTTCAAAAGTAAGAAACCTCAGATAGATGGGCGGAAAATACCACAAAAATAGGGTTCTCTTTGAAACCTTCAGACACGAACCATAAAAATTAAATCCTTATATAAATCATAACCGTCGTGAAAAGTTCAATACGTATACCAAATGCACACCGTAAGAAAAAAAACGAATCCCTTATAAGATGACTCACGTGTCGTCCTTCTGTACATCTGTTGGTTTGTCCCTGCCATTTACGCAGAAACAATTTGATATATAAAATTTAAATTTGACTTCGTAATAAAACACATTAATCTCCATAAGCTCAATAGCTGTCGTATAAAATTATTTATATAGAATGTTCGGAGGGATACATAAAGTACTCGAACATTTTTTTTTATTTTCTCGCATAGTGGGAATTCAATTTTTATTAGACAGATTTGGGTTAGAAATTTATTTATGTCAAATATATAAGGAGTCGTAGTGCGATGTTTTTTGTAGGTCTACTTAATAGATTTATAATACTATATGGAAATACAATAAAGAATAATACCAACGTATATTTTTCGTTTATCGATTGCATTGCGAGATAATTTATTTGTGATATTTACTTTAGATAGACTTAAAAAAAAATTAAAACAACTGTTTAAAAAATAAACGAACGAATCCTTATTCTAATTGTTATTAACTAACTAAAAATAAGAAGTAAATACAAGGTTCAAAGTTTAAAAGGTCCTTTATATTCAATTTGTATTTAATAATCCGTTACCTAGTCAATGAATCTTTTAGGAAAACGATTTCATGGTTTTACCTTGATGCCTAACATAATAGAAGTAGCAACGAATATTTGGCCCATTTTTCAACTTATAGAGATCATATTCTGTCAATTTTTAGTTTTTCTTTTATGAAGTTTTGGATCATAAAATCACATTTTTTAAAATAAGAATGTATTTGACATCTTTCCAGCATGGTAGTGCTCAGAAAGAAGAGGCTATACTAACTCAGTGGAATCTTGCGACTCTGTTACATTTTTGGAGCACCCTCGCTTATTCAAATTCTTCTTATTCAATCATGCTCCGAAATCAGGCATATACGCGATCGCGCTCGGTCAACTGCCGCCAGTTGTGTTTTGATAGCCACGCTTCAATATCGCACTGAAACGGTCAAAATGTCGAGCTATTTATTATTTGTATGTAGAAACAATACCACAAACAAAAACCTTAAAAGTGATAATCACATGTCACAAGTAAGTATGAAATATAAGATTATTATCAATTTTAAAATATTTTTCAAACTTTTTTTACTTGATCGTAATGTGACAAGGATACTTTAGATGCTTTATTATGAGTTACAGACTTGTGTGTGACGTACAAGATTTAAAATTATTATCAATTTTTAAACATTTTTCAAAAATTTTTAGTTGATCGTAATGTGACAAGGATACTTTAGAAGCTTTATTATGTTACAGTCCTGTGTTTACCTCAATTTTAATCTCAGATCGATTTTATCCAAAATATTGATTGCGAGAGAAAAAAATGTATAACCCAATTTTGCCAAATGCATAATTTTCTAAGTAAAAATTAAAATTTAATAGCCAAACATAGTTGTAAAAAGTATTATTACAATAATTATCTTACGAACCAAACTTGAAATCACAAATTAAGTATTGCTCATGATATCAAAATTATTAATTGGCACATTCATTCTTTATACGTCTAGTTTTCACAAGTCGAAGTATCGTAAACTTACGGGTAAATATATTCCGAATTATCAATAATAATGTGTTGGTAATGTTTTCTAGTCTCTGGCATTGCATCTGTGCATCCTAGAGACAATTATAGAAACAATTATATTAAAAGACAAATATGCATTTTTATGTATTAGTAAGAGAAAGCGCTATCCGTGCGAGTAGCATGCATAAATCGCCAATGATTATATCACGTTTAAAGCGTGTGTGTGTGTGTGTATGTTTGTGTGCGTGTGTGTATATGTGTGTGTAGAATATTGCGGGCGTGAGGATTACGTTTATTCTTCGCATGAATAGTGATAAATAATTTAGTTTGCACTCGGACCCGCATTAAGTACGTTTCATAATATATCTCCTTAATCCTAGGATCATACAGCATAAAACAGTTTCAAATTACGTACTCCAGTGAAATCGATAATGTTTAACTTTATTGCGCAAGTTAAGCAATATCAATTGCGGCCTGTAATTAAAAGGGACCGCTGGTTTTTTCGATGTTTCTTATGGTCAATGATTTTAAATAAATTAAAGAAAAAGAAGCTATCATTAAACTTAATTTATATTAACTTTGATTTGATTTGTTTTTTTTTACATTTCAGTCGGGGTGCAATTAAGTATTTGTGATTTTTACCGATTTAGGTTTTATTTGTATTGAATTTGAGTTGACTCTATTTAGATCGTTTTCGCATGGTTTCAATTTATTTTTAGTGATTACTTTATACATCTAGTTATAGATTCAATTTAAAATCAAATAATATGTTATACCCACCTAACATGAAATATACATTTCTGCCACCTCCAAACCTCTTAGAAATAGCCGACACTAAAGTATTTGTTGTCTAAAATTCCACGGAATTCTAGTACCTTACGTATAAATCATAACAGTATAAAATGGAGGAAGAATGTTTAATAAATAATCAGTTTTATTTATAGAAACTAATACAATATTTTACAAAATATGACAGCACATTTATCATTAAGATAATAAAATGGTTAATTTTACATTTTATTAAATCTAATGATATTTATTTTAAGAATATTAGTTTTTATGATATTAAATGTGTGAGTGTATGTATGTATACACGTGATATTAAACTAAATCCTGATATACTTATTAGATTTGAAATGCTAATTTTTTCAACAACGTCGTGTTCATCGTTCAATACTTTGTTTAGAATCTACATAAAATAATTATTACGTTCATGAGGAGTGTGGATGTTAAGATAGTAACATACAAAGTAAATAGAAACATACAAAAAAATATTAGTTTCAATTTTTTCTAATATATTTGACAGTTTCAAGACATATTCAATTTGAAATTAATTGGGATACTTATTAATTCCAATTATTTCCATTACTTTTTTATTATATTACATAGCCACGTACCATTTTTTATATTCGAAAGTACTTGTAATTCTACAGTTTGAATATGTAATCGCCCTTCTACGATTTTTTTTCTTTTAAATAAGAACAGTATTTTAGTGTAGAGAAAACCTACAGCACACCAAGGTTTATACCTGACCTGAAAATCACATCCCTACGTCGCTGAGATAAGGAGTTGAAAATGTAAATTACTATTGATTATATCTGTTTTATTTCCCTTTCAGAGGATTAGCGTAATTTTGGTACACTATATTCTTCAAATTTAAAGATAAATATGCATCTTAAAATAAAAACTTGTTTTTGCAGTTGATTTCGATTAGTTTTATGGATTTTATATGATCATTTCACAGACCCAAATAAAGAACATAAATTGATCGATTATTACTCATAAACTAGTACAACCTACGTATCTGTGAAGGTATTATTTCAATTTCATTACATATGGTACTATTTGAAATATTTTTCATATGTTTAAAAATAGCGACGGAGTTGGAAGCACGTAACTCTAAAAAAAATGACCAATTTAAAGCTTAACATTTCTTAAATTTATTTTTGTATCAAAAAAGTGTTCATGTCGTACCCCCAAATATTTTTGAAAGATCCATTTAATGATAACACACACGATGGGGTATGCGAATAAAAAAATCCCTGCTTTACGTCCAGGGAACAAATGATAAACAATTTTTTTTTAATATTTCATTTCATAACTTTTTGGACGTTATAAATAAGTATAACCGTGTCAACTGCAACTTTGTAGTACTTATGGTCTGCGAGTAAAACAACTGTGACATACAGATGGACATAGCGAAACTATAAGGATTCTTAGTTTGGATATGGAACCCTAAATCTGTGACGTTTATTTAAACATGAATGTTTTTTCTTTACACATTTCGGTTGCGATTTCTTTACAACTATACACACATGCAAATGCGCCCGCACAAGTACCCACTCACAATTATGGGCATTAACAGGCAGACTTTATATTACGACACCATTTCAATAAAATAATTTTGAATAGGTTGCCAAATTAATGAACGACATTATTGCTACTCGTAATTTAAATTTTAATGTTAGTTTTAACAAATACTATAATTACATAACGTTATAGAAATAATGACGAGTTATATCACACTAATGAAATGTTTATGTACACAGGTTTTGGTTAAAATGATATAGCAAGCCAGTTTCTGTGGATTATTGAATTTCAAAATGATATGATCGTAATTAATTGCTTAAATATTTATTTTGTTTTAATATTGGTCCTTCCTGTATAATCTGTGTAGTCTATGATGGAGGGTATTTAAAACGTATATCCGTTGCAACGCTTCCTCTTTACTATATTATATTCAGTGACATCAAGTGCTTAATATTTGTCCGAATTCCTCATCAAATAATATTTTATAAATGTCTCAGGTGGTTCCACCAAAGGGTTTAAAAACCAAGTACACTATCAAATAAACGTTATAATCTACGAACGTGCCATTTGTCAAACTACCAAAGACGAATAAAAGGTAAAAATGTCTTCAAATAATTCACTAATATAATTGAAGTTTTTCAACGGGCCGCGATACATATTTCCCGTAGAATTTTGCAGTAAAAACGTTCCACGTGAAGAATTGTGAAACTTTATCGAAGGTAATTAAACAGTGGATTTAAAAAATAATTTAAAGGCAAGGACTAAAATTTTTCTTTTAATTGACACACCGCTTTACGTTTACAATCAAGAAGCTCAGACCGAAAAAAAGTCAGACATAATTTAATACATACCTTCGACTGTACGAGACTATCACGCTGCATTGGGTTGCTTAGAGATCTATGCACTGCGAGTTTTGCGAAATATCAATATAGAAAAGATTACGATAGAAGAATAATGACCACGGCACATAAATTTTAAAGTATCAAGTTTACGGTTGACGGCGAGTGATTTGGAACAATGAAAATTCAATGATCATACCGAACGAAAACTAGGTATTAAAAAAGTGCGGATTCGATCAAAGTGTGAGTCATTAGGTTAAAGTGTGAGTCAGGTCCATGGTGCGCTTCAGAATACTCCCGAAATATATTAGAGTCAACAGAGATAGCTATAGACTGCGAAGCAAGAAAGACACATCGCTGAGCGATTCCTTGTCATATAGGAGCTTATATTCACTAGAGGTAGGAATAAAAAACCACTACAACTTTCAACATTACGTTGAGACCAAGAAAAAAACCATTCACAGGAAACCAAAACAACCACAGGAAACAGTTACAATGCAACCTAAGTGAGTTGAATTAAAAGGTGTGTGTAAAAACTTATGAGGAAAGTATTTTAAGTGTGGTGATTCGGTAACATAGTTGATAACAAAGATGGTGATTTGCTAACACAGACACATTAAATATTAATTTGTAACGAAGAAATTTTATGAAAACAGTATGGACTTAAATTATATGTGTACAGATAATCAATATGCAGATATATTTACACAAACCTTACCTAGAACAAAATTTAGGTTAATAAAAAAAATAATTGGAACGTCAAACATAACTCATTATATTTATGTAATCTCATTAAAAGTAATAACTCTTAGATTAACGTTAACTATATATCAGTATTCCGTCCAGTTTAAATATATATTTGGGTTCTCAATTTTCGTGTTGAAATTGAAATAAGCAAATTTTTTTTTAATTTATATGCAATTGGATAAACTTATGTATATACACATATTTATTCAGACATACATAAAACAAAAGCTGCTGTATAATTGCAATTTTGGATAAGTACGTAATATGTAAGCTCATTATCTCATATTGAGAACCCACACCTGTTAAAATTATTCTTATTTCAAGAGCATATTAATGTAACATAAAAGTGTCAATATGTGTCCAGTGATATGTAATACATATAATGTGTAAAATGTAATTAAGGTAAATTGAAAGGTAAGTTTAGAATAAGGTTCACAATATAATTATAAATATATTTACATAATACCGAGAAATGTGCTTATAAATTATATAAAACCAACTAGTATAGACAATTATCTTCTGTCAGGAAGGGTCGAATTAAAAGGTAATACTAAAATATTTAATTTATGGTATCTCTCCTCTTCCTGAATAATCCGCATTGTGGAGTGCGGAAGGCTATATAAACCGTGCCTCCTTCCCCTCATTTTCTCTTTTATATTCGGTTCGGTGACAACAAGAGTTGTACTGAATCTTTATCCGGTTTCCTAATCAAGGAATATCTCATTAATCACCCACGCAACAACATTCCACCAGCAAAACAATAATTCAACATTAATATATTTTAGAGAAAAACTATTTCATGTAAGTATACACCGGACACCCCACGGCATTATCGAAGTGATACAACGCGACGCAGTCAATATTATATTCGGCTTTGAATATTTAACGATACAAGTATTATTTTTCGGAAAAAAAAATCGCTTGTACTTGTAACTAAAAGATTTTCATGGAGGTTCTAGTTATAATAATAAAATTTTTAAATATAGTTATGATTTAGAAAATGTCAAAAATGAGAAAAATGTGGTTCTTGGAAAATAATTACTTCATTATTAAATTAATTAGCCAACAACTTTATATAATTTACGAGCAGCGTCAACTATAGTATATGTCGTACTTGTCGACAGTACATACTTACGAGTATCTTAAAACTAGATGGATACAGATAAAATTATAATAACCTCTTCGTAAAGATTTCGTCCAACATTATAAATTTTCTATATTTTTAACTCTCGACTGAGGTGTAGTACGAAATCGTATTTACGCTATTTAATTTTCATCATATATTTCATGTTCTGTATATGTAACTTAACACAATAACATATATTTAATGATCCAGATATTTGCAATCATAATATTTTCAATGAAATATTCATGAGAAATAAATTAAGTTGGCCTGGAATTGCCAGTATTTTCCACATTGGTAAATTTCCCAGCGGTGTTATGTAAATACACTAGTTTTCGTCCACCGATTCCCCCCACGTGGCGATGATGATGCTGCATTTCAATGATGTAATTATTTCCTCTTCCATGATCTAGTGACGATGCTACTACAAGATGGCGAACCGCAACAAAACTAATCCAGTGGAACTCAACTTACAAGGGAATGGCAGGTTACGTACTAGGTTTTATTGCATTAGGTACTATTGTACCAAGGCAACTGATAACAAAAACATAAAAAGAAGAAGACAAAGATAAACTGTACCTCAATCATAAGAAAGGTTGGAAGAGGCCTTTGCCGACTGGCAAACGGATCCACAGGAAATAAAATAACAGGAAATATTAAATTAATAAGTTAGGACTATTTTATGTTATATTTTCTTTAATTTTAAGTTTGGTTATATAAAGAACTGTATAATAGATCCGAATAAAAGAGCTATATTATTATTATACTATTGTATAGATGAATTTATACTTATATTGAATGAACGGTGTGGTCTATTGTACACATGAGGACTAATTTGTCAATTTATATTTTATTGTGCTACTAATAACTTATAAAATGTTGCCAGTATTTTGTAAATATTCTACATTCACCGATCTTAAGAATTAATACGTAATTTTAATTTAAATAACTCAAACGTTAGTGACTTCCCTGAAATTAGCTAATTAGAAAATACGTTTGTATTCTCCATATTACGTTACCGTAAAGTGTCAACAACTCCCTGCATTATATAGATACGTTAATTTCGACAAATTTATTCTCGGTGATAAAGAGTTGGGGTTATGAAAATTCACTATGCTCAAATAAACATTAGAAGTCAAATATATGCTCGCCTCATTTCCACAAAGCAAATTTTCTGCGGCATTTCGAATTCTAGATCGTAATGGATGGTTTGATCGTAACATAATTCCATCTAGGTAACGACATTCAGGTGATCTCTAATGGCTCGTTTGTTCTTTTTCGCACGTTAGGGTCGTCCAGATGCCGCATACCTCCTTTCCGTTACCGTTCCTTTTGATTATCCTTAAGTCGGCGTTGGTAATTTCAACTGATTTCGTTATTCTCAAGGTATCTCTTTATAATTATATATATTACAATATCATTTTCGTCTTATTACATATATTCAATCGGTGTTTTAGATTTTTATCAGCCAAATTTTGCAGGACGGATATTTCATTGTTTTATAATATTTGAAAATATATAGTTCAATATCCGTTGATATTTGGAGATAATTTATATCTTGTTGATTTTCATATTGCTTAATTTAAAAAAAAATGTTCTTTTTTAAGACAAAATGGGAAATAAAAAATATTTATCTAATAAAACAATTTTGCATTACGTTTCAAATAACGCTAGCACTGAAATGATATATTTTTATTAAAAAAATATTTTTTATAACAAAAAACGTGTTTAGCATTTAACATTAGGTATAATTTTTTCAAATAAAAAACCAACAATTTTCAATAGAAAAATGCGCTATGTACTCAGTTGTTTTTTTTTGTACGTCTTCATGGACATACAAAGCCATAAGGTCTTATAACCATTAAAAAACATTTTCATCTTCGTTTACTGGTAAGAACTTTTACCAAGTTTATTTTGAATTAGCTAGCTGAAACTATGATAGTTATGAATCTTCAATTAAGCAACTTCCAACGATATAGAATATATTCAAATTGTAAAACTATAAATTTCTAAATTAATTTTATTTGAGCGAGAGCGAGAGGCAGAGGCAGAGATAGAGGCAGAGACAGGAGCAGGGGCGGGAGCAGAGGCAGAGTCAGGGGCAGAATTAGAGACAGAGGTAGAGGGAGAAAGAGAGAGAGTAAGAAATTATCTTACATCAAGGCGTCACTTTCTACAATGTATAGCAGAAATATACTTAAGGACATAATGAACAAAGTACCTAAAAAATACCATAATTTTTAAACTAGTAAACCGTATTTTTGCTTCACAAAATGATTATAGTATTATTTTATCTTTCCTTTATTATGAAATAATTATTGCTTTTTTATTTTCTTAAGAAAATACCATTAAAGTAGATTTAAACCTATTGCCATTAAAGTTGATGAAAACAGAATGGATAACATTTTCTAAGCGAAAGGTTCGTCGTACTCGTAAAGCATAAAAAATTCCCTTATTTACCTGGAAATCACAATTCATACCTTTCAGTGTCTTATTATTTTCATTTAAACCAATACTCTTTTACAAATCTGCATAAGGAACTTATATAACAAGTACTATCGCCAAAATGTCATTTAATTTACTCACAACAAATTATATAATCTAACGTGTTCCTCATAGCCTGCGCAAAAGAATCCGCGTTTGGCATCGCGATGGTTGATCGAATCATGAGGTTTCGGCTCGATCTTAGCCAACAATGGCTCTATCTCCCGTTTTGATGATCGGCGGTCTTTGCGCATTAAATGGATAACAGCCGATTCAACGACCTAGATTCGAATAGTACGTCTTAATTAAACACGGTCACGACGGTTATGGCGTTTTAATGAACCTCTTACATTTACACGTTGGTTTAGGGAAGTGTTTAGAGTAGGTGTAAAAATGATTTGTGGTGATAATGTGGATATTCAAATCTTATATCCAATTATTGATTTTCGTTATATCGATTACAATAGAATCACAATCACGTTTTGAACTATTTAACATAAAGCTGTGAATTTTGTAACCGGAAATAGCTTTATTAATGTAAAGTAGAGCGTTCTTACAAATAAAAATGTTGAAAATAGTAGAAACAGAAAGTTTTTGGGCCAGAAAATGTTTAATAAGCCTGCATTGTACATAATGTTCGGGTAAGAATCATATAAAAACTGACAAAGAACCAATTAAGAATTGTACATTTTTTTATAATCAATACTTATCGAGGAAATATTTAAATGGTGTCCTTAGACATATTGTAATATTTACAATTTTTCTTTGATTTTTTTAAATCTTTTTGTTTAGTCTTTTTGTTTAATGATATAATATTTTTTAACATATAGTTAAACCGGCAAATTCTTGTACTAATATTAGGAATTGGATAAAATAATTGTGGCTATATTTACTTCAGAATAGTGAAATTACATGAAAAATTTTCTCACGACACGTTTTCTTGTCTAGAACGTCAAAATGATACATTTTAATATTTCTAACCTAAAAAGGTGAACAACGCAATTCTTATAAGGTCACTCCCTGTCCATTCGTCAGATCATAACTTGAATCGTTAGATGTAAAATTAGTTTTATTGTCCACTGGCCAGAAAGAGAGAGAGAAAGAGAGTTGAGAGAGATGGAAAGCGAGAAAGAGAGAGCGAGGGTTTAAATAAAATTTGTTAAAAGTTTTTTGTGATGGTTTTTGGATTAAAGTGAATTTTGATTTTAGTCTGGGAGTATAAACTGAACGAAACTATTACTTATGTTTTTTTTATAATTCTGTCAAATTCGTCACAAAATTGGTAAACTTGGTTTACAACATTGGATTTAAAGGTAAGCTAAAAAAAATTTAAAATACATTCCTCTTTTTTGTTAGAAATAATTAGGGGTAAATAAAATAAAGTATCCTGAAATGTGAAGCAGCATTTGAAGATTTGATGATAATTTTTTTTCATGTCATGAAAACGTGCTGATATTATTTGCTACCAGTTAATTGGTTTTGTGTTGGTTATTTAGATTCGAAATATACAGTTCGACACTAAGCATCTGGTGCTTGTTTAACTTATCGTTTTACATTTCAATGTATGTAAAACAATGCGTTATTTCATATTTATGGCACTATATAAATCTACGCTTACTCTAAAAAAATAGTAATTATTACCTTACGTTTGGTTAAGTTTTTGGTCTTCGTTAAATTTGTTCCGTCTTCAAGTGGTGTAAAATCCATTATGGAATAAATGAGGTCGCTCAAAATATACGGAGCCCTAACATATAAGAAATACCAAGCATATTTTAAAATTATACACTTCATTCTTTAGTTTTACCTAACAGGACATACCTTGCAACGTAAAGCGGTAATAATAATGTCCACCCCGAAAGTGGCACTCAAGGCAGAATACTTTGCCTTGAGTGTAGCACCATGTGATGTCAATTTGCATCGCCATTTGTGTTTTTTTACATTAGAGCTGAAGATGTCCGTGCATATATGTAGTGCAACCATTAGTTTCCATTTAAAAAAGAACTTTCTATGTAGATTTTCCTCGGTCTCGAAATAACGGTATATGAAAAAGTGAGCGATCAAAAATTTGATAAAGAATATTAAAAGAGTTACGTAATTCATAATTATTTTAGACTTTTACACTAATTGAAAATTAAGATATTTATAACGGAATGGGATCTTAGTAACATATATTATCATTATTTCAAATTATATCAATAGTTGCTACTTATATAATATCTGTAACTAAATAATAATATGTTAAAATGTAATGTAATTTACATTTGTTAAGTGTGAAATGTATCAATAAAATATGCCAGTGTTACAGTAAGTAACATTAATTTGTGATTAGTTCGGTAAAAATAGTTAGGTGGAAAAGTGAAATAAATATTTATAGATTGCTCAAATCTAATATCGCCCAAAACCGATTGAGGGGAAACTGATGGTATACGTTTCGTTATAAGTTCATATAATATTCTTTGTATTACTTTGTAACCAGTTTCGCTCACAAAACATTGACCATCAACATTCGAACATAGAATAAAAAAAACTATCGCACAACTTCGGCTTGTGACGACAACCTCGTTAAAACTTTCTGATATCTTGGTTACTCTTTCAAATATCTTTACGAGGTTTTAGTTTGCGACTGGAACATTTATCATTTACGCGGTAAGTCAGAGTAATGCCATTTTGTTTCTTCTTTTTATATTCTATATTTCTTATTATAAATGTATTCACCGGTGAGCATTACTATTTAGGGGTACAAAGCAAAACATTTAAGGGTTCAAAGTGTTTCTAATTAAAAAATCTATATCTTTCAGAAGTGTAAAAAAACTAAATAAAAATTCTATAATTGCGTAAAGAATGAGAAATAATTGATTTTTTCATTTTTAATTTCTTATGCTATACCACCTTCCACTACGCTGACTTTCAAAATTGTAAGACGACCGGATGTATCTTATATATTTTAACGATCAGTGAGTAAGACTGTTGTAGTATGAATAAAAAAATACACTTTAATAGGCCATACCACTTTAATGCGTTGCGTTTACAGCAATATAAGACTACAATATTCCTCAGTATACGATATTAATTTCAGCATGATATCTCAAGCCGTTTCTGAGAAATAAGGTTGTAACAGACAGATGAAAAACCAAGTGACAGATAGATGGAAAGCTTTCGTTTTCTTAAAATGGAGGGAAGGAACTCTAAAAATAAAAATATAAGGAAAAACTTACACTGATAAAAACGTACAAAAACTTGTACTGATTACCTTCGGCTCTTAAGCAAGCTTCCAAATTTTATTGCCGTCTATGTTATTGACCTTTCGAAGGAAAAATAAATTAGTACAAATAAAACTTTTGAAAGCTGTCGGGATACATAGATTATGTATTTAGGTTTGAACGTGATTTACTCGTTCTAGTGTTGAATACTTCGTTAGCGTGTTGTAGGAAAAGTGTTCTAGAATGAATAGTATTATTTATCATTTATTCACTTAATTTATTATAAAATTAAATCTATGTTACATCTATTCTAAAGTCTACCTTGCAACAGGAATTAAATACAAATACTTCCTTTATTTTAAAATTTATTACTGGGAAAACTTTAACATTTAAGGATCGTTATAAATATATGCTAGCCTTAAAATGAAAGGGAATGTATATTTTTACTTCTTTAATTACTCTCGCGAAATTACACTTATTTATAGGGAAATATACTGTAAATTGATTTAAGTGTATTGTATAAAAAATAGCACAAAATAAATCATAATTTGGTTATTTATATTGGATCTTCTTTTATAAAGGGATATATATACGAGGCATTTTTCATAATTTCGACCAATTAAATTACAGCAATGGTTTGTCCCTTTTTCCTCAACCGTGACCTGTGGGAATAAACGTAACTAGATAAATTAAAAAGTACCGTTTTTCATCCCCTTTCTCCAATTTTAAGCAATACAGTAGTAAAAAAGTCTTAAAATTTATTTAATAATGTTTAAATTAACAATATAAGAAATAAATATATATTACATGACCCGAATTTTCTTGCGTTGTGTCCAAATAAAACTGAAATTTTTCACTTTACTATATTTTCTATAGTATGTCCTTTTACGACTTTAAATCTAGGAAAATGACTATTTGTCGTTACGATGTACACATTACATTAGAGCCAGTCAATAAAATATAAAACCAGTTACAGTAATTAACCAACAAATAAAGTTAGCTATCTGTAGTATTTTTAAAACATAATTCTGTAAACAAAACAAAAGAAATAGATATTAAATATATCTTTTTGGAAACCGATTACAAAAAAGTACCTACTAAAGAGAAACAAAATATTAACTTAAGATACGTGCCTTCTTATTCGCAATAAATATCTAATTTACTTACTTTTGAAGTCGCTACCAGCACTGTCAACCAACATAAACAAATTAATAATATAATTTCATTTATAATGTAAATTTAAAACCTTAACTTCTAATGTGCTCACTAGGGGTCGCAATATCGGCCCTTTTTCTTAATATCAATATTTTCGACATCGAAAATTTCAGAATTCTGGAATTCGATATTTATAATATTTTCGATACTAGAAATCAGACGAGTCAATAAACATGAAACACGGGAAATAGAGTCTCACAATTAAATAAAAGAGATTGTTAATTTAATTTTTAATAATAAGTTTTATTATTTTTAAAACCAAATCACTACCTCACTCGTACAAATTCGTAATTAATACGTAAGGTATAATCATTCATAAACCTTAAATAAACTTTATAAATATTTTTTTAATAAACTTTATAAATAATTTTTAATTTATACTTTTTTTTATTTATAAATTAAATAAACTTTTTTCACAGTTCACACTTAAAGCAAAAAAACTAATTCTAACAATCTTTATTCAATTAACTTTATACATATATTGGCCGGCATACTACCAAATACTATGATCAGGCCAAGGTTTTCAAAATTATTAATAAATATTCACTCTAATGAATATTTATGTTCAAGAAGCGTCTGTTACCTGAACTAATCCACTCGTCTAAAGTCAAAGACATCTTGATTTTAGACGAGTGGATTAGTTCAGGCCTTCATTTTGTCCAGTTTATCACATAAAGCCATATTGATTGTTTTACTATATGAAAGTACGATATTTTTAATTGAATTTGATTATTTAGGCAACTTATATCCACATTGAGCCATGATTCGCCTTTGGTCAGCAGAATTTTCAGACACGGAATAGCATTCCATCTAAAGAGGTCAATCGGGAAAGGGTATCTTCTAAGCTATTAGAACTGGAAAAATAATCTATCAAGTTTCGTTTTTTAACGGAAGCAGGAACCTCGTAGAGATCTGAAGCCCTGGAACTGAATCTGATGCTACTGCTGGTAAATTAATAGTATGGGCTGATTTTAGATGTGTATGGAGTCCCGTAGTCGTCCCATCCGTTGTTTTTAAAATCTTATCGCAGTGTTTATATTTCGCCCTCTGGTTGTCTGTGGCTTTCAGAAAATGATACCAAACTGACGATTTCGTTTCGCTCAAATTTGGGTGATGAATGTAAAGGTCTATGGTTTCACCTCAAATCAAAGTAATGTATGTTTTAATATAAGAATGAATTATAATTTTCAAAGTGGTACCTAGCCTATGAAATGAGACATAAGATGTCCATAATTTTTAATTTTAACGTTTTTAACTTGATCAAGTAGAAACGATTGAGATATTATCAGCAAAACGTATTGGACATCAATAAAAAAAATTAAAAAACCATTTTGGTAGGTTGGTAGTGTAGGATCTTATAACAGGTACCTAAATTAAAAAGACACGTCTATCATAAAATAAAAAATAGTACAAGTTTGGGATCGATATCGATAAATAAATACTGGTAAAATACAGTAAAATGTTTACACAAAATAATTTATTAAGTAGGTATATTAGTACTTACTTGCCATCCACACATATATTTATTAGTTATATTATGGTTATTTTGTTTACTCTCCTACATTTAAATTAAATTATAAAGCAAGACACAATAATCAATGGGTACCTTTGTTTCCACTGTTTACAACACTAGTTTTGCTGAGCTAAACTGGAACAGTCTGACGAATGTACAGTCGCTCTCGCGTCGCCTGACCCGTAGACGACCAATTACCGACGAATACTCGCAACATTACCATATTTGGTGCGCTAGACGCACTCAACACAATACCACAATCTTATTATTGTTTATTGTTCTTAATACCGTGACAATAACGCGCCCCGTGTGATTAGATACCTTGAAAAAAAATACAAATAAAATTAATTTGTAATGATTATTTGACGCAATGTTGAAAATATCGAAAATCCCGGTTTTTACAAATCCAATATCGATATTTTACGGCACAATTTTTCTTCCGATATTCAGATATTTTTGATATTCGATATTCAAACCCTAGTGCTCATATATTTCATACATTATTCATACATTTGTTTAAGTTGATCAGGGATGCTGGTACCGACTTCAAAAATAAGTAACTTAGTTATTTATTGCGAATAAGTAGGTACCTATTTTGAGTTAATTATTTTTTACTTTTTAGTATGTACTTTTTTTAAGTCGGTTTTTTAAAAGATATTTTATTTTACAATTTTTAATAATTAATAATATTAATCATCACACTGTAACTAACATTCAATTATTTTCTCTCTTATAATATTGTATAATCATTAAAAGTTACGATAAAAAGCTAGTATATAGATATTTTCCTCTTTTCCTACAATTGGTTAAGGAGCCACCAGCCATTAAGGAGTTACATTCTCCATATCCGAATTCCAATATCAGATTTTGCTAAATAACAACTACCACTTGTGGAGTTTCTTTCTCAATATCCGAAGTCTAATATAAACATCTGAAAAGTAATAACTGAAGTAACAACCAACCAGTAGCAAATATCTTGAATCACCATTTTTCGTTATGTAGTTGCATTTTTGTTATGTGTTTGATTTACCACTTTTCGTTATGTAGTTGCATTGTTCATCTCCAGAACTCATCATCAGACCCTGACCTGATCGGCGGGATAGTTATTTTGAAAAGCAAAAACTACCAGCAGCAAACATCTTGAATCACGTTTAATTTACTACAATCCCTTAAGAAATTCCATTATTCATCTCCAGAACACATCATCAGACTATGACGTGGTCGATAATCTATCTATTTTGGAAAGTAACAACTACCGGTAACAAATATTGTGAATAACGGTTGACTTACTACTATCTGGTAAAGAGTTCCATTGTTTATCTCCAGAACGCATCAACAGACTCTGACAAGATCGATGGTCAAGTTATTTTGCAAAGTGTACCACATTATGAATCACATTTAATTTATTACAATCCGTTAAGGAGTTCAATTGTTCATCTCCAGAACGTATTATCAGACTCTGACGTGGTCGATGGTCTGGTTATTTTACAAAGTAGTTGAGTTCCATTGATAGTATATATGATGCTTCATCAGACTCTGGCATGGTCGATGGTGTAGTTATTTTGCAAAGTAACAACTATCAGTAACAATTATCTTGAATTATAATTGATTTACTGTCACTCGTTAAGGAGTTCCATTGTTCATTTCCAGACCTCATCATCAGATCATTATTATGTTTATATTGTACTACACCAACAAAAAAAATAATCATTGAAATTGGTTCACTCGTTAAAAATTAGGGTTGAACATACATTAAAAAAATTCCGATGAATTGTGTACATCTTCCTTTTTTAGAACTTGTTTCAAAATGAGGCGAACACAAAAATATTCATAGCAAAAACACGGCTTTGCATATTGTATTACGTATCCTGTCCTGGTAGATATTTATAATTCAATTAATAAATGGTGTAAGTAATATTATCATTACTTATTTCATTGAATAATTGAAGTGATTTAACTGTGCAAGCACGTATAACTCTACATATTTTAATACAAAAAGTCAGCCATAAACCCACCAGTTAAAAAGTATTTTGTCATTTAATTTTTTGTATATTTTTATTAGTATTTTTAGCATTTTTTTCATTATATGAATATCATTATACATACGTGTAATCTCTGAACGACGATAGTAATTTTAGAATTAGTTAATGACAAGGAATTCATAAATAAAGAGTCTTCGTGTAGAACATATTACTGCACTCGGTAAAATTTCTGTTACTTCTTCCTTTGAAATTCAAAATTTTCTCGAGCGGATACCTCGTGTTTGGAGCAAAAAAACTTTTCGTGACAATTTAATATTGAGCCAAAATATCAAATTTCTTGAGTTTCTTGTTTTTTTGACATAACATAGTTATTAAAAAGATGGCTTGAAGTAAAAGAAATGATTTTCCATGAATTTCTGAACGTAATATCAAAATAAATCAAAATATACCTCTTAAAGATGACGAATCGGTTGCGTCATTAGTGACGCATTAATTGAATTTAGTAAATATTATCGAAAATGAATTTTGCATACTGTTAAAATGTATTAATTACTTTTATTGAAAACAATCATTATTTGTACGAAAACAACTGAGTAAATTTTCAAACTTTAGGTTGAATAAAGACATAGTTTTTTGGTTTATTAAGTTGGATAAAGACAAGAGTTTATCTCGATAATAATTTTTTTTCGTAACTATTAAAATCTTTCTCTAATCAGTTTTAATACATAAGTAATTCTTTATTCACGTCAATCATATAGTTAAAAGCCACATTTTGAAAAAAAAAAAGTTTAAAAAAATAAGTGATAACTGAGAAAATAGTAGTTTATGTTAAAATGTCAACATTATCGCTGCATTATAGTTATGGTTTAGTTGGAACGCTCGGTGAATAGTCCTTTCAGAAAATAGTAAATATTCTGGAATAACGGATATTGGGTTGGTAAATTTTAAATTTACCATGAAATGCCAATATCACTCTGTGATATAAATGAAATATAAAAAACATAAAAATAAAGTGAATGGTGTCGCATAAAATTTACATCCGGAAAATTTCCTGGAAACATTTGTAGTCATAGAAATTTATTGAGTACATCTTGGGCTGTACGTAAAAACGGTTATGTGGCTACATCAAATTGTGAGGTCATACTTTCGAAGTTGGTTACATCACGTCAAATTACTCGTACATTATTTATTAATTTCTAGCAGTCTTTTTGGCAGAATTTTTACTGAGAGACAATATGTTTGTGTATGTCTGGAGGTATATTTGAGTTAATTATTCCATTTTGTTATTACTTTTATTCAATAATTACTAAGTTTACTTCACGGTACAATACAATATTAAAAAAAATAAAATGGCCTGTTAGACGCAAAATATGACTGTTCAATATTAGATGAGCTACAAATTACATGATGAGTTATAAAAGAAAGAATACGCAAGGATTTATATTTGGAGAGTTGCATTTATTTACTTATTTATTTTTCGATTGTTTACATATATATTGTACGGCGAATAATATTGTTTCGGGTTCCATACCTGAGTGTTACTCGAAGTTGACTTTAAATTTAACAGAAAACTATAGCGATGGCTCTAAACCTAGTAGTGTTTAAGAAATTTATTACAATAAATATATATTAGCCAATATCTTTACAGGAGGAAAGTAATATAATTTTTTGTAAACATGCCAATAGAAATACTGTACACCTTTAAATACTCATATGTGCCTAGATATCTAAATAAAATTCGTAATGCAATATCTACTCGCACTAATAGATCTTATTTGAGAGGTTAGCCCAATGACTTTAATTTGGATTTATCATAATTTTAGATAATGTCAATTTGGCTTATGTTTTTTTCTTCATTTCTCAACCAAGTTGATAAGTTTTCAACAATTATGTCTCCCACCAGCTCGTAAGACACATGCTGAAGTTGAAGGAAAACTAAATTGCTGTTGCAATCACTTCCTAAATTGTTGCCTACAAATGCGTTTTAATGCGCATTATCTTTGATTACTGAAGACACTTCCTACCAAATATCACATCACTTGACATACAATTGTAGAATTCGTAGACGAGGACCTGTAACCGACGTAAGACCTCTTCTCTTAGTTATAGTTATTTTTTAATTTTTTAAAATATAACATGGTGTAATATTTTTGAAACACACACATAAAGTATATATATATATATATATATATATATATATATATATATATATATGGAATGGAGAGATGATTAACGGAAGTAAACATGTAAAAATTAAAGCTTACATCATTGATTTCTTTTTATATTTTCACGCTATTTCCCACTAGTCATGGTGAAGTACAGCACAGGCTCCTCTTTTATTATTGATTCTTTATCACTCTACTGTATTTATGGTTGCATCAATTTCCCCAAGATTTTCTTTGATTTCATGCACTCTTTTGTCGTTTCATGTCATCTGTATTTTCTTTTTTAATCAATTTCTTTTGTACATACATTTTTGTTAGTCTACTGTTAATAGATTCAATATGATATGCAAACTCTATTTTTTTGGGATTCTGTTGTGAACCTACGATTTGTTACAAATTCTTCCGCATATTTTTCTGTCTGTCACAGCTTTAATATTTCTAGAATTTAAAATTTACGTTCACAAAATTTTAAATTCTAGAAATTAAAAAAAATAAAACTACTTTGTTTAGATATGAATCTCAATTAATATACAGAAAAATAAAAAAAAATATTTCCTAATTCGCGTAAGGTGGTTTTTTTGTAAAAAGTTTTTGTATGTGTTATTTGTTTTTTCAAAAAAAATGGACTCCACAGAACCGTGTCTTTGAATATTTCTATCCAAATATAACTAATTGTTTATTTACTCCCTTTCTAGTTCTCTTTTGCAAAATATTAAGCTTCAATGTAATGTGTAATGTCGACCCATCTGTTCGTATCCCTCAATTGATTTTTAATTTAATTTATTTAGGTTAACTTGCATCAAACACTGTAAGAGATATAGATAACTAAGAAACTCTATTTTATGAAAATTGTATTATTTAAATTACACTTTCGGCGACATTTTACTAAATTTATTACCTTTGTGAAGTACAATAATAGCCTAAAAATCCCATGAAAAATTACAACAAAAGAATATTGACGTTTCATCGATATTTATTTCAAAACTTTTCTATCCACAGCTTTTCACTGATCATTTGACCGATGAACTGAACTCGTGTCCCTGAGATACCGCACAGTCAAAGACCGCTTACTTTGCGATAAACCCAGCACTCAGCCATCTCAGCCTTTACAAAGAGATCATTTTAAAGGGTCATACCTTTTTTAACGAAAAATAAATACTTCAATTTGTTCCTCATTTTTATCTGCCTCTCATGCTTAGGCGCCGTGATATAAACGTACAAGAATTAAATATGTCAAAAGTTTGTAATCTATACATGTAACAAAAGAGTAAATTCTGCAACATGAAAAATACGATATTTCAAAGAGTGATTCATTTAGCACATAGAATAATAACAGAAGCCGGAAATTTTTTTTAGAATTTTTGTCTGTATGTTATTTTGCGTCAATCATGTAAAATCTTCTGATGGATTTTAATGAAATATTATATGGTTAAGTTTAAAACCAAGAGCAATTTATGAAAGAAAAAACTGTTTTTCTCATTTCGAATTCACGCGAGTTAAACCGTGTTGTACTGCTAATATTGTTTATCCTTAATGTTTTTATAACACGTCAACATGGGTTTCACAACTATTTTTACCTATAAAAATAATAATTAAGTAAGAGCAATTGTCGAAATACGGTTTAATATGTATAGATTTTTCGTGATATTATTAAATTTGAATTAGATTTCTAACAATTCTGAAGCTGCTGTCAGAATATTATGAACATTTTTATCAGTAGTAGCTATTATGTAGCTATTATGAATATCCATTTTGCGCAAAGAAAAGATAATAGAAAACATTATTTATTAATAAAATGTCATTATAAACCATGTAAATATATTTTACGTTTTAGTTCCAGTTTGATAATAATTACAGTTTCTTTCTATATTGCGTACTACTTGATGACACTTAATACGATATAATTAATTCTGAAAGTCTGGTTGTTGTAAAGTTTCTGTAAATAAAATGTCAGTAATTAACATGTCATGAAAGACACTGATGTAACTTTCAAAACATTTTTATTCTTCCTAATTTAGTTTCGAAAATTGCATAATTTGAATTTCAACCTCTTATGTTTTTTCAACAACATTCGCAACAAGGTTTGTTAATTAAACGAGACTAAATTGTATTGCATAACATTAAAGTTCTTTCTAATTATATCGAGCCGTTAGAATGTAATTTTCCTATAAATTAAAAACTATAAGATAATTTGAAATTGAGGTAGGAAATGTTAGAGCAAACTTTTACGAGACTAATTTTCCATTGTCCTATAAATTGAAATACTGGTTGATACGAGTATTAATCATAAATTTCACAAGTAATCCATGGCTTAATAACGCCTTGAAATTAATCTCAGTCTTATGAGGCAAGGAAGCTTAGAATTATGATATTTAGTTGCTAACTAAGAGCCAATTGGCTTTGTTAACTTATGAGTTAACTAAGCGAATAGGCTCTTGGTTTATTAATGTTAAAGTTTCATAAATGAATGACAATATGTAAGATGCTCTCTTCGTTCTTCATAAACTTTGTAGGTTAGTTGACTAAATAATATTTTAAACGTATTGAAGATGTGATTTGAGTGTTTGTAACAGTGTTGATTGGATTTTCAATTTCAGTTTAATAATAATAGAAGCAGTCGATTCGTCAATCTTTACATTTTGTCCAGTTTATATGGAAAGTGAATTTATAGGGCACGACGCAAAGGAAGATTGAATTTTAAGGAACGAAAATATTTTCATTGCACAATTCTTCATTAGAATGTATATAACCATTAATACGTCTAATGGCTAGGACACTAATAGACAAAGTGAGAAAAAAGAGTTAAATATATCTCACATGTCCATGAAAGTTTTATTTAAGACAAGGTATTTTAAAAACATTTTTGGAATTACAATAGGGGTAAGCAGTGGGTGGTTCTCAGTCACATAGGAGTAAAATGATGAATTCATTATGTTACCTCCGTTTTTGGCTCTTCCTTACATAACGTTGATGCAGAATTTACAAGACCGTTAAGCCATTTTTTGCTAATGTCACAATTCTCGATATTATTTTCTGGGAGAAACATATAAATCAGAGGAACATATGATTCAATCTCATTCAGGAGAAATATATTATTCAATCCTATTCACCATCATCATCACATGCTCTGAATAATTTTAAAAATAAACTAACATTTTCACCCTATATCTACAATATTTCCCATAAATATACGAAAAATATAATTATTTACCGTTACATTATTTTTACTATAATTTAGTGAATTTTTTGTGCATTTATTATAGTTTATTACAGTAAAATTTATGTAATAAAAACCAAAAATAGTTCATAAGGTATAATTTAACTCTCATAAATGGATTCAACCAATTAAAATATCTTATCCTGCAGAATTAGATTCACGACTGGAACAAGTAAACGTACATTTCTGAAAATACGTATATCGAGATTTCGTTCATTCTGTCTGTTTCTACGTCATTGAATAAATTGGTTGAGAGATCGTGTAAGTTATCTATAGAAAAAGTATAAAAAAGATAACAGATTATGTTTAAAAATATCTTGGAGAATTTTTAAGGGTTCATATTTATAAATTGGTATCTAAAAATATTTCTACTCGTATTTAACAGGTTTAATTAAAGTTCGTAAATGTGCTGAATGAGTACTCTTGAATATTTATTTGCATCTCAGTAGGTACGAATATCTCCTAGTGCTATTTCTACTCGTATTTAACAGGTTTATTTAAAGTCTGTAAATGTGCTAAATATGAACTTTTGAATGTTTATCTTTATTTAAGTAAGTACGACTCCCTAGAGCTCTAATTTTACTTTAAGTTAACAGGTTCTTTACACCGATTTATGATAACAAATACTGATGTTTTAGACCTGATAATGACGTGCTATCTAACTTAAAGACCTTATCAAAATTCATGGCTAAGCCATATTGTTTAGTGATAAATGATCATGAATATAAAACCTTTGTTTCAAAACGGTCACCTACCTTCCGATTTTCTTTCATATATTCAAAATCAAACTATGGTGATATATCACCCTGACGTGATTAATACAAGCATGTCCCTTCTGAAATGTTTATTTAAAATAAAACCACATTAAAAATTGTTGAAGTGATTTTTAATTTAAATATTCATAAACACACGCACATCAAGCGACAAAAGAAATAAGTATATAATATTGTCGTACTCGTAGCTCGCTACATGCATACGAAGCTACGCACAGAGTTTGGCTGCTGTAAAAGGGAACTTTTTATTAATGGAAATGGAATGAAATAAAATATGACCACCATAACACGTACGACGGAAAATTTTATTTCGAAAATCAAATGTTAGGCCGAGAAGTATTGACAGGCCAAAAAATATTTCCAAGAAAGTGGAAACACGCATCTCGATTTGTAGAGTCGAGAGGTTTTCCGCCAGACACGAATGTTGTTAGGAAATCTATTTATTCCACGAATAAAAATGTACACGTGTCTATTGCCAGAATAAAAAATGTGGCCAAGTGCGTAACAGAGCACGTATAAAGGAAGGTTCTGTAGTTATTCACATCAAAAAATTTCGATGCAAATTAATCGAAATTATTTTAATTCAAAGTTTTGCAATATAATCCATACTAAAAATTGTAAACTTTTGTCTCATTTTTCAAACTCTTCGTTGAAAAATTATAGGTATAAGGGATCCCACTCACATTTCATCTTATTTAACAATATTCTACTCGACAGGAGACGCAAAAAATGCTTGTGCTTAAGACCACATTATATAAGTAAAAACTTTGGCCATCACTATGATAGAATTGTTTATATTGCTCTTTTTTAAAACGAAAATTAAAAAATAAAAATAATTAATACGAGAGACCGTGTCTTCGTGAATATAGTGAAGTGAAGACCAAAGCACTGTAGTGAATATTCAACTGATTATATTTTATCTTCTTTAATAGCAAATAATATCATAATAAATATAATATTTTTATAATTAAAAACAAGCTCAATTAATTTACAAAAGTTTTGCAACTATATACAAAATACACCATATAGTATAGAAATACTATTTTCAAAAGAGAAAATATATGTTTTTATTATAAACGTGTACTTTATATACTGAGTATATCCTGAGTGTAGAAAAAAGGGAATTTTATTTTCTTCTATTAATAAATTATATTCATAAAAAAATAACAAAAAAGTCAAAGCAGAAATAATGTAGGGGACCGAGATGCGAACTCAGATTTCCATCATGTTCCTTACGTAATCCATTACTTTATCGCTGCGCCAATCATTCATTGTTCAAACTGACGACTCAAATCATACTTACTAACTCGGCCACTCGATTCGACTGTATTCGGCCTAGCGCCGAATTTACCTGAAAAGTGTCATATCGTTCGCCTATATTCGGCATGCCGCCGAGTACAAACACATCGCGTGATGATTGGCGTATACGACACGTTTGTGTGCATAAGGTAGCGCAATTACGCTATATTACGAGCACGTCGAATTTTCTGATGAAATATTAATATGAATAATCCTAAATATGAGATAAACTAATATCCGGAGTTTTTTTCTTTCTTTTACACCACACAGTTCACGATAAGGTTTATAGAACGAGTATATAAAATGATTGAATGCTGTATCATCTCATTGTCATTTCCTGAGCCTGAGTAGCTGTAACTATTTGTCTATATATTTATACGAAGTGAGATCATATACTATAATTAATTTCATAGTTAACCCAGTTACAAATATATCTAGTGGTTATATTTCAATACGGGATAAGAATTCAAGGTATTTCTAAATGTTACTTTGTGAGCGATAACAATTTTGTTTTACCTAATACTATTACATCTGAAACTGCTGATTACCGTAAATTGTGACAAGTAGTTTTAGTATTCACTTTTTTTTGAAGAAACAGGAAAAAAATGACGAACTATTTCAAATATTCATTAATAGAATTGTACATCGCATTTAACGTCATATGCAGCATAAACGAAGCTATAGTTTCGTTCATTGTTTTACTTATTTAAGTTGTGAAAAATTACAATAAAATTGAAATATAAGTTTTCAGTAGCAAAAAATGATATCCAAAGTGAAAAATATAACTTGGTACTCTCCCTTCTTATTTGATATAAGAATAATTCTCGTTCTTTTGATAGTAATTGCTTCCGAATAGATAACTCATGATGCTAGTTACAAAAAAAACGGCCTGGGTTCCGTTGTTGCCTATATGTATTAATTCAAAAAGTTGACGGAAGTTAACGAAAATAATATTAGTTGTAAGTTCTAATGAAATGTTTGTATTTAGAATATTTTCGCTATTTAAAATCCACTGTCGAAAAATTAGAGGAAATGTCAATTAACGTCGTTTTGAAGCTAAGTAGTTCACAAGCGAGCCTTAACAATCAATAAAATCCAATTTCTAATTTTGAAAGATTTTCGAACGATTTATGTATACAATAATTTTTTAACAGTTTTTTTTTATAGTTTTGCTATATATTCAACGAAAACTCCATCTGTAAACGAAAACTCCGTCTGTAGAATCTATTTGTAAATTTCATACAACTAAATTCAAATTTACACTAACTGCGCGACTGTGGACCAATGAAAATGACAAGGGGTCCTTTGTTTCACCATGAAACCTTAAAAATTAAGTTTATTTAATGTAATCTTATATATTATCTAAGAGTAGACAAAAGTAATTTTGTACATCAATATTTTTTAAAAATAATTCACGGGGTGGGGGTAGGGACAGTAGTGTACTGGAGTTGTTTAAGGCCGAGTAGCAAAATGTTGGTTTTCATCGAAATAATTCGGTTTGATTTTCATCGTTTTATGCAATAAGTACGTACATATTTGTTTTATATTTTTGGGTTTAGGTAATGTGCACATGATAAAATTATATATATATATATATATATATATATATATATATATATACAAATACCATTAGTTATAAAGATCGAAATATAATTTTTGGCTAACTTAATATTAAAAAAGACTTTTGGCGAGAAACTAAGTCAAAAAATATACAAAGAAGTTATACATAATATTCAGGAGGTTAACTATTCAACACATATATTATTACATGGCGCTTGTTTGTTTAATTAAAATTAGAAATCAAATTATTTTGTATCGATTTTTTCTGTATATTTGCCAACACCTCACATAAAAGTTTAATAGAAATATCACTGGTATAATGCTTTGATTTCGGATTATTTTTTTTACATTATCCTAATTCCCTTACTCACTAACTCTCCAAAAACGACCATAGATAAAAGCTAGGCGTATAATTTACTAATATGTCCAACTTATAGACAACAAACTGATTAAATTACCCTTTTTTACGGGTTTGTTTTAGTTTCTTTTTTTTTCTTTCCAGCACAAACTAGGAGTAAATACAATAATGGAATTATTTTATGTACTATTTGAACTTGGCTGAGTTGATGTTTTCTTGCTTCTTTTTCTGAGATACCGACCTGATGGACTATGAAATTGGTGTATGAACTTTAATATTCTTTGGAAGAATACTCACTAGAAACAATCGGGGAACAATTATCTTAAACTTGCAAAAACAAAAAAAATCAAAGCGGCCATTTCATAGATCCTGCAAAAAGTTAGAATTTTAATGCATAGTTAGAACTATCATCAGGGTATATTTTGAAAATATAATTATATATTCTTTCCGCTGCTATTGACTTACTTAATCCGCCATATGATGTAGGCTGAAATATATCAGCATAACACTCACCTGACGTGTTATGTTTATTACTTCTATAATTGTGGAACATGACTCAAAATTAATCTTTGTTATGTATTACAAAACTAATATTTTCTTCTCGTATGTCGATTGCCATTTCTTGTGCCATGCACATCCAATAAAAGGGATCAAAATAGATAAACATAGTCCTTAACTATAAGCTATGATTTCTGTTAGGTAAAAATACAGGTAATTAGTAGTATATTTAGTAGTATATTTGAAGATAAAGTATTAGTTACTGTACTTTACATTAATTAAAATAGAAACAATTCATTTATAAATAGAATTATAAAATATTTACGAGTGTAATAAAATGGAAACAAAATCACATTTAGCGAACGACTTTCAATGACGTCTACCCTCGCGTGTCCGCCTAAGCTCGGGTCGCTCACTTGCTTGGATCTTACCGCGTTTCCAACGGCGCGGCGAGTGGAAGTGGCGGCGTAGCAATTATTGGCAAGCGAGCACCGCAATTCTTTAATGACAGTTATTAAATTAGAGTATTATTATTTTCTTGGAATAAATTTTAATAAAGTAAAAGCTTTACGTACAAAATGTTATGATTAAAAATCATACAAAAACTTCTCTATCCACTATTTAACTGAGTAGTTGTAACTGTCTATCAGTTTATTTATAGTAAGCTAATTCATATACTATATACTAATGTTACTATAATGTCCATCTCGCTGCAAGACGCCTCCATTCTGGCACCTCGTTATTAAGCTAAAATGATTTTTGGAAGTCTAATTTTTAATCGAGAGGAGAATATTTTATTATAACGATTTCCTAATTTAATTGACTTCAGGTGCACACCTTTTTAGGACAAATCAACTTACATTTTCTGCATTGAAAGCACTTGATTACCGTGGTAAAAAATTTTCAGATATTTATTGCTTTAAAAAGAAGAGTTACGGATAGAGAAAATTTTAAAGATTGTATAGATCCTATCATATTTCAAAGCGATAGGGAAAATAAATCGTGAAGATGTAATGTTCAATAAATATACATTTCTCTAACAAAGTTCTGCAAGAATGCGATTACCTCTATCACACTATTTTAATGCTTGACTTTTTAAATAGAAACTTAGCCAAGTTTGCAGTATCATTTATGATTACCTCTTGTTATACCAAAAAAATTAATAATTTTGGCGACAGGTTTAACAAATGTATCATTTCATTATCTTTAAATAAATCTTAAATAAATCTTTAAATAAATCTTTAAATAAAAATTTATCAATTCATTTATGTTAATATTTAGTAAAAAGTGTCAATATATTAACTTTTCAACTTATTTAAAGGCTTAAATTCATTTTTTTTTAATATCGTTTTTAATAACTTGGTGGAACTTATGTAATAAATTATTGAAAAAATTTAATTGCATTACAGAGAACATCAGATCAGGTAGAAAAAAACAACATTCCCTACGACGCAGACATCAAAATGAAATACACGAGTGCCCGTATGACCGGGCAGTCGGCAGTACAGCAGAATGTTGGTTTCCACTAGCACTCTGTTAAGTAGAAAACATCCTCCAAATCGAGTACAGTATTAAAAGTTATAAAACTACATTAGAGTTATTACGGATGAACTATAAATATTATTATGAGATTGGTATGAATATGATATGAGTTATATAAACATGATTGTGATATGATTTATTCTAATAAAGTATATATTATGATGAACGACTTACTTTTTCCCCCAATATCAAAACGCGAATATTCTGAGAAGTACATGTCATATTCTCAAAATAAATTTTCCAATATATCAGAACTACAATTTACAATTTCAATACAAAACCAGGTGTTTACTTGATTTGTATATTTTATTTAAAAATTAATATAATTATTAAATAAATGAATAAGCTAACACATTATCATAAACTTTTAAAACGTTGCCTTTAAAAATATAGAAATGAGAATAGTACTTAAAAATCACAATTTTACCGGAGGAAAAATAAAACATAGAAAAAGAATTAAAAATACAATTGTTTAATAACACGTACACTATGCACAAAGTGGCGTTTGGTTGATTTAAACGAGATTAATTTTTACTCGTCTGAAATTCTATTAAACTTTTAATAATTACATCAGTATTATTAATTACGTCAACTGTTAATTATTGCCATCCGAAATCGTGTTTGCATAAGCGATAAAACGAATAAAAGTTAATCTGTTCCCTATTTACTTAACTTATTTATGCAAGTTCCATGATCACAACTGTCGTCAGCACCTCATTTGCAAACTTATGTTACCAATCTGTAGTCCAACACATTATAGGTTATCGCAGGTTCTTATATCTTCAATAAATGGTGAGTTGTGTGGCTAAAAAATTTTTAAATATCTAAAGAATCTAAGTTTATCGACTGTAATGCTATCCGCATTAGGAAAGCATATCCATCTAGGCTATTTTTGTTTTCGCCGAGCAACACACATAATGAAAAGTATGAAATTTACGCAATATTTTATAACCTTATAGGAGAACTTTTTATTAATATACAAAGCAAATGTTTCCTCGTCCATATACTGTTTCTACGACCCGACTAACCATTTCATCTCCGTAGACAAAGTTATAATGGCTATAATATCCTCAAAAGACTGCAACAAGTTTCTTCGTATCTACAGGTACGAACAACTACTTTGCTCGATCTACTCGAGCAAAGTAGTTAAAAACATTTGATCAATGAATAATAATTCATGTTGACACTTACACAGTGAATAAATGAGATTGTGTCAGCTCTGGATTTTCTTCCGCTTAGCTGAGTCACTATAAAATTTAAAGAGTGCCTTGCATGCCTGGTTTTGAACCAATTTATTTCAACTCTTATCAGCAAAACTGTAATAATTACTAAGAATATCAGAGAAATGGATCCTTTCTTCGAGCCACATCCTATACTTTTGTCAACAATTTGCGAAAAAACTGTCTCTCAGTAAAAACAACATTACTTAAATAATGCTTTGAAAATGCTTTATTGGTATAAATAAATTTGCAAAGTACTAATTTGATACAATTACGTACTTATCTCGATGGAAACAAGAAGGCTCCTTTTTTTTCAAACTTAATGGAAAGCGGTCGAATTTCCAATATGAGTTGCACTAGTCCATGGCCATTCATTAATTAAATTTAGTATATTTGGTGAATACATGCTGAAGGATAGTCCCGATACCATTCTTCCACACTGTAAAGAAACAAAAATCAAAGTCACGTAAAGCAAACTGAATAGAACATAGACAGTTAAAGCTTTCAAATATATTAAAATGGTAGTGTTATAAAGAGTTACTATAGATCTTCTAAACATTCAAAACTTATAAATATAAAAATTCGTATAATTTATACAGACAAAGATCTTATCTTTATTATCCTTTTAAGTATCAAATATATATAAAGGGATGTGAAGCAACACGAATAAAAGATGACTCTACATGGAAACTGGTCTACATACACATGCCTTTATAATGCAACCTCTCTAACCGTAGCAGGCCTATCTACTCCGCCGTCTCAGTGGAGATGCTATCTGCGCAGTGGAGATGTTCTTTAGAAGTATATGTAGGTGTATATAGGTGAATATGTGAAATTTTTGTAGAAATACTATGTTGATAATTAAAGGCAGAAACGCCCTTTATAGCTCATACCGACAATGTTATTCAGAATAATTCGTCGGTTCTGGTTAAAAAAATTGTGAATATTAATTTTGAAGTCGCACGATTATATAAAAATAGTACCTGTATATTAGCACCTAGAAATCATACCGGATAAACCTGAGTCAACATGACTAGTATAAAAGATCTTTTCACTTTACAGATTTATTTTATTATACGATTTTAAAGCGCTGTGATATTAGGATTTCAGTTTTAAAATTTTAGAATAAAATTGTGAACCACAATTAAAGAGAAAAGGACAATATTTTTTTAAACGATATAACATACTTTTAGCGTAAATTGTGGCAAATGATTAACAGCATTGTTTTTTAAAATATTATAAACGCACACAATTAGTTATACGACAAAACGGGTTATTTCTTGACATGCTAATGATATACAAATGTAAAATGTTTTAATTGCATGATTATTTTTGAAATAGATCAATTCTTTTGATTTCTTTGCTACCTATGCATCCACGTAACTGCATTTGGTTGCATAATTACAAATTTTCAAATTATTCAATGAAAAAAATATTTTTATCTTTAATCACATTAAACGTTATTTTTTCAATAGAAATTAATTATATCATAAATTTAATACTGCAGAACCAAATTGTCTTTCCAATTTGTGTCTTAATTTTGAAGCGAATACTTTTTTCTTGTTACTTTTCATATATTTTTGCAGAAATTTTCAGTAAATATCGAGGAAGTTCCTAAAATTTTTTCGAAATCATTCAGTATCTGAAGAAGTTTAAACAAATAATTGTTCCGATAACTTTTTAACAGGCGAATGTCCTAACTTTATACCTCATAATTATGACAATATAACCTCTATCAATTTGCTTACTTTGCATTTTTAATAATTTACTAATTATAATTATTACCCCCATACTATTGTGTCGTATGCCACAATTCGCCTTTTATTTCAACAAAATTGTGGGACAATTGCATATATTAATTTTGGGCGATTTTGAGCACAAGAGGACTCAAGTAAGAAATTGTCTTTTAAAAAGTTAAAATAAACAATAAACATTAGTTTCATTAGATTCTAAATATTCAATAGTGAATTATTACGCTATGACAAAATTTTACTGTCAGTATATTTCTCAATTATAACTCTGTAAATCTACTCTTAGCTGAAAGCGATGGAAACAGTTCAATATTTAAAATTGGTGATTCACGGAATCAAATAAATTATGTTCTGTTCTTTGGTACCATTATTTTGCCAGGTATGAATCATTCGAGCTTCAGAATTTCAACTATATACAAGTAAATGTATTGTCTATATATTTGTAACGGTATTTTTTAATGTTGTTTAAAATAAACTGAACGGCAACACCACACATTTTTTTCATTCGTAATAGGATCAGCGTAACTTTCAGTTGCACAAAAAAAATCCCAATGATTTTTATCATATATACACATACGTATGAAAATAAATTTTATAAATTAAGATTTTGTCTTGTCAACATATAATCTATATATTACTGTCAAAATGCTAATCGAAATAATTTTGATTAAGAGTTTTAAAATCTAGAATTTATCTTAGTATTTTTAAATCTTTAGTTGAAAAATGTCTTTTCATTTTAAACATGGTTGGGTATAATTCGCTACTGGTGGGAAATAATTATAATAAGCCTGGTATTTATTTGAAATTATAATTGGCTATACCGACAACCCATCGATGTTATTTTAGTCCCAAACTGTTGTGCACGACCAAGAAAACACCCACGTGTTAACAAGCGTTTTCCGATGACTAGCCCGTTGAATTTGCTTAACTCAACATTAAAAGCGCAATATTTTATTAAAAGTATATTACTATATTCATTGAAACGTTGATACGGAAATTTGTTGCATAAATAATATCTATACACACTTAAAAATAATTAAGAAATATAGAGGTAAAATTATTTTATTAAAAATGTTATCTTTAAAGAGATGTAGACATATTGCAGACAAAAAGCGTTTTTTAAACAAGTTTACATTTGAGGCATAAAACAGATACCGGCGTAATCACTGCGAAAACGCACGGAGAAAAGAGAGCATGTTGTATTTAATACATGTTGCACAAAAATCGGCCCTACAAAACATTGACGCGACTCTCGCCGGTCCGAACCTAAATCTGAATTAAAACGCGCTACCGGATGACAAGAATAGAACATACGACTGGGCAAATACCAATGCAGATTGTAAACAGTAAGTCGGTATCGCGGGTTTCTTGATGTAAGCAACGAGTCAATGGAAATTCGCCCATCGACTTTGTTCAAGAAAATTCGGCAGTTGCCAGCCGCCGATTCACCACCTACAAAAATTTTAATTTGTGTTGCGCGAGAAATTTTCAGTTATATTCTTACGTACCTTATCCTCTTTGCTTTACGAGACTGAATAATGAAGAGGAAAGAGTTTGGTTTTTACAACTTCATACATAACGGAATAATTTACCAATTTACTTAAGGAACACAGCCCCTTTATGTTTTGATACACATATAAGGCTCATGTTTTTAAAGATACTTGTTGGGATATAATGACGGTAGATTTGTTCTACGACCGCAAAATATCGAAGGAAAGCTTGATAAAATAAATATATTTGGAATAAAATACTGCTTGAATTTTTCCTGATTTTCTAAAGTGAATAAACAAGTTGCTTTTATTGTCTTCACAAGGTAATTGTTATCATCAATTAAAAATTAATTGATGTGTAATTTAATTTAAAAATTAAATTGTTTAATACCATAATTAATTACTACCAACATGAACCAAGAAAAATGATATAAAGGAAGATTGGTAATATTTCGGGCGAGGATAACATAATTTATCAAATGACTTTAAAAACTATGACTTGCTTATTCTACTAGAGATTTTACCCAATAGAACGAATTTAGACAGTGGTAATGCCTCTATATAAGTGAAAAGATGTCCAGAAATATTGCAATAACTACAACCATTAGTCTACTGAATATAAATGATTAAGTGAGCGGAGCCACCTTAACAAGATGAGATATTTGGCTTATATTTATCTACTTTAATGCATCTAATTGATACATATGGCGAACTTATTGCTACAATAACAATCTCTTACAGTCAATCAGAACACCAATCGAGCCTCGCTCAACGAGCGGCCGGGAATCGATCAAATCATACGGCCTTTGGCCCGTCGCGCTGCCAAAGACTGTATGATTTGTGATCAACCCAACATACCACGGCTACACCATGATCAATCAAATACGCGACCAAAAGTCGTTTACCTTGTGATCAACCCAATATACTATTTACTTATACGCTGTAATGAATTTAAATTAAATATATAATTTCTGGAAAAGAATATCTTTCGTCCCACGACAAACTAAACCTTTTGTGTTTTAAATATTAAAATGTTCATTAAACAGCCGTCAAATGTTTCGTTTTTCGTCGAAGTTTTTTGTTTCGTGGTATTTATTTTTGCAGATATAACACACGTATAATATTCGGTTCCTCGCATCATCAAAAGATATGTAAGTCATTTTTTATACACTATAGCATAATAATTCACGTTCATGTTTAATAACTAAGTTAAATATTTTTCAAAAAAGACTGCTTTGACAAAAACTACTGTTATAACATTTTGCACACAGCGCACCAGATACTCGACTATTATCGTATTCACCGGGACTACAGTAATGATTACTGTCTGCTTTGTAATCAAAATAACAAATACGGTGACGAAAAAGTGCACGTGACATTTCATTTATACAGACGAAGCGAGGGCTAATGTTACAAAGCTTCACGTAAAGCGGTAGAAAGGCATTTTGAAATAGTAGGCAGAAAACTGAAAGTGCGCCAACAGATGGAAACAATACATGTATAATACTAATAAACAGTTCTTTTTGTTGATAAATAAGATTATATTATAACACTGTTTACTCAATTCTCTTTAAACGAGACGTTTAGCTTAATTAAACATTGTATTGCTTCATAAAGAATAGTAATTTTAAATAGCGTAGTCTCTTCATATTCTTCCCATCGCAGCCAAATATGAGTACTTTTTTGACCCCATAGAACTAGAATTATGAAAAATAAAATACGAAAAAATAGCAAATACGTATAGTTTCAAATATACCATGTGTAATGTCGATTAGGAAAAAAAATTGTGTCGTTTGATTAACGGTTTAAGTACTCTTAATCTATTAGAACTCTACAAAAGTTAGTTCAATCAGATCACTTTAAGTGCAACAACTTAATCAATGTCACATGTTAATGTGAATTACGATGTACACCTTGCCATGGGCAATGCAAGTTTTTCAGATTATTCATTTTTTGGAATGTAAAAAACGTGTATCATTGTAATATTTATGTTGAAACATTTGAACAATGCTTAGAAAGCTCTAAATCCTATTTACCTACAATTTATGATGTACGCCCACAACTTTGATTTTATATAACGTGTCGAACTACAAAAAGAAATCAAAGCGTGAAATCTACAGCAAATTTCACTAGTAATTTTCACAAATAAGTGAAAGATCAAAGACGAATTTAGTATTACTGAAACTACAACTTCCATAAGTAAACTGATAACTACATGTGAATTGTTAACCAATCGTATGTGATATACACTCAACCTTTAGATATATATGAACGATATCTCGTTGCGGTTCGTTTAAACGTTGCTATGTTAACATGCAATGAATTGGTAAATAACAAAAATTTAAAAAACGATTGTAACATATTTTATATTTTTCTACACATTCTTTTTTACACATTCTTCGAAATTTTAGCTTTTTTATTTTTTTGGAAATATATTGGAAAAAATCAGGTCAGGATTATAAAATGGAAGAATTGCAAAATTAATCACAGTTATAAAAGTTGTTTATTTTTTCGAACTCGCGTTTTAAATCACGTTTAACTAATACCACCATTGTCAAGCAAACATTTTTTTCCATCATCATTCTTTAAACCACTCTTAAAACTACTATTCCCTAAAACGGAAATTCAACTTTGTGTACGTATGCAAGTGGATCACTACTTCCTACAATTCTATCAAACATCACCTTCCTAGTAAAATGGTCTCTGAGAAAAATTCCCCTAAGACACCGATAGATATCGTGATGAGTAGCTAACGCAAAACGTTCCTAATATATTTAAGATGTCTTATTTTTCTTTATAAAAAATCTTATACTATTTTTCAATTTCATTTGAGTTTATATATAACTACTGAGAATATTTTTAATATAATGTAGTTACGGTAATGAAAATGACTTGATCACTAGTAAGGCAATGTGAGGGAGAGTCCTTTGTTCCAGCGACTATTATACCTTTTTGCCGACTAAAGTTTGACAGGGGGGCTTGTGGTTACCTAACGTCGACTCAAGAGGAACGCCATCCGCACCCCGCATCTTTTTGTTTAATGAGGCTGGAAAATCAGTTCCTGTATGTTGACTTCATATAATAGTTTGTTTCCATTTTTTATAAGTAAGGAGAGTTCATAGTTTATTTCAGAATGCGTTGCCAAATCACCTGACTTAATGCAAAGAGCGGTTCCTCTCACCCAAATACATTCTTCCAAGTTAAACTTAGTTACGTGCTGTGTCCGTGGTCACGGAGACGTATATCGGAAATAAAGAGGCAGAAAGAAAAATAACAGCTTGCGATATATTCGGGCTTTCGTATACAAACATTGTTAAATTACCTCTCTAAGAATTAAAATATGTAACGCTTCACGATCGTGCAGCGGGATAAACTTTTTAAGCAATCTTGATCGACAGTATTTATAAGTTGTGTGTATATATATATATATATATATATATATATATATATGTGTGTGTGTGTGTGTGTGTGTGTATGTGTGTGTGTATATATATATTCGATATTTTCATGTTAATCATTGAAAAAAAATATTATAATATTTTGAAACGAATTTTCAAGGAACGTTTACATAAATAACTTTGAACATGACATAAATTATTATTCACGGTAATGACGTTTCATTTTAAATTCATAGTTACAGATAGCTTAACTAACTTTCTAATTAATAAATAGTTATAACTAGAATGCAGGTTACATTATTAAATACTGCGTTTCTTTTATTGATTGGAACAAAAAAAATTCGTTGAATCCAATTAAGGAGTAAAATTTTACCTATAGTGTAAGATATGAAATACTTTACAAGTTCGATTTATAACAATAAAAGTAACACAATACAGTTGCGCTACTATTTTCATCAGTGGATTTTTATTTTTTTTATTTTTTCGCTGTAAAATAATTTTTTAAGGAATATCGTTTGAAACTACATCGGTGTTCAATAAAAGGATTTGTCTTGTATGTATTTTACTTTATTTAATTTATTTGTACACACAATTTAAGGTATCTTAATATTTAAGGTTCTTCTATTCAAGGTATCTTAATAAAATTTGAACATGGATGAATATCTTATAAACTACATATAATTTTTTTTCAAATTTTTGTCGAATTCAAAATGGTGAAAAATAAAATGTGTATCTATTGGGGGTGGTTTTTCATGTTAACTTTCGAAGAGTCACAAAAATATATCTTGTTTGTTAATTAGTTAGCCAGCACGTATACAAAAATTGCAGAAATATGGAATTGCTGTAATATAGCTTAAAAGATAACAATCAATTATGGACATGTATCTACAGAGATACTTATCTACATGGCGACATGTATCTACAGATTTAATTATATGAATGCTTGTGAGAAAATATTTCAATAAATAAATATACAAAAAAACTTTATACAAAACTGAACTATCAATAAGGTCTAGAAATACTCAATACTCCTCAAAACGTAAAGATATACAATAAGTTAAAAAACAAAAATACTGGTGGTCTTCATTTAATTTCATAAATCGTAAAATGCGCTGCGTGAAATGTTATATTACACATTCTTCCAGTACATACACCTTCTGCAATAAATAGGTAGTGACAAGTTATTTATTCTTGTCCGCGTAAGTTTTAATATACGAGTTATTAGACGTACGTTACTGAAGTAGCATGTTAACAAAATAATTAACAGTGTCGTTGTTTGTAGATTTAGATTTAAGAAATAGTTTTACTTATGAACGAAAATTAAATTATAATAAATACATCGTGGTGAGTTGGTAAAAGTATCGGTTGTGTGGAAATATATGTATATTTTTTTAAGAGTGATATGAAACGATGGAAAAAATTATTGTAAGTAATAAAGAGATGTGTTAATTGTAAATTCACTATCAGAAAAGCCTGTGGCAAGTTGAAGCGAATCGTTGCAGATGAAGACATAAATAAATATAAACTTTATATTAATAGAAAGACACATAAAAATGGCATATTAATAGAGAGACATATAATTGCTATATTGAATAAGAGCCGAGCATAAATTTTTTGCCGTTTTGAATTTGGCAAAAAATCTGAAAAAATATTTAATATGTACTTTATAAGATATTCATCTATATTCAAAATTTATTAAGATACCTCAAACACTTTCTGAGAAAATTGATTTTAATGTTAAGGGTTATCATCCCTATTTTACCTTTACTACCAGGGTTAGAAGTCTGAAATTAGGTTTACAGATATTTTGGATAAAGGAAAATAAATATAAGATTAATTGCCTTCATTAGACACTGATGCCATTTTCATGTGCTTAACTGGCTAAACCCTTTCAAACCAACTGAATAATATCAATAAATTTGTTTAATCATACAAACCTGGCAATGCTATAATTTCATAAGTATTGAGTGTCATTATTAGCACTGTGTTATTTTGATTGCACTAATATATAATTCTACATAACAATTATAATTATCGTCTTTATCCCCAAACTAAAAAAATGTAGAGAAATGTATCACGTCGAAATGACATTTTTATTGCGCGTGCAATACATTCCGTGCGCTCTAATAAAAGAAGTAAGTGATGACTGTCATCAATTCAAACGTGTGCTGTTGTCAGTTGAATTAGGCACGCCGTTTATATTTTATGTTCTGAATGTTTCTTGTTGTTGAGTTCTCATTTATTCATACGAGCAACATAAAGTTTGTTGTATTCTCTCACACAAAACAGATTTGGTGTTTCTTAGCCAAAGCGCCTACCAAAATTTATATATTCAAAAATAAGTAGATTGTAAGTAAAAATTTGATAATAATATTTACTCGTCTTTTAGGATAATTTTGGAATATGGCAATGAGTTTGCGAACTTGGAGCAATTAGAAGAAGCGAACAAAAACGGCTATTATTTTCTGGATAAAATGTCCTATGTGTTAATTCAGATTCAAAAATTACTTCTGTTTCAAGTTTATATTTTATCCAAATCATTTTAGACGTTACCACATGTTTGACTAATAAACCTCTATTTAAAGAAACATCCTTTTCTTTAAACTAAAAATATAATTTGAGAAGAAGAGAAATACTGAGACAAGAAATAAATTTGGTACAGAAATGTTTAACAAACTTTGTTTCGATATTCTTAGATGTCTTCAGGTAATTTTAAAAAAAATTGATATTCCACACAATGCATGAAATTAAAAAAAGTTTTTCAATTACATCGTTTGCCTCTTCGAAAATTTCCTCTATAATAAGCCAATATAAGATAACCACGCAGTTAATAGGCTTGATAATTATTGCCAAATTTCATGTTTCTGCGTCAAACAGCGGAAGGTGCCTAAAAATAGACTCACAAACCAAAAGAAACTTTAATGATCACATAAGAGTTTGTTTTTTTCTTTTTTAAAGCAAGAAATCCGAAAAGTTATTTTATTTCATGACACATCTTCATAGGGTTTTCTTTAAAGTATTAGACTATTTTCTAATAATGAAGGGAAAAGTTGCTTAGTAATAAATATTTATTTGGTTTTTGCAAACTTTGAACGAAATAAATATAGTTTTATATATGAATGAAATACATGACAAAATACCTATTTTGTAAAATTGTATTTCTTACATCGTTTTGTCACTTGTACGTGATACTGCCTTTATTACAATAAATTCGCTTCACGTGTAGTTAATTGTTAACGTATATAAATATTTTATACAAATTAACGAATATCATACAACAATAAATCAATGACGGTTGGTTCATATTGAAAGATGGCGAAATTTATGAAATTTTGTCTCCATTTTTTCCGCCAGCAATAGTCTAATCAGAATTACGTAATAATAAATTATGTAATAACACAATTACGTAATACAAGTAATTATTATAGCATCCATTAATCAAGCGGGGGGGGAGGATAGTCTTTTGCGTAACAATGTTGAAGAAGGATGCTATAAAACTTACTATATTATCTCCCTATACAACAACTTGTGCGTTCATCTTCTGCCCCTGTGTATTCGGAAACAATATTGACCCGCTAGAGATCCAATACAGTAACCATATTTTTGTAATTTTTTTTATTTTTCAGTGCACTTCTCATTCGGATTTGAAGTCGGTTCAATTTTATTGAAAAAAAAAAAATTTTATTTTTCTAGTTTTAATGCTTATGATTTCCTACATTACTAAGAGTGTGATGAACTTGTGATGAATTCAATATCAATAATACTTCATTTAATGAAATCAGAACAGACGTTTGCAGAATTTAATGAACCTAAATATATCCATACGTATATGCACACATACATAAATGTGCATACACACACATACATATATACATACATACGGACGTTGCAATCTTATTCCCCCTTTTGGCTTCACCGTGGTCAGTCCTTCAAGCTTTTATATAAGTTTACATACTATGGATACCCTAATAATGTTCCAGTTGGTTTATGTCTTTTCATATACCTGTATATAGGTACTTACGTACCTATCTAAGTGCTAATATTTAGTCAGTTCATATATTTGTTTATATCCATCCTTACTTATTCATTTACCCATTAACTAATACCTTAATTGTTCCATGTCTTTATGTATGTTTACTCACCTATTTATGTTGTTACTTTCTTGTTTTCGTAAACAAAAGTGAAACGAGTCTATACTCGATGAGTAAACTCCTCATCAATGAAAGGTTTCTGTCACCACCTTCGGACTTCAATATTATATTCTGATTCTGCAAAATTTTATTACTATATCAGACAAACTCAATCACAGCACCTGTGCTTCACATTGTTGAATAATTTTATACTGTACTTTCAATTCCCATGTTCAAACTCTAACAAGTTTTTATCATCCTACAAAGGAGTCATTCAAATAAACACAAATATTAAAAGTTGCGTGATTAATGCCGGGCATGTGACTTAACACACATAAAACAGAATGTACCACTGAAACTGAAGGAATTGAAATCCGGAGTACATTGACAGAGTTTCTGCGGGCGATTCACAGTCCTAATTTAAAAACTGTTGAACCTCAGGTTTCATGATTTAAACAGGCAGCACGTCTGTGGCATGGGAACTTCTCACGATTTAAGACGGGCAAATGCGTGTATATTTTTTTAATGGTTCTGTTTTTTCTTATGAGGTACGGAACACTAAAAAAACTAGTAAAGAAAGAATAACTTAAACAACATAACAATCTTATCAATTGTATATTTTTTCTGACTGCACGCTACCTAATATATATATATATATATATATATATATATATACGAAGGTGTTTCGTCGAAAATTTAAACAAGCCTTTAAAAAGATTCTTCTATACCTTGCTTTCAAAAATCTGGAAAAAAGTCAAAATGTAATTAACACTAAGTTAATATTTTAATCCAAAATTATTTCGGTAAATTTGCATTAAATTTGAATTAAAGATGTACATGCATCCAAATTTTTGTCTTAGATCTGTAAAAAATATAACATTCATTTTATTTACAAAGTGGAAAAAAAACATAAATATGTATAAAGAGATTAACGGAAATACTTTATATCTTAATTTTTTTAAAGTTCTATGTATACTTAAGCGTGAAGACTCCTGATGTGAATGTTACTTGCACACAGCAATTTTATTTTTTTGTAGAATAAAATAATAAATATTTTTTTATTTCATATTAATGTTATATCGGTAATAGCATTATCGTTACTAAAAAACCAGGCGACTTCTTCAAAACAGTTCTCTTTAATTGCAATCAACTTTGATCACCACAACTTTTGGAGTACTACAAACGTAACAACAAATTTAATAATCTTAAAGAAATTTGTAGTGCTTGATCAGTATAACTATGATAGATTTCGAACTGATCGAGTCCTCATTACTGGGAACCACGTAGATGACCGATGTTTCCTTCGTTTGTGAATTTCAATGTCAGCGGTTTTCTTCTTTTTCATGATCTGGCTGATTGATTTTTTTTATAAATGTGAAGTTTTTTCCCTTCATAAGATCTTTTTATTCTTTTCCTTTTGAGTCAAAAGTCAATTCTGAAAAGAAGTTAAATTCCTTTTTTCTTGAATTTTCTCTTTTTTGACTTTACCCTTCGCAGTATCGGTTAGAGAAGATAACTTATTTTCACTTGAAAGTATCAAGAGAAAAATTAAAATAAAATATATCAATTATTCTCTTCTTCGATTATTTGTGAGTCATGAATATTATCCATGTCTATTAATGCTGTGGAAGCTTGCGTCTTGCAATAAAATGAAGAGGTTCGTTGGGGCCTTATTTTCTGATTGGAATAGCTAGAAAATCGATATTTGAAAATTTATTTTTAACAAAACGATGATCTTGAGTGTGTTTGAAGTTAGACGTTATAATAATAGATAAACTGTGTGCTCAATGAATTATTATGGATAAATGAAACATTAATAAGACATGTAATATCATAGTCGTATTGTTGTGACCTTTCATGCATTATACCACATCGTTCTTTATAGTTCTCAAAATATTTTTAGAAAGTTTTATGAACGTTTTGTTGAGTGTTTGCAGCTTATACATTATTTTTATGAGGGTGAACCATTGAATGTGAAAATTAGTTGGATATAGAATTCAATATAAAAGTTTATGACGTTCAATTGTTATATCTGTTCTGACTAAACGGGAGAAAAGGTATTTTCTTTTGAAGGATGCAAAAATTTTACAGATTGTAACTGGAGAAAAAAAATGTTTCAGCTGAGATAAAATAACACTGTGCACCGGATTATTGATTACGAGATGATCATTTGTTATCTGTCTTCAGAACAGGAAAGAAAGATTTTATTAACATTTTCATCAACAGTCATGCCAGAAAGTATGGTAAAGTTTTTGTCTCTTTCAACTAAAATAAACGTTCCTACTTCACATAGTGTTAGGAATTAAAATATCTCCACCTTTTTGATATATCTGACACCTATTTCGATATAATATTAGCAGAAGAGAAAAATTTTATCCATTCAAACGTTTTTCAATATTAGAAAAGAACAACTATCTACCTGCAGCTGATCAAAATCTACAGTTTACATTAAAATATGCAATGGACTCGATTGGTGTTACTGACAAAAAATCTTGCCATAAAGCTATAGTAATAATACCTAGCGGCCATTCCTTTTTCAATATTGGACCAATGAGAAGGCTTAAAATCTACTTCTAGATGTAAATTTCAGAAAATCCGTTTAATTATTAACAAAATATCGTTTAAATAAGTCTCGTGTAAGTCTTGTACTAATTGTTTTTTCTGCACTGCTATGAATTTATTGCTAAATCCACCAATTCTAAGCAGTAAGGTATTTCGGGTTTTCAGGTAAAAGGATTTAAAATGGTGCCGTACTTCATTTGTGTTATCGGGTTTTTCTTTATTTTTAATATGACTTTATTCAGAGCAGTTTATGAGATATTTCCATTTTATTCTCCATATCGTTATAATATTTTACTTTAAAGTATATATAGGTACAAAATCTGGATGTTTTTCTTGTTTGGTATTAAGAAAAAATATTTTTCGGCACTATAGTATATGCAATTGACAAAAAATATATATCCCTATCTGTATTTTTCTGCATGAGCTGCAAATGTAATTTTGAAAAACATGGAAGTAATCATTTCATGGATAAATATTTAGTCACGACAACTATAGCTCTTTCATATGTACGCTCAGTGTGTATGGTAGTTTCAAGTTCAAGCATATCATGCTTGTCTACCGCTTACGGTTAAAGCATATCATCTTGCGCATATTTCCTCTCCCCTCTTCCTTTACTCCCCCTTTCTCTTTTGCTATTATAACAACCCGTTGATGATTTTACTCCCATACCTACTGAGTTTCTCTGGAGCTAGTGCCCATTAGTGCCACCTAGTGTTATCGGTAATTTCCCTATACATTTAATATATAATAGTTATACTGTTTACATGCAATTGTAATAACTAATTTTCACATTCTTTTGTGTAGATGATAAAATACATATCACAACAGATCTATTTTCTTAAATTTATATTTAGCGCATTTAAAACACTTATCTAGAGGTTCAAATTTTATCATAAACTGGTGAGTGTCTGTCACTGATAATTTTTGACAATCTTGATTTTTTAAGCTCGTAATAAAATTTAAGTAAAGCCATTTCTTTACAGACACGTGATTTTGTGATTTCATGAAAGTTTCATAAATTATGTATTTCCATGTATTTTTCTTCCAAATTATCCAAAAGCTAATTAAATAGACGCCACGTTTATGGTGGGATCTATTACGGCCGCCATGTTTTATGACTTTAATTAATGAAAAACTGTATATTTAACTCTTTCTATTGCTTTTTCGTGCTACTTAATTCTTTTCAACATTGTTCAAACCTTTTTCCTTAATAACCAAAATATATTTTAATGTGCCGTAAAGATATATATTGTAAAATTAACATTGTATATGATAATATTTTAGTGGTTGAGTAAATTTGAGGAATTTATATAATTTAATTTTTGTCATCACTGACCAATGAACAAAGAAGAAATTTGTTTTAATTTGACATTTGCGTATCTCTTTTGGCATCTCTGACGTTTGTATTTGAACAATTGGCATGAAACATTTAATTTTTTACTTTTAAAATGTGAAATAAAGCATTTAGTTTTATTTTAGTTGGAAGGAAAATCGGAATGATTAATTCAAAATAATCTAGAAAGTTTGATATCTTTCTATTTTTTTTTTTGAACAACTGCATATTTATTTGTCGTTTATTACTAATTTTTTTCATTTTTTTTACAAAATCACATCAAACGAAGTTTCTAGTTTTAATTTATAAATATATTTATTCATTCTTCTTCTGTATTTGTAAACAGCAAAATCATAATTGTAAATCCTCGCTAGTCGTTGTGTCAGGATGATAATTGTAAATGTTGAAATTGAGAAGTTAGAATTAGTAAAGGGCTTTTAATTTAAAAACTTGTGTGTTTTAATTTTAATATCAATATATTCATCGCAAATCAAGCGTTACTTGTGCTGAATTTAATAGACGAGTCAAGTATTTGGGGATTACTCTACTAAATAACACATATATAGAAAATCAATATGTGGTTGGATTTATCGACAAAAGCTATTTATACGAGACATTGGACGAGTATTCTCTTTTTTGAAATAATCTCTTGAAGTACACGATTAATTCAGCTATTGCGCCTCATTGAACATCCACAGTTTAACAATATCCACAAAAATCACATTTTAATTAAAAATTGCATAAAAAATTCATTTTTTATTTCTTAATTTTTCCATAAAATAATGGTTGTACTTCATATAGATTATATAACTACAATAATTGTAATTTCGATATAAAATTAAATAATAATTATCCGAAATATTTGACTTTTCAATATAATAATAATGATTACCGCTCTGGAAAGCGGTACACATTTGAAATAAATTTATAGACGGTGGCTAGTTTTCCCATTACAGTTAACGTGTGTTATTTTAAAAATATTGGAGGTTAACTGTAGTGGAAAAACTAGCCATTCTAAATGTGATATGGTGGGTAAGATTTCGGTGTGTGAGTGCTATATCACTTTAGTGTTGCCTTTGTTTATTTGTGATGAAGGCAGATGAGGTTTATTTAGTATGTGTAAAAAGAGGAAGAGATAAATATTAATAATGATAATAACTTCTGTTTTACATTTATGTGTCTTTAGTATCCCTTCTAACGACACACAAATGTTTTGTGTAACCGCATTTGAATACTCACCATCATGATAGTGAAAGAATACGTGTTGTTGGCAAGAAGGTTTGGTGATATTTTAATTTAAAAAGCCAAGAATAACATTCAAGCAGTATATTTTGAAGTGTTACTTTATTACCGGTTAACGAATTACTTTTCTTTTCCTTTCCTTTAATAACATGTAGGATGAAGCGAGTAGCAGCGTCCAGATATTTGTGACATTTAAAGCTAACTGTGTCCGACTGGTACATTAAACATCTAAATACTTAATAAATATTTTTCTGTTCATATGTAAATAGTTAGAATATCTATAACGAAATGTTCTGTTTACATTCGGTTAAGTCAACAAATGATGAAAGACAGAATGATCAGATGGAACTTCAATAGAATATTTTCCTAAAATTTCTACGGTGTGTTTGAAGTCAAAATTTGCAATAATTACGTAATATATCAACGATGTGGAAAATAGGTGTATCCTAAATACGGAGACCGATTCGTACGAATATTAACGTTATTGTCAATGATTAATCGTACGAGATTTTCCTTCAGACGTTAATACCCCATCATGCCGATAATTTATACCAGACAAGAGAGCGAGCGCAGAGAACAAAAGCGCTTACTGAATACCTTATCATTTACGTTTTACGCTTCAAAACAGTTTTCAATTGAATAATTATCGTCAGAGTAACGTACAGCAGGGGCGCAGTGCTGACTCCACTGAGTCTAATTGCTGTAACCTTTTAACCGTAACCTTCATGTCTCAAATTTTCAAGACAAAATGTAGTCACCAAGCTTATGTAATGTGGCAAATTTCATTTTTATGGAGTTGCTACTTTTATTGTTATCAGTATTCATTGAGTTCGGCACTCACTCCCTGATGGTCACCAAAACCTTTGTAGTATTTCTCTTAATTCCAGAAAGTATTACAACACTGAGTTACAGACCTGCAATACAGATTGTGTTTAGAGCACAAGAAACGAGAATATTAGAAAATCTGAATTCCATCCTTTCTCCAAAACGGCCCCTCCCCATTTTGAAGAATGTATATTTCTGGAGTTTACTCCATAAGAATCGGTGTTCATATATAGCAGACGGTATGATGTTTTATGTGAAGTAAAATCAGAAGTTCGGAATGCTAGAAGGCAATTTATAAGTTTGGACGTAGGAGGTAAATCTCCGAAACTATTCATCCAACTTCAAAGATTCTTTCACCAATGATTAAAAAAAACCTCCAGAAATAGATTTTAGATTATCCCGTTAAAAAAATTCCATGGAACCAGTTTTGCAACGTAAATCAACTAAAAAATAGTCGAACAAATGCGTTTGTTATGAACGCTGCCTTAACGGTAAGAGATATATTGATAGATGATATTGATATGTATATTTATATATAATGTTACCTGTTTTATACATTTCAAGACAACTCCAGTGGCGCGTCGGAGCTGACATGCACAGTGTTTTTTTTCCATTACTTATTTAAGAAATTTTCCCATAAGCTCGGCTTTTCAGATCTATGGGGCACTTTCTTAATTACACATGACAATCGAAGTTGGGTGGGGAATAATTTCAAAAATTTTAAATATTTCTCATTGTTTATGCACCATAAATCTGATTACAGATACGAAAAAATGGCAATGGAATGTGAAATAATTCACATAATATAAGCGCCATCGAGTGACTTCAATGCCCCGATATAGTTCCTGTTAGCTAACGCAACATATGCGGTAGCTTAATGAATTGATATTCGCCAAAATGCTACTGCGAATGTGAGTAGGAATTACTATGCAAAAACATCGCAGTGAACTATCAGAATTTTTTATATCTACAGAAAAGCGAAAGCATACTATAGAAAGAAGAAAAAGAACTTCCACCAAACAAAATTCTTGTAAAAATAAGTCTAAGTTTGATAATAGCATAGCAGTAAAAAGTTATAAGATCCAATAGCTTTTACTCCCATGCTATTTTCAAACTTGTGCTAGTTCATCCAGAGCAATTTCTGAGAAAAAGAGGGTTTTCTTAATGCCCCTGAAATATCACCTATATCCATACTAATGTCGGAGCGCGATCTGGGCGAGACTTATACCCTGCAATAAATTGAAAAAGACTGTAAAATAACTCTGATTATGTAACAATATCACTTATTTATTGAGGCGGATTATTGTTAATAAATAACTTGCAAAACTCCTAATTTAGTGGTAAATTACGGCACTGAAATGTAATATCGCTTAAATAGTATTTTATTAAAATAATACTTAAAATAATATAAATATTATTTTTGGTCTCAGTGGCTTAACTAGTTTTAATATTAGAAAATATCGGTATTAGACCGGGACATGCAAATACAAAAACCCTAAGTTTGTCACTAGAAGTAAGGAACTGAATAGGGATAAAATATCCTTGTCAATAATATCTGTTTTAAAGTACCATTGAAAAGTCCTGGTGGGCCTTGGAGGAATAAAGGACTTAAAGTTGTCACAATATATATATACCGTAATGCAATACATCGTATCTGGCAAACCATAACTTTTCTGGAAATGGAACAAATTGTTTTTATTGTGAAGTGTGGTTATTTTTTGTAATTACGAGAGGTCACTACTAGTTGAATATTTCGCAAGACAGGAAGATCACAAGTTTTGTTGGGTGAGGTATCATATTTACACCGAAGATATAACGAGACTATGTTGGATAATGTGAAGACGAGATTAACTCAGTCAAAATTTTCAAAACTAACTAGTTTAAAAAAATCAAAAATCACCTTTTTGATGTTTCAGAAAGGTGCTAAAAATTCAAGACTAGGTAATTTTCATCATGACAATCCTTCTAGTCTAACAACGCATTAAATTATAACATATTTACATAATACCGAGAAATGTGCTTTTAATTATTTATAGCCCATACCTATCGCTTATTATCATCTTTTCATCGCCATAGACTATTTGATATAGACTTATACATACATATGTGTATATATATATATATATATATATATATATATATATATATATATATATATTAAGATAATGTGATAAGTCTTTAAATTTATAGCCTAGTTTGATCCCATGCCGCCTACAATTTAATCCCATTAAAAATATTCCTTTTCTTTCAAGAAGAATTACATCCTCAAAAATACATGACATGAAATAACTCAATGCTAAACAAAATATATCTTTCTAGTTGAAGAAGTGTTTGGAACCTTGAAACAAAAAAAAAGTTGTTATTTAAGGGAAGATATTATCAGAAAATGGTGCCTGAAATGAAGTCGGATGATTAATACACAAACGGCTATCTTCTTTCTAATCTTTGGCGTTATTGATCTACGGGGTTCCTTATTTTGACATCATTCCATCGACATCAGGGTCTTTTACTTTCTGAGTTATTTTTCTTCAATATTCCTAATTTTAACGCGTATTACTTTATTATTCGTTATTATAAGCGAAAAAATATGATTACTAACCAAAATGTTGTGGTATAAGATTTATTGTATAAAACGATATAAATTAATACTCAATACGTCTCTGCGGATCTATTTTATATGTACAATAGAAAGCTGTATAAACCGATGAAGAATATTCATCTCTCAATATTCTGTCCTATTTTCTTTTGTAAAAGTATAACATTGAGAAAATATATTGTATCACGATATAGAACACACGCATCAACCCGTAGAACGTAGTTTCATATTTGTTGAGTTCTGTATAAATATTCAGACCTGAAGTTTTGTTAAGAGTTGGAAGATATAGGCAACATAAGCAACATGTATCAATTTTTATATTACCCTTGCGTTTAATTTATGATGGTGACAAGGGATCATAGGGGGGGTCCGTACGACCGATTAATTTTGGGGTAATTTATGCTTACTTACTTTTTGTTATGCTTACTTTTTGTTAGTCATCTCAAAACATATTTTCAGTTTGTGTTTTTGCGCCTTAATTTGAGAGCTACGAAAGTTTAAGCGAAACTACAAATTCACTTTACAATATTTACATAATAAAATGTGGCAAAAATATTTATAAAATTTAGCTGATATTACTTTTTAGAAAAAAATTCATAATTTAAATTTTTGTTTAGAACTACACAACTTTTTCCTTCTAGACAAATTTATATTAAAAACGTTTTAGTTTAAAAAAATATACCTATGCCTAAAAATTTTATTTTATTAATATATAGTATTAAAAACAACTTCTCTGGTAGATCCGATTTTTAATACATATTTAAACGCTGTTTGTGAAAAACCCCTACGGTTTCGTTAAGTGACAAAATATCTATGGAGAAAAATTCAGACGTTATAACTAGTTGAATTCACAAGGACGTGACCTCATCGATTTTAATTGATTTATTTATCACAGTTGACAGGTGAATGTCAAATTAATCAACAGATATCAAACTAGTCAAAAGTCGCTCTTCACATTTTCTTACTCCGTAGAAAAAATTGAAAGTATATTACAGAGTTATGCTCCCTAACTAAAAATAAATAATTAAAACAAAAAAAAATTTCAACAGCAAATTTGAAATCTGCTATATGTATTACATAGTACAAAATGGCTATAAGTTTCCGCCATAATATAATTTCAGTAACCTCATGTATCATATAGCACCATACCTCAAATTTCAAAATCTATTCAATCGTTTAAGCTCAAAGATATTCACATACATATATACACACGCACGACTGAAAAAAATCATCACTCTCCTTCGCTTGTTCAATCGGGTAATAAGGAACACATTTATAAAATATTCAACATAAATAATCAATAGTATCGGTTTGCGTTTCCTCATTATGAAGGCCAAACTTGTACGAATATTAACGTTATCGTCTATAATAAATCGTATGAGAACCCCTTCCTTCGAACGTTAATTCTCTCGTGATACCGATAACTTAAAGCGTACAATAAGCGAGCGTGCGGAACAAAAACGCCTACTGACTCACTGCAAATAATTATTCACGTTTTGCATTTCAAAACAGTTTACAATTGACGGCCTTCGGCTTGAGCAATGAGCCATTAATATCAGAGAAGTGCGGGGATGCTGTGATTTCGCACACATAATTTAGTCAAAATGCTCGCATTACACGGTCGTAACAGAATTAGGAGAGAGTGACGTCTCTCCGTTGTTGTGTTTAACTAAGGTACATTATTTAATTTGGCGCCTCCATCCACTCAGCGTGGACGCTTTTATCGAACCGACCGCTAATTTTGGAGCTTGATTGTGTTATGACGATCTGTACAGTGAACGGATGTATTAAAAATTGTAGATCGTTTTCTTATTTTAATAAATATGGCCGCATAAATCGTATGTAAGAGATTATTTATTTCTTACAAACTCGTTACTTTCTAGTATTTATGTATTGATCGTGTTCTACTGTTAAATTAGAAATTAATTTTAATTTGTCTATAATTATTATTTCCTTTAAATTTAACAAAACAAAAGTGACGTAGACAATATTTCTTTGGTCCGAGTGAGATTTAAACTTATTCATATTAACAAGATAAAGCGATTATTAAATATATGAGCTAACAATATTGAATGTTTTGTACAATTTTATAACATAAATAAACTGGTCAACAGCGCGTCGATACTCGCATAAAGTGGAATTTGTTTAAAGCTGTCTATTTATTTTGAAATTGTTGATGCATTTAATCAAAATAATTTTAATCCAATATCTCAACCGCCTGTCAGAATTGTTTTGGTTTTATTCCAAGATTGTAAGGAGTAGGGGTGGGGTATTACATTTCATACCACTTTAGAGCTTAACATTTCACAAGTTAATGTGTTTTAAAAGTAAAATAGGGTGGGTGAAAAAATCCCCTCCCCGCCCCTTTACATTAGAGGAGGGGATTTTACCTTTAAAATAAAAAAATAATAGTTTGTATATTAACTGAGAACTCACCATGATATATACTTGTAAAATTTCATGTAAATTGGTCTAAAATTGTAGGAATTGTAAAACTCTAACCTATGGATGCACGTAATAACTTACGGACGAATGAACGGATGGACATGATCAAATATTATAAATGTTTATTGTTTTCCAACTGAATTTTAAATAAGGTATGTGTAAAATTAATAATAGTATGAAATAATTAAAATAAATTGTAATTTCTTTTATAATTTATTAACATGACAATTACCATTACACGGATAAATCAATATTTAACTATTCTACTTTATACTACTTTTCTACCCGAAACGTATTTTTATTGTTTTCTAATATTATTCAGGTGCGTATTCTGATACATCAAATATTGAGGTGTAATTTGAAAGCTCTGCTAAATGTTCAGTGATAAACTATAAATTAATCATTCGAATTAACAAATTTAGATAAAGTTGTTAAGCCAAAAGGCTTCCTCGAAGAGAGAGAGAGAGAGTGTTGTATCCATTTTATTTAAGAGCGCCGAGTTTACTTACGGCTGCAGCTGTTTAGCGAAAGCTACGTTCGATCATTAGATTTACTTCCTGCGGTCAATGTTTAATGCAGTGTATAAGAGGGTTGGCATATAGAAATGTTCAATCCTTAAGTGGGGAGAGAAAAGCAATGAGTAAAAAATATTACCGTTTAATCTTCCGGAATATCAAATATATTTTTGGTGTGTGCTCTATTTTAGCATCATGTTTAATTTGTAACAAAAATTTACATTATTTTACGCTGATAAAATATATTATGAACAATATCATTAGTTACGTACTTTTTTACCACGAAAAATATTTTTGTAATTATTCGGTTTGTTGCGTATAATAGATCTATATGTTAGGTGGATGGTCCGACCTAAGGAAATGGAAGGTAGTCGGGATCATTTGGAATATATTTGCATTAAAAGCTATTAGTCTAAGTCTCACCGGTTTTTTTATATCACTTTTTTTTCAAAAATTTCCGAAAATCAACTGTTTTGACTTTATATCTTTTTTTATGTATTATGTCTCAAGTCCAAGATAAGTTTTCTTTAATGTGTTATGTATCTACAAACAAACCTATAAGTCTCAAATAACAACAAACAAAAATATAATGCGGTTTTAAAATTATGAAATTAAGTAAAAAAATCTAACACCTTAAATTTCCACGCACACTAAAAAAAACAAAAAGTATTTAGGGATTTCCAATGCTTGCAAAAACTGCGCCGTTCAATCTATTTTACAACGGTATCACATGTCACATAAAACTTTACATTGTCTAACAAAATCGTCGATAAACTAAAAAAAATGTATTTTTCAATTATTGCGTAACACACACCCGAAGGTTCCTAAACTAGTTTTTATGGACTTTACACACCATTGTTTGTCTCTTGCGCCCGCACAAAGTAATATCTATCTCTCTGTATCCTATGAGAAGATTACCCAGCCATGATACTGTTGCAAATACCTATGGACGACTACGGGAAACCGGCAATTTCCAACACCGGGAGCCAGGAGTCCGCGGAAGACCGCATAATGTCGTTATGGATGAAAGGATTTTAGCGGCGTTTAATAACGCTACGAGTATAATAGATGTTGCTGCGGAAATAGGAGTTTCCGTGTGGAAAGTGTGGGTCGTCATTCACGCAACTGGCAGGCATCCATTTCACTAAACACAAGTGCAAGGTAATATGAGATCTAGTCTTCTCTTATAAATCTAAAAGATAAAAGTTGTTAGAGATACAGTTTCATGTATCACGGTTATTAAAGGTCAAACCTTATACAATGCTATATTTAATAGACGTAGTTGAATTTGCGGTTTAAAACTAGTTTTGATTCCATACGTTCCAAAGAATTAAAATTCGTTATTGTGTTGCTTTATGAAATGTTTTTTTTCTAGGACTCATGGAAGGAGACGTCGTCGTCTACAATTTTGCCACATCTTGCTTCACACGGATGTTGGAAGACTTGCGCGGATGTTGGTCAGTTTCTTAAGAGCATTTTACGGACGAGTCAAAATTCACACGTGAAGGGATTTTTAATAAACAACCATTCTTATTGGGAATGCAAAAACCAGAATCCACACAGAATCAGACGAAGTTCATATCAGAGGCGATTTAGTGTTAACGTTTGGTCAGGTGTGATAGGTAGATACTTGATTGGCCCACATTACTTGCCTGTCAATATTAACGGAGAGAACTATTTGGAATTGTTTGCAGAATAACCTCCCAGAACTTACGACTGATGTTCTTATTGTAGATGGAGACAGGCCGATTGTTTATCAAAATGATCATTATCCGGCACACCACCGAACAATCGTGAGAGAACACCTAGGTAATGTATTCCCTAATTCGTGGATAGGAGGACGTGGACCAATCGCATGTCCCCAGACCTCACACCTCTTGTTTACAACCGAGATGTCGGGCATGCATAAGAAATATGCGTGCATATTTTGAACAAAATTTAGGCTAATAACATATAGCTCACCACTTTTACCTTACTTGTAATAAAAACTGTTGGCAATTGGTAATTAGATATTTTTTTACAATCACACACTGTCTTCTTCTTCACAGCTAAGTGCTGTGCTTGGTACTTAGAAAGGTGCTAAGATAAATTAGAAATCGCATCAATACATAGTATTACTGAATAAGTCACGCTTCACATTTTCCGTTATTAAGTAACGTTAGCCTGTGTAGCCTTACAAAATTAATACTTAAAAAAAGTTAAACCACTCTCTACCATTTTTATACAAAATTAGCAATATTTCCTTGCAATATTAACGTCATGCCCTAACGACAGTTTATCGACGATTTTGTTAAACAATGTAAAGTTTTATGTGACATGTGATACACCGTTGTGAAGAAGATTGAATGGCGCAGTTTTTGCAAGCATTAAAAATCCCTAAATGCTTTTTGTTTTTTTTGGTATGCATGGAAAGTTAAGGTTACTTTTTTGTTTGATGTTATTTGATACATATAGGTTCGCTTTTAGATTAGGAATACTTAACAGTTTAAGGAAAATTTACTTTGGACTTAAGAGATAATACATAAAAAAAGATGTGAATTCAAAACCGTTGATTTTTGGTAATTTTTGAAAAAAGTTAAAAAAATTATATAAAAAATTCGGTGAGACTTCGACTAATAGTTTTTAATGCCTTAAAAACTATGTTCCAAGTAATTTCAACTATCTCCCATTTTCGTTTGTCGGACCATCCACCTAACACCCTGTACTTTAAATAGGTCATTAAACTGATGATATACAAAGGTAGACATTATGAAAAGGATATAGTATAACATTATTTTGGTAATCATCCTTTCATTTTCATAACTGCCAGATTAAGATTAACGGTGAAAAATTATTCATTTTTAATTTCCCACCGAAGTACAAATAATGCGACCAGCCATAGATCAATCCCACTGACCAAATATGAAGTTTCATCTGATATTCGAATATTTACGACAATGCGAAAAACGTTTGAAAATATATTATTGTATTTCTTACATATCATATCCACCAGTTAACTAGAAATAATTTTCATATTCTGCCTGATTATTTTCTTTTTAACTTGCTTTTAAACAACATTTGGCTAATAGTCTAATACTGACATGCATATAAATTAGATTAATTCTAACTTTCTCACCTTAAAACAGTGTGATATAAACGTATATAAACGTAATCTCCTGAGGGAATTTGACGTGGGATAAATCTTTGCAGTTTCGAAACATAAATTATGTCCGTTTCAGTCAGTAGACGTTATTATTTTGCTCCTATTATAACTCTAAAAATAATAAATATAAAGTTTTATGATCTACTTATATTTCATGAACAAAAACTTACTCTAATGGAGTATATATTTCATTTACATTTAATTAAAGATTACGTAATGACTCTTCATTCTTATCTAAAGGCTTATCTTATCCAATCTCAGTATCCTTAGCGCCATGGAAGCGCAGCACTTCATTCATTTCTACTTTTCTTTGGATCACATTTAAGACGAAAGAACTTCAAACGATACTCGTTGTTTGCTGTTCTGGTATTTGTAGGTATTATGATGTAATTCCCATTTATGGTCAACAAGAAATGTTGAAATTAAAATCAGCCCTTACCGGTATTAAGTGTTAGGTGATTCTGTTGTGCGTTTAGATAACAGGCGAACAGAAAAAGTAGTCGGTGGTTTTGAGATAACTCTAAAAGTAATATAGGATTAAATCCAAATTTACGTATGTGTATTAATTAGGCATCATTATAATTCATTTTTTTATTCGATTTGAATTTAATTTGTTTCATAATTAATGTCAAAAAGAGGGTTGTTTTAATCTTTCAAATCCACATTAAAGTGGAAAACACCGCCATAAAATGCGGACGAGATGGTTGATCTTCGAAAGAAATATTTAATATCTCGACGCAACTACATAAAGAGGCAAAGTGGGAATTTGAGCAATTGAAATATTTGAACTTTGTTCGTCCATTACTTTCTCAATAGTAGAATAAATTTCAATAGAAAGATCATATTTCATCATGGGTCTCTTTTTGTTTTATTTAGTGAATGACATTTTTGGTTCGTGATTTTGGAAAAAAAAATTAAAGCGACATCTATTACTGACGGCATTGCTTGAAAAGATGAGGCTAACTCAGTGGAACCTTGCGAGTATGCTTACCTTTTGAAGCAACTCTGATTTCCACACGGTAAACATCAACCAAACTACCGTGCGTAAAGCGATACATTCGTATGAAGTATTTCGATTATGCTTACGATCAATTATTCTATATAAATTAAACAAAGATACCATTAAATTTATGTTTGCATTATCTTTCACTTAATTTTTTTTTTACATTGGAGTAGTGTTCAATGAAAATATGTGTGATTTGTATCGATATACGTTTTATTTGATTTTGATTCGAGTGCGTTTCGATTTAGATTGATTTCGATTTGTCTGGTTTCGATTTGGTATGGGTTTAATTTAAATTTAATTAGATTTGAAATCATCTAAATTCTCATAGGGTTCAAAATGTTTGTATTATGATTCCTGTTTCAATTGCATTTGTTTTGATTTTTATTTTATTTAGGTCCCTGTCTATTTAGAAATTGTTCAATGTTTGATTTGAATTAGGCCGAGTTTAATTTAAATTGGTATCCATTTGTAGTAATTATAAGATTTCTTATGTTCTTTTTTTAATGGGACTGGTTAGACTTAAATTGATTGAGTTCGAACTTGACTGGTTTTGTATTGAGTTGTTTTTATTTAGAGATTAATATTTAATATTAATATTTAAGCAAATTATTTATTAAAGAATTATATTTAAAAATGGTTAAGTGTTGTGTCTATAAATATGATAGTGTTCACAAAGAATATTGCCAGATATATTACAAAGGTACGTAACGTATGACGTTAGTTGTTTCAGTTTGCAATTTTCTCATCATTTATTGTGGAATATATATTGTAATTCTTTAAGCATTTCACGTTTAAAACTTTATCTAATTGTTAATTCCCTAGTCGCAACTACATTTTGAACTTACTTTTTTATCCCAATAAAGTTGCCAACCATTTAAATGATTAACTTGGAAACGTTGTAACCAACGTTTCCAAGTCGTTAATCATTTAAATATGCTAGGAAAAGTGGAGTGAATTTTTACCATAAAAATAAAGCTATTTATTTTATACTTTTGCTTTTAACTTAACATGAAATGGGAATACTCGGCTCTTAGTAGTGTTGAAAATAAATTTATATAAGTTAACGAAAGACCAATCAAAATAAACAAATTTCTATTGGCAATGAAATGTGAGTAATTATATATTATTAATACATAATCCATTTTGCAACAAAAAAATAATTGGAAAAATTTCACGAATATCGTCTATAAGAGCACCATGCCAATTTATATTAATTTTGCGTTTGGTTAACGTTCTAAGAAAATAGTAGTATAATTCCAAATTCAGATTTAAAGATAGTTTAAAGTAGTTTCGATTACATCACATTTCAGGTTGTCAATCGTAAAGATACCTACTTGTTTAATATCAGCCAAATTATTTCTATTTTAAGGCCATTTTCAAGTTACTTTATGATACCCAATTAAAATTTTCTGTACGCAGATTTATTCAGCTAATTGCGTCAAAGATTTAATATTTTTTGGTTCTGAGTTTTAATCAAATTTGACTTTTCAAAATGACATTTTTTACAAAATATTTTTCAATCTGAGTGCAGTTGTCGAATTACTTCACCGAACTTCATTCCTCAAATTATTTAAAAATTAGTAAATATTTCCCATCCCATATAACCATAAAATATTCCCAATACTAAATATGTGCTAAAATAATTTTTATGAAGTTTCATGACGATACTATCGCGTAGATGCAGTTGCACGAGTATACACTGCCCATCCAATAGACATGATTCATCAATGTTGACATGGATCACGTTTACCGTTTCTCTTTGTTTATTCGTATTACACGTAATTGACCATTGCCTATAACAAAATTCAAAGTGAAGTATCTAATGTGAGTGTAATAGTGAAGCATCTAATTTGGTTAATTTTCATTTTATTGAGCTGTTGATACCTGACCAAAAGTTCGCTTTTATTTATATATACCCTATACTCACTGAAATTAAACAAATTATTAATGGGGAGTCACACATTAGTTACGTTTATTTCTTGAATTAGTTATTTTAAAAATACATGTATATTTTTCAGACTTTATTACCAAATAACACTGCTAATAATACAATCGTTATTTTGCCTTAATTATTTAGCTACTTTATTTCCGGCAAATTTTTCCCAGAGGTTGGTGATTTTAAAAATTCAATGTATCCGAATAATCGTTAGAAGTCAAGAACAAGTCAGATTTCGTTTCCACAAATCCAATTTTCTGGGGCATTACGAATTCCAAGCCGTAATGGATTGTTTGATCATGACACAATTTCATCTACATAACGACACTCAAGTGGTCTTTAATCTCATTTGTGCTTTTCCGCACGTTAGAGCCTTTCAGCTGCCGCACACTGCCTTTTTATTACCGTTCCTTTTGGTTAACCTTAAGCTGGCGATGGTAATTTCAACGGATATCGTTATGTCTATAACAGTGTAATTTCATCTTCTTGTATCTGTACCTATAGAATACGTTAAAGATACTGCTTGTTTTATCTGTAAGATGTCCTATAGATTTTTGTTAGCTTGAGTTTACAGGGCGGATATTTTATTATTTTGTAGCATTTGAAAATTTAATGTTTCTCAACAGTTCATATTTGACGACATAATTTATCTCTTGATCACTTACAGATTACAAGTGATCCAATAATCAATCGTACCGTGTTAATGTTTAACCAAAATATTAAAGCTCAAAAGACAATATTTTAATTTTATTGTTTCTAGTGCCATTCTAATCTTTAATATTACAAAATAGGAAAGCAATTGCAAAATATTTAACTAATAAAATATGTTGAGTATTACTTTTCAAGTGATGTTAACTATCAAAACTTATATGTTCATTATAAAAATATAAAAGTATTAGAGGCAAGTTTTATTACCTGTCATAATTTTAATGATACAAAATGTCTTTTGCAATTGACATTAGGTATAAATTTTATGATAGAAAAAGTCTATGGGAATGCGTGTCGGAAAACTTGTGTTTCGTAGTTATCAGTAAACAATATTCGGCTGTCATACTAAGTACTGATGACGTTTCCAAAATAACTTGAGAAAATAGGTAGGATGCAATGCTACGCGCCTAAATAAGTCAAATATCACGGTCTGCTCACGTATTAACTAGTCGTACTCGCATATAGAATATAAACAGGTTTTGTTTGTCTAGCAATGAAATATTCATGGATACCAAATACGTTAATGAATAATATGTATTTGTCTTCTTTAAACACAGGTCCTATATGCATCTTCATGGCTTTAACGCTTAGGACACACGGATATTATGGAGCGTCAGATTTTTAAATATTTACTTATTGATTATTGAGGCCTCGTTAATATGTCTGTGAATAGGTCGAATTAACGATTAAATGTAGTTTTATTGCATTGACATACTTATGGTGACAAAGGGCCAGTGTTTGTCATTACATTTTAAATTTCAGTAGTGAAGCCACGATATCAGTCATACTACTTTTCTCATGCACACAAAATAAAGGGAATTTTGTTTCATCTATTTTTGAAGGTAATATGCCTCCTACAACGTTCGTTCATTAATAAGTAACACCACATGGCAATTGATAATACTTCTATCTTATTTAATATTGATACGTTTTATTTTATATACCTTAAAATTGTTGGTGTGAATTAACGAAAATAGTTTTAAATAAAATGCTAGGATGAGGTATTTTCCAGATCTTCAATTAAGATATCCAATTTAAATATGCAATTAAGAAAAAAGAATGAGGGGTTGTGTCTCCAAATCACTTTGAAACTTAAATATTTTGCAAATGGAACTCATAACTGAAATTTTATTTTAGTTTCCTACTTCGAAAAGAACAATAGAACATTTATAATATTATTCACGCGTCTGTCTATCCGTCTCTCACAACCATCATCATATTTACCTTGTAAACATTTTATATTTGTAAACACTTTAATTGGAATACTATGCACCTTTAAATATTTCGAAATGCCCGAGAGTGCGCAGAACCCTCGTGGTAGGAGACTTTAGTAGTCTTTGACAGGTTTATTTTGTAATTTTCTTTTACGTGAACGAATTTATTCGTTCACATTTTACATGTGTGATGTTGACTTTTTTTCATAATTTACTAAATATTTATAGAGATGGAGAATTTAATCACAATTATTTTACATTTACTTTACTACGAAAAAACATTTTTTTCCAAAATCATTTACATTAAAAATTACAGGGTTGATAAAAATGCGCATAGTGAAAAAAATATGTAGTGTCTAAAATTATGTCTACCTCCATAACGTCATTGAGTTTAATTAGAATTATGTCTACCTTTACTCGTAATATGTGTGTCTATAAAGTTGCTGAGTTTACTCACAGTAAATCTATCTCCACAACGTCATTGAGTTTACTCGTGATATATCTATCTCCATAACGTTCTTGAGTTTACTCGTAGTATGTGTGTGTCTATAATGTTGCTGAGTTTACTCAGGGTAAATCTATCTCCACAACATCATTGAGTTTACTCGCAGTATGTCTGACTCCATAACGTTCGTTGAGTTTACTGACAGTATATATACATAAATATATATATATATATATATATATATATATATATATCCATAAAGTCATTGAATTTACTCGCCGTATGCATGTCTTCATAACGTCATTGAGTTTACTCACAGTATTTTTATCTTCATAACGTATTCGCAGTATATTTTGTAATGTGTATCTCACACGTAGCGCAAAAAAGTGTCTACGGTTCGAATCTTTGTGGAGTGTTTGTAGATTGGATCATGAGATTTCGATTTAAGCTCAGCTAGCGATAGCTTCATCTCCTGTATTTGGGATTGGGATCGTTTTCGGGATCGATGGTCTTTGTGCAAATGAGTAAAGGGCGGGTTAAGTGAACTAGATTCCATTAGCACATCTTAATTAAACATGAGTTTGCAGAAATTAATGGATACGATCTTTGGAACATTATGACGGTTATGATCTTTTAACGAATCTGCTGAATTCGCACATTTTTGCATGACTTAAACGTGTCAAATTACATTAGATACCTTTTAGTCACTCAATATAGGACTGTGAATTTTATGACAAAAAACAGTTTTGGTAATGTGCAAAGAAGGTTGTTAGAAATAAATTGTTGATAAAAGTAACAAATGAAAAAGTTTCGGATAAGCAATTATGAGGAAGCGTGCTGTGTGAAGAATGTAAGTATCAAATGAAAGCTACCGAAATATCAAATAAGTATCAATTGATATTTTATGTATATTATATATTTTTTTAATATTCATAACAAAACTTTGTAGAAAAAATATTTAAAAAATGCTTTTAGATATAATTTGATGTCCGAAACTTTTGTTTGAAAATCAACGATAATTTACAAAAATGCTGGTTTATTGGTTATTATTGAAAAAATTATATTTTTATAAAAAAACATTTTTATATGACTATGTTTAAGCTTTTGAATTACTATCCAGTTGGGTAGAATAAATAGCCATGGTGGAGGCTTCATTTGTATGCTTTTTATATTTTCAATGGGCAAAATAATTTTTTATACATTTAATAAGATCAATGTATTTGCAACTCCAATAATCTATAAACGGTGCGGTAATTGAAAGTGATGAAATATGTCAAATTTTGTAACACGTTAGGAATGTGACTGGAACCAACAAATTCTTGGAGTAAGATTGGAATTACGATAAACTAATTGTCGCTACTCCAGAGTATTGAAATTAATATTGTAGATTATACAACTACTTATGTGAAAAGGTCAACAAGGTAATCATAATAGGATCCTTTGACCATTCTTTTGTCATGACTTGTTAAATTGTTATATATAGGCATTATATTAGTTTCACTTAGCACTGGATATAATTTTGTTTTTATTCCTTGACCAGCACAGAGAGGATAACGTAAAATTGATTAATAGTGAAAAGACTAAAGTTTTTGAATCAAATTGAAATTAGATTTTAGACTATTGGTAAACTGGACAAAGTTTTAAGTTGTTCTTGTAGTTTCGTACTTCAAAAGGAAAAAACGAACTTACAGTTTCAATTCATCGCTCGTCTGTCGGTCTGTCAGTCTCAGGAACGCGTGAAGGTATCAAATTTAAATTAATACCATATACTTAAGTCTATAGTCCCCTGGGGTTGTAAGTAAAATTAAGCTTCAAAGTAAACGCAATCAAGAAGAACCCTGTAAATACGGCCATTTATGCCGCATATTTTGACATTCGCTAATAAATAAAAACCAATAGGGTACTTCCCGTTGACCTAGAATCATGAAATTTGGCAAGAAGTAAAGTCTGTCAGCACAAGTAAAGGAAAGAATACCAAAATATTTAATTTGTAGTTGTATCACATATTTTTTTTTAGTTTGCACCCGTGAAAGGTATAACAGGCAACATATTTTCGTTCTAAAAAATTAAAATTTTGTAAATATTTAAATAGGAATATAAGGTACCATTAAATATTTATCAATGCCTAGATTTTTATTGAATTCTTATAGTGCGAATTCCATTTATGCTTGACAGGTTTTTTTTTATTATTTTATCAAATTCGTCGCACATACACATACATGATTTAGAAATTATTATAATTCGTTGACAACATTGGATTTTCAGATAAAGTCGAAAAAATTTGAGAAGGTAGGCAAGGTAGGCAACCTTTTTTGTATTTTAGATAAATAAAATTAAATATAAAAATTATAGAAATAGAGGAATATAAAAATTATGTAATAGAAAAATTATAGGAATTCTTTTTATCTGGAAAAAACGTACGAATATACCGCTATTTGCCATGAATTTGTTTTTGTTGGTTGTTTGGATTGAGAATATACGGTTTTAAATTTTAATACGTATAAAATAATATACGATTACATGTTTATGGCACTCTATAAAACTAAACATATTATAACGAACATAACTGGGAACTTGTAAACTCGTTATTTTGTCTCTTTTTGGTAATTTTTTAAACTTGCTTCACCGGCAAGTAATATGAGGTTCACCAGATATTCCACTGAGTTCGCTCAGGCCCTACAAATCGCCAAAATGTCAAAAATAACAAGAATGTTTTAAAGATTTAAACTTTATTCTATTGCTTCTGCTGCCAGTAAGTACCTTGTGAACTACAGCAAACTGAAAAATTAAGTGATAGTAATTTTTGATCAAATGGAATAAATACTGAAGTTTTCAGTATTTACATAGATTACATAACAAAAGTTTTATAATCTACTCAAATCTTGTACTACCTCAAAACCGTTGAAAGAAAAACTAAGTCTAACTCTGCCTGCGCTTACTAAAAACTACATATAATACAAGCTTTGCCCCACGGTTTCACTTGGGTGAAATTACGGTTTTATTGTCGAAATTATTATTAATATTATTAATTAGATGGTGTTTATGACGGATATTACTAAAATACCAATAACAGGTGTTGGCAGGGCCAAAATAATAATATTCACCAAGTGAGGGTTTTTTTTAAATTCGTAATATCCAAATACAAAATATCATGTATTTTGCTCGAGGATATAAATTATTATCATACCAAATGTTTTAAAAATTCGTCCAGTAGAGTTTGCGTGATTGAAAAACAAACAGGCAGATAGACAGAAAAAAATCTAAGAACCCGTCTTTTGGCTTCTATAATAATTCTTTATTCTAAACCATCACAGTTTAAAAAATATTTTCCATATACGTAATTCACTCTGTTATAATTTTATTATCTGTGTAGGTTAACTGAAATAAGTTTTACTCAAAATCGTCTTTTGACTATCGATATGCGAACATAGAACAAAGAAATTATCGAACAAACTTCGGCATGTAACGACTGCCTCTTAAGGCTTCTGTTATCCTGCATATTCTTTCAAAAAAATTTACTTGGTAACAGCAACATTAATCACTTACGTGATAAGTCACAAATAATACATGATAAATAACCAATCAATCGGATAGGTCCCCGGACAGAACGAGTTAGGATATTATATTGTTTCATCTTCTTATATTGGTTCGACGAACGAAATCTACTACATAAAAAATCATTTCCTTTCACTTTTATATTTTCTTTCTCCTTTTTGTACATTATAACTGTTATTATAAATTATTCATAGGTAAACATTACTATTTCAAACTATATACATGTATTTTATTAATCCAAAAATAATGGTAAATGGGTAAATGTGAGCGTTTAATTTTAGTTATTACCAAACTATCATTTGTAATAACTAAAAAAAATGAGTCAAGATACTTAGAACACATTTTAATTAAGAAAACATTTGACAACATCTGATAATGATATAAACATTTGTGTGTGGCAATAATAGAATGGGATTTTTAACCCATTATTCCAATATTATTTATTTGATTATGTATGAGTATTATATGGACAATTTTCAAGTACTATGAAAATGAAAATAAATAAACATATCAAAAACCAACAAAACTGCAAAAAAGATACGATTAGAAACAATATCTTTTAAAGTTAATGCCCTCAATTATGTTTTCATCCGCGTTATTATGTGTTTTATAGCAAATATAGTGGTTAAATGAATTTTACTTTGAAATTATTTGCTGAATTATAACAATACAAAAAACATGAATTGTATTTTATTTTAGACGTACGAAGTAAAACAACCTAAAGCTAAAAAAAATATGTTCAAGCAATATTTATAATATTTAATGAGGATATAAAATTTAAAATACTCAAAGAGTCTTTTATGAAATAAAAAGAAGCTAAAAAAGAAAAATCTTTGCATTACTCTTATTTGAAAAATGTCGTCATCATAAAAATATACACTTATTAGTTTGATTTTAAGTAATACATATTATTTCGCACAAACCATTTCAAAATATATGTATAAGAATTAAAGTGGGAGTAAAAAAGTATTCAATATTTTTTTATTTTATGTATCATATGGGGTATCGTTTACAAAAAAAGGGCTGATTACGAAGAATACAAAAGTATTTAGAGGCCATTTACTTAGATAAATTACACCATTTCAGTTTTTTGCATTTTGTTCAGATAAATTTCTCAAGGATTACAGTACTTCTTGTTAAGACTTTAAGGTATATGACGTTAAAAATTAAAGCTAGTTAAAATCTTTGATGATATTTGTTGTCAATTATATCTTGCCCTTAAATTTTCAACGAAACTTCCTTTAAAATTCGCTCGATAACATGACCAACCTAAAAACAAGCTAATAAACAACGTCATATTGCTTCCACGTAGTGATCATTTCTAAGTCTTCAAAAAAAACTCCGTGAAAATGAAAATAAATTATGATAATTCAATACATAATGTAATTGTGAAGTGACCAAATTCACTTTACAATTTCATTACCTGGCTTCTTTACTCATGGCTTCTACTCTGCTGTCAATATAAACGAAGTTTAGGTTTCCTTTTTATTGTTCAATTCGAATCAATTATTTGTGGAAAAATAAAAATTCGGGAAAGCGAATATAACGATAAAGATCGCAACAATTTGAAGTACTTCAGCAATCTTTCAAAACGTTTTATCACTTCCTTTGAAATTTCCAGTTTCCTCGAGCGGTTACGTACCTTTTTGGAAGAAAATACTTTTTGTTACAATTTAATTTTGAGGCCAAATGTCGAATTTTTTACCGTTTTATATTTTATTACTTGACGTATTGTTAAAAGATAACTTGAAGTAAAGAAAATTATTTTGCAAAAGTTTCACAATCAAATATTAAAGTATTTGATACTTTATATCACTCTTGTTTTATTAAGAAGAGAGGTGAGCCACAACAACGGCATTTCGTTTTTAACTCATTCATCGCAGATGACACAAAGTAAGTTTATTAATTTTTTTCGGTAATAAATTACTTATGTTATTAAAGTAGGTTTAGCTTATTTCATAGAAGTTAAAAATTATTTACATAATTAAAAACTTTCTGACCAAATAAAGCAAAAGATTGCCGACGTCAGTAAGCTTTTGTTACAAAATTGGGGATTGTGGAAGCATTCTCTTCTTTCTATAACTAAATATTCATATACAGAATCAAGATAATAGTAAAAGAATATGTAGTTTATTTAATTTTTTTTTTCATTGCCGATTAAAATCTTTCTATAATTAGTAGTAATATTTTATTTTAAGTGATTTCTTGTCCACGTAAATAATACATTTGAAGGTAACATTTTCAAAAAACGCTTTGAAAACAAAATTAAGTGAATGTATATTGAATATTTTCAAAAATGAATGTATAATGAATATTTACCGTCACATTATAGTGTGGAATATTTAATATTACCGTTACATTATAGTTGTGGTTTGTTTGGTAAGCTTTGTAAAAACCGTTTCTGAGAGGCCTTTTTTTCATATCAGAAAATTTAAGATTACAAAAAGAAATTTTGATAAAAAATTTGATTCTTCGTAAATCTTAAATTTACACCAGTATTTTTATCACGTTACTGCGCCATTATAGACAAAATAGTTGATATAAATATAAAGAGAATTATGTCGCGTAAAATTTGTGTACGGAAACTTTCCTGGAAATGTCCTTAGCCACAAAAATTGTTTGAGTACGTGTTGGGTTGGAATAATAATAGGAATAATAATTAATATATATTATTTTTTCAAATCTTGTATTTATTTTTTGGCACAATATTTATTGAAAGACTTTGTGTGTCTGCATGAATATCTGAAAGCATCGAGATCGAGAATTATTCCATTTTGTTATTATTTTTATCTAATTATATTTATTAAGTTTACTTTAGAGTACAATAGAAATTTAAAAAAGAATACAATGCTGTGTTTTTTATTTACCAAGAAAAATTATACGCTTTCAATAGTCATATCTCTCAAAGAATAATTGACTAGCTTTTGCAGTCACTTCTTACGTCATAGTTTTATGTGTATTACTTTTCATTACTGAAAACACATCCTCATCAGCATGCAACCGCAGAATCTGTAGACGGAGATCTGTGGCAGACCGAAGATCCTCGACAATTTTTTACGTTGTGCAATGTAGCTTTACATTTTTGAAACATAGAAATAAGCGATGTCAGTTAGCAGTATCAATGGAATCGTATGATCCTCTTAATCACTCTATGATGCTCGTCTGTATTTATGGATGAATTAATTTCATAAAGTTTTTTTTTATTTTATGCACTCTTATGTCTTTTCGAGTCATTTGTATTTTCTTTGCATTGACTTCTTTTATACGAACATTTTTTTTTAGTCTTCTACTTATACATTCAATATAGCGATGATAAGCAAACCGTATTTTTTTTTTCTAGAAACAAGAAATCATTATAACTTTATCCACTCTCACATTCTTTCGTCAGTCAGAGCTTTAAAATTTCTAGAATTTAAGTGCATTTATGTGCATTAAATTTTGCAAGAAGTAGATTTAGATGGGAGTCTCCATTAACATATAGCAAAAAAAATTCTTCTTCATTGATATGAAGTGAGAGTGTGGAGGAACTTGGTCTAAAAACTTACAAAATTTTTTTTCATAGGTATAGGCTGAATACTTTCGGAAACGGGGGCATGGGACATGTTATTTTGCACTTTTTTCACTATGTGATAAATATATTTTTTTAACATTTTTAGGTATTGTATCTTAAAAGATACAATATATAAAAATGTCAAAAAAAATATTTTTAAAAGTCTTATGATGAATTCTTTTAAACCACCACAATATTAACGGAATTAAATAATATTTCGAGATAAATAAATTTCCAATTAATATTTATGAGCTTTAGATTACCTTGTAAAATTTAAAGTTTCTATGTCAAATATTTTCTGAGAAAAAATCGACTGTGATAAACGGTTGGACAAACAAGCGAGTGATCACATGAGTGTTACATTTTTTTCTTTTGAGGTACGGGACACTGAAAAGAAAAACGACAAAAGTTTTGTTAGGTTATCTACTAAATTAACACACTTCACAAAGTGACAAAAAATGTCATAACTAAGTTGAAACTACAATTTTGTTTATTTAGACATTTTAATAATTGGAGTTGCAGTTAAATTCACGCTTTTATTTGTCTTCAATGACATTTGCGATAAAGTTTGCTACTCTAAATGAGACTAGGCTGTATTGCGTCTCATTACAAGTTTAACTACTTGTATCAAATAGTTTCTAAATACATGATGGAGCGCGTTATAGTGAAAAATTGTCTTTCTAGAAATTAAAGAAAAATTAAGCTGCATTTGAAATTTAACGAATAAACGATGGCTGTAGCCTTGAAATTAAACTCTGCTTTACAAGATAAGTAAGCTTAAAATTAAGGTGTTATTTAGTTGCTAACCTATACCTATTCGTTAAGTAGACTTAAAATTGATTAATACTTGAAGGTTAAACGTAATAAAATGTTTTATGTCAGTTTTTGGAAAGACGGAAGGTGTAAGTAATTGGTAGTGTTTATCAAGTGCTACTAAAATATCAAATTCAACATCAACTGGAGAGGATTATGTTTTTACTAGTATTTTCTTGTTAGCTCCATAGCATTGGTTTGACTCCTTATTAAGATGGATTTTTTGATATCGATGGATGGCCATAGCAAGCCATTCTTGTCTGACATTATTTTCTCTCAGAACGTCATCATTTCAGCGGCGGCGTCATATTTCCTTCATAATTTTGAAGATAATTTGATATTTATATCTCACATCTATTACTTTTTCGATAAATATGCAAAGAATATCATTATTTTTTCATTATCATTATTTTTTCATCAATCATCATTTATACTCCATTATTTTTTCATAACTTAATAGTGTTGTGTGCATTTTTATAGTTTATTACAATAAATGGTAGGCCTAACAAATCGGTATTTGTTTATAAAATAAAACTTAATCCTTATAAAACGCTTCAATAAATTAAAATACTTTTTCATGCTGACTTAAATTCACGATTGGAATAAGTAAATATTTACTTATGACAATTAACATATCGAGACTTAGTTCCTTCCGATTTGTTAACTTTATTGAGTAATTTGGTTAAAAAATCAGATTAGTAACGTATCCACAAAAAAAGTAAAATGCAGGAGATAGAATATCTATTAAATACACCTGCGAGAATTTTTGAGGGTTATGATTTATATCTAGGTATGCAAAAAAGTGATCACCTCTTTTGCACAATAATGAATATTGTAAGGTTTCACACACTTCTATTTTAGGAAATTTATGCTATTGTGTATGTATTTTTATGCTAAAAATGTGGAGCAAATACCTTTTATTGAGTGAAATAGTTAATATTGGCTAAATAGTGAATTCCTATTCTCCTAATTTCCCCAATATCATTTTTTTTATAATATATATTTCATGTCGATTCTTTACGAGTGACAAATTGATAAATAATCAAATAATTCATCGTACCAATGTTATGTACGAAAGAAAAAAAAATGTAACCTTTATATGGATTCGTCATTCACGGGTCCGTCTGTCTATTTGTCTGTCCGCCTGTCGCAGACATTTGTCCACAAAACTATATTACTATTAGCATGTGACGTTGGACCCATTCTGTGGTAGAATGGATTCTATCAATTATGTCCTAGTGAGTGTACCTTAATGCGACATGTTAGTAATGAATTAAAATTTTACATTTTTGTCGTAAACAGTAATGCATCGATAAATCGTCGTATTATAAGTAATATTCGGCGATTACTTTAAAACCTTAAATTTTAAATTATGAAATAAGAACATGTCTTTAAAGATATTTGGAGATATTCGCGATAAAATCGAAGAATTACTTAGAAGAGAAATCGTTATCGATAAACTTGCTTTTTATGAATCATCTGTCAAGTTTGGACACTATACCACTATCTTCGTTTTATATATTCAATTTTACACTTCTTTTATACACAAAAATTACATAAGTATGTTTTAGAATTATGTTCGAATGTTGAAAATATTGATAAAATCACTTTGTTTAAGATACAAAGTGATTTTATCATTTTAATTTGAAATTGGTTTCATTGATAATCGTTCAATTGATTTTTAAGTTTAATCTTTATAAAGATGCGTACCTCACGCGGAACAATTTTTTATATGTTATTACTGTACTCTTGCCTCAATGAAAATTGCGTGCAAAATTTTGCTATTTTGAGAAGGAGTATTTTGTAAATCGAAGGGGAATAAAATATTATGTGACGACCCTAAAATACGATATGAAAATTTGATTTTTAAATTTTAGTGCTATCGGATGGATTATCAAATTTCGGTATTTCTCGGAAATATTGATAATCAATGACAGGGAAAAACCCATCTTTATTTGTATAGAGACGGAAAGTTTTGTTCCAGAAGTGGGTTACATTTTCTATCATTTTGAGATACAATATTTTGCAAAACGGACCTAAAAATGAAACACGATAAATTTAATTTTGAAAAATCTTTCAGATGATTCCGCACTATTTATGCAATATGCATTATGTAATAATAAAAAATTGTATATATCAATCAATATCACTGTCTGTTTTATACAAATAGATCTAAAGTGATAGAAACTGTGAGACTGTGAAGATTATTTAATGTTATATATATATATATATATATATATATATGTGTGTATATATATATATATATGTATATATATATATATATATAAATACATATATATATATATATATATATATATATATATATATATATATATATATATATATATATAATAAATATAGAAATAGTTTTCTTACAATTTCTGTTTAACTTTATGTTGGCGCATGACACAAAAATTATTAAATTAATCTTAACATTGTTTGTAAATCATTTTACATCACAAAGTTTAATTTAAAAAAAATTGTTTCCGCCCAACATGCGGGACACGCTCCAGAAACTGGGCGGTATCACGTGAGGGGCGGCCTCGCGTGGCGCGTCCCATCCTTTTTGTAGTTCGAGATTAGTAAAAAGCGCGAGACATTTGCAGATTTCATTTCGGTTTCCGTATAGAGCTGCGAACTTACGTCCGTTGGAGAAGTTAAAGCGACATTCAGGGTGTTTTCGACATTTCGCTATTATTGTTTCATTTGACCGTAGAATAGTAAGTTGATGTTCCAAATTGTAATGGATATGTGACATTATGGTACATTGTGCAGTCAAATTGTGTAAAAACTATAGTAAGAAGAAGCTGAAAGTAAATAGGAAGTTAATTTTTTTCAAATAAATGTTTAAATGTTTGAAGCAACGCTTTAAAAAAAACTATGGATATTTTCCTTCGCTTAAGCGTCACCTCACAGTTAAGGACGTAGCCTAGGTCGTTCCCAAAATGTTACCCATATTTTCTTTACTGATTTTACTTTTATTGTAAAATATATCAGTTTATGTGAGTCTATATCACTGTACAGACTAGTATTCTCGGGAAATTTTTTGAATGTGACAATGAAGATAATTTATATATATTGTTAATGAAAGTAAATAGGAAGTTAAATATAACAAAAATACGAATTTATATAATGAAAGGAATTTAAATTAATTACCATAGCTATTTAAATATATCTACCAACCTAAATATTTACATCTTTTGGAAAAAAAACATACGCGTATATGCAAATTTACAATTTTACTTTACATTTAAGCATCTCCATCTGCTGGATTGTTATCTTAATATGTCATATTAACATCGTTTGACCTTCAAAAAGTTACATAATAATAAATCAAACCAGAAACTTTACAAAGTACGGTTAATTAATCGATTATATTCAGTTGGAACATAATCTGGGTAATGCTATTTTTTATTTAATTAATTCACAGTCGTTTACGAAATATTTTGGCTAATTAAAATATTTCGTGTCATGTAACTGAGATATGAAACAAAAATCCAGTGCACATTGGCGTGTGGGGTATAGCGAAATAGATCTTATTTGATATAGGGGTAGCAAAATAACTTTATAATGTGTACTCCCCTCTAACTTTTCAACTAACCTGTGCAAAATTCAGAAAAAAATGAAAGTAGTATCCTAGTACCTTGAAATGAAACTTCAAGGAAAATTGATCGACCGCGACGATAACTTTGTTTTTCACAGTTATCTTGAGAAATACGCATTTTTAAGTTGAATATGGTTTGATGCTACGGAACCCTCCACGAATACAAAATTAGTTCAAAACAATAGATGACCTTAGACCATTAAATGTTATATAAATATATTTTAACTCGTAGTAACAACTATAGCTGGAAAAAAATCATTTAGTTTACATTGCTTAAAACAATAACAAAAAAGTATTTATGATTAAATGAAATAATATAAAACATTAATTTTTTCTGATTTTGCCACTTATTTTTTATTTAAAAATACATTATTCCTAAAACAAAATATGTTACTTCAGAGTCAAAATTTAACTTTTAGTTTCTTCATTTCGAACTACCTTAGTCTCTCATTGGATATGAAGCAGACATGTAACATTAAGGACATTTTTCTAAAGCGAGAACAAATCTCTTCTATATGTCTCAGTGAGAATATCTAGAGCAATTTTTATAAAAAAATTGCTTCTGTTCTCATTTGAACAAGTTCCAGTTTTGATTCATTACGGTTGAGCTTTCAATCTTGATACTACAGTTAAATGAAATTCAACATATTAACTTTTCTAATTAATAAATTTGAAAACATAATAACTATGTAATTTGCTGCGCAATTTATTAAAAAAATATTCTGTCCTCAAAATATAATGAGATAGGATTTACTTCAAAAAACGGACTTTTGTCAGCCCTATTTTGTATTCAATAACATTTTGTTATTTATAAAAAGGTTTGTTCGGTATTATTGTAAAAAAATTAATCTGTTTGCCTACCTGCCTCTTTCCGGAAAAATATATAATATGTACGGCAACATCGCACACTTTGCTAATCATTTTTTCAGAATCATTTTTTAGTAAAGTGTAATGATGGAATATACAAAACTATTATTAACTATTATTAATGAAATTTTATTCGAAATTGATGTGAAAATTTTAAGAATAACTGTTTAGAAACAGACAAGGATACAACGATCTATTTACGACTTAAGATAATTTTAATATATTATGATATATATTTCACTTCAATTAAAATCAATTAAAGTCTTATTAAAAGCCTGTTCTAAATGTTAAGAAATGAACAAACGGACAAAAATTATAGAAAATAAATTGTTACTTTTTAAATCGCCCAAACAATGCTCAAAATGCTAATATTGATTAAACATATTGACGGAATCAGCTACTTTAAAGTTGTATCCTATGTAAATGTCGATTATTTTTTTATTAAAATTATTACAATAATTTTACCGCACGGTTGTTTGAACTATTCTTTCTTAACGTACATACGTCCAACATTGGAGCTATATATAAGAACTTATAATTGAGTGATATATTATACGTACCTCACAGTATCACAATTCCACAGTTAACGTATACCAGACCCCAACCTTCATTACCATAATTGAAATATAAGGTTTAAGGGGGTTTCGATCGCCAATTAACCTCATTACGTGCTAGCACCATGAATAACTAACCGGCATATCCCGGTCTCCACTTAACTGCGCATTTGGAGACCATTTTCTGGCGGTTAAGTTGTAAATTAGTGGGGAAACCTTATCTGTTTGGTGCAGTTGTATTTAAATTAGATACGAATTTAACACCGCACCATGTTATATAAATATAAATCTATTACAACTGGAAATATAAATTTATGTAATATTATAAAATATTTTAAACGATTCAATATCCATTTATTAGACGTATTCCTTATATAGTATGACAAACACTTTTTGTTTTTTTTTCCTAATCATTTGTCTCAGTTGTCCAGCATTTTATACCATCATCAAATGAAAGGAGGTATTATGACAGCATATATAATGACATCAAAGAGTATTATTCTCCTGAAATACAAATATATTTACAACACATTGGAAAATAGGAGGAAAAGGTTTAATTTTATGTTATCATATACGAATTTGTTTGTCAGCCTACAATTTCAGTAGTTTTTCAATTATAATGTATTATTAAATATGTTTTACTAAAGGCAAACCATTAAAATATAATATAAATCGTCATTTGATGATTCGATGATCAGAAATTCCAAAAAAATCTTTCACCGAGCATTTACTGTGCTCGTGATGTAGAACAGAGCATATACATAGTTATTATGAACGTCTAATACCTCACGATTATTTGTTTATGTCAAGCTCTTGTCACCCTCTCTAGGTTGTTTACCAATTCAAATCCTTACAAATTAACTACAATAGAAGCTTTACTGGGTAGCGGCCAGTTGCGAAATATTTGATCCAGTCTCTAATTGAAAATGTATATCATCTTCAATCTTTCAGCGAGGTTATTAAAATGTCTACCATAACTTCACATTTTGTATTTTCGTTTATATAATAATCAAAGTATTTTGAATTACTTGGTATAAGTCTAACCAATTTTTTCAAATTAAAATTAAGGATTGTATATAATGAATATCAGCATTCGAGTTCAATAATGATATCAAAGAGCGCAGATGTTTATAATGACAATAAATTGGCGTATAATCATAAAAAAATCCTAAAATACACGTTGGTAGAAGCAGCAACATTCATCTAAAAAAAATGTATTTACAAGCTACGTTGCAGGAATTAAATATATAAAAATAATATATTTATCGACATTAAAATATAAACTAAAATAGGTTGAAAGCAAATATTCAAGATCAAAGGTATTTATTGACAAGGTACCTGCTTTTCTTTGACCCTGTTATACTCGGTGTAGGTTCCTCTCCTATTTATCTGCATATAGATCGATAACCTTCATTACCTTCAATTATTTACTTGGCCAGATTGCTCCGAGGTTTAAACAATTTTTGGTGACTTTAGTTTGAAAATTATTTTAATCGATTGAACTACCCGAAATATATTGAGAAAATAGCAAAGTTCAGAAATATTATACAAAATTTCGTTATTTTTATGTAGGTGGAAAGACTATAACAATGCATAATACAGCTTTATAATAAAATTATACTTTCAAATTTTCTCAAAAAACGTATATTTTTTCAAAGGAGGTCAATATAATTAAAAGGTGTTGAAGTAGTTATTTAAGGCGACAAAATTTTACTTCAGAGCTATTGATTGAAAGTATTTAGATTTTTCAACTGTTTTGAAATCTTGTTAAATAGAGCAAGCGTCCTTGGATACGCACAAAGCTTGTAAGTTTAAAGAGTCATATAAATACAAATGTGTTAAATCATATAAAAGTAAAAATACTACCAGTTAGAAAGGAGAATGTTTGTAATCCAGCGTACATTATCAAGACAATATAATACACGATACACATGTAAATAAACACGCAGCACACCCAACAGTTATTGTTGGTTAATAAAATGAAATTGCATTAACATTCTCTTTCGTGAAGTTTATAAATCATGATTACCAAAGAGAATGAGGAGTGTGAAAGAAATAAGAGCAAGCATTTACAGAATTGATTTTCAGTCCAACAATTCAAGAACTGAGTAATATTACATTTTATCCATGAGTTCAATATATTTGGTAATTTATTCTTAATTCTATATTTTTGTGCATTATTAATGAAAAACCCGCCAAAAAAAGGAACAAATATTTCTTTATAGTGTATATTCTTTAATAGTGGTGGGGTATATATATATATATATATATATATATATATATATATATATATATATATATATATGTATATATATATATATATATATATATATATATATATATGTATATATATATATATATATATATATATATATATTACTACTTTAACTTATTTATTGCATTTTGTAATTTTATTACAAATCGAAGTAGCCGTTCAAAAATTAACTTTTGGTTATTTTGAATGCAAAATATTTGTCTCTAGCATACGGTATTAGTATTTTTTTAATGATGTAAGTAATCAAAAACTTGACGATCGAAGGGTCAATGTTTTATTTTCTATTATCTAAGTAATTAGGACAATTAATCGTTTTCCAATAGTTCAATTACCGAGACAAAGTAGGAAATTCATTTAATTACTTTCAAGGAACGAGTTGAAATGTATTACCGACGAAAATTTTGAATTAATTTTCTCAATGAAAATTTCTAAAACAGAGAAAGATAAAATTTCAGTGATTATAACGAGTTCCATTCAATTAATGTTTTATGTTTTATTAATTGATCAAATAATTTATTGGTCAATTTATAAGCATACTTCTTCCATAATATACTGAAATTTAATAAAATATGTTTACTGGGGAAATTATACTTTACGAAAAGAAAAAGAATAAATTGCTGTAAAGTATACTTTAGTTTTGTTCTGGTAGATGTAAAAAATTCTAAATCGATAGATAATATAATGGATAATTTCTATTTTTTAAATATATAATAGATAATTCCTTTTTTTTAAATCTGCATCAAATAAATTAAAACTAGGTACTCACTATAATAAAATTAAAATCACATGGTTTTATAGGCTAATTTCTGCATCCTACTAAATTTATAATGTACGTTATGTATAATATTCACAATGTAAATTATCGACACCGTTTAATAAAGAATGAAATGCAAAAAGTAGAATCTAAAAAGATCATAATAATTCCTATATAAACATTTGAAAAACTAAAATCTAACCTAATACATAAATAATCGATTAAAAATCTTTTAGAAAATTACTTTTTAAAAAATCTTTTATTTATTGATGTACTAAATCTCCTAATGAACAAATCACTTGCATAAAATAATGACTTATTTTTATCTTTTAAATCAATATAGCTCCGTTGTAAATATTAGCGTTACTCATAAAATTTCATTTTTACAATCCTTTGTTTTAATCAAAAGCTTATATGTACGTACCCCAATCCAATAAATATGCAGTATTTGTTATCTATCACATTTTTAAAAGTTAAAATCTTTAAAATTTTACTGATTTGTGTTAAACTTTTACTTAAAAAGTTGGTTTTGTTATATAAATCACAAGAACTAATGGATATGGGAAAAATAAATTTAACGGTTAATACAATTTTATAATTGCGTCATCGGTTTTGGTTGAATACCAAACAAAGCCATATTTTTTTTAAATGTCTATAACTTCTTGAGAAATCTATTTCCCAATTTAAAAGTCTTTAAATTTTCTATCATCACTCCAATTAGAAATCTCTTTTTTGTAAAAACTTATTATATTATTGTTATTTAAATGCGGACCAAAGAAACATTTGGAACCATTCTTATGTATTGACAAGCAACTTTGCACCAATATTAAATCTGTAATGTTTTTCTTCATTTTCTTATTCAATAATATCATTTTAATAAAAATTCTCTCACTTTCGCTTAAACCTTCTTAAACTTGAAAAAAACGGTCAATCTTTCTTCGTTAAATTTTTAAACCATCTTTTGTGTTTTGATTGTTTTTCCACCTCAAAAAGCAAATAAAAGAATAATTTATTAAACAAATAATACAAATATCTAATATAAATTAATTCTTTTTTAGGTTTGTAATAAATGCTCCATCATAATTGTATACTGTGTAGAAAGTTTTTTGTTTATTTAAGAGATATTCGGTTATCTATAAACTTTTATAATAATAGTGTGGTATTACTATAAAATTAATATATTTATTTTATGGACGACAATCAAAAAAATATTCGTAAAGAGAACACTTTCAAGTTAACAAACATATAAGTCAACTTACTAAATGTTATTTTTAATATTGGTCTTTATTGGGGTTTTTTGCTATACAGTGGAAGTGCTTTTTTGAGAGAGCAAGGAGCTAGGACTGCTTTTGCTGCTGCTGCTTCTAGGACTGCCCTTTACATGCTCTAGTTTCTTCAATCCTCTCATCTAAAATGAAAACAAACAATGATGATATTAAAGACTTCCTTGTTGTATTTTTTTTTAAAACGCGAATGTCATTTCGTAAACCCCTTGAGAAAACACCTCTTGACATATTATGAAATAAAAAGTGGTAATACAATAATAAATAATACAAATAATCCAAAAAAAATTCACAATTTTTCAACTTCTCAACACTTTTTCTCAATAAATATTGTAGTACGATGTTGTTCTCGTCGTTTTATTCACAAAATTAATCCCCATATATTTTCCCCGGTATGGAATTAAGCGACGCTATTATTAGAAAATGGGCCTTCTGGAAAAGTTTATCGTAGACAACGCTGGTAATATGTATCTCAGAATATTATACTTTATCTAATATTGTATCCTGTCGTGGGAGGGATACGTCGACATCTCGCCTTGTTTCATATTTCACTCGCTTCATTTGTCTTGTGTCGCAATATTCCGTACTCAACGCAGAGATTGCCGCCAGCGAGATTAAGCGAACTCTCTTCTTGTTTATTCATTACGGAAGCCCTCGCTTACAATCAACAAGGACATGTTCAATATTCGGTTCGATTGCTAGAGTTGCTACTTATAACATTACGAAATAAAGACTTGGAAATTTTAAAAGTATCGTTTTGAAAAATTATAAAAGAAATTTATACTTATAAATACAATTTGATTATGTTCATTATCCAATATAATTTAATAATTTAATCAATAGAAAGTAAAGATAGGAACAACAAAAAAGTGAACTTTTTTCATTGGAATTTCACGAGGTTTATTAAATTACATCAGCCACGATAAAGTGACGTTATAAAAATATGTTATGATTGGTATGTTATAATAATATTTAAAATATGTAAATATTAATATGAGAAAGATACTACCTTGTAAATAAAATAAAATTTGTATTGTATAATTTATCACGAATGTTATTATGTTATCCGAAGCCGAATATATAATATAAAACAATAATATATGCTGGAAAGAAAAATATTGATAAAATTGTCTTTCACTAATAAATTTTATGTTATCCTAAACGGAGAATGTGAAATATATATTTATAAGTTTTCATTACAGTTTTCTGTGCAATATCGAGAAAATATCTGACACTTTAAAATATATTCGCTCCTAGAAGCCCTTTAAACTATACAATATTAAACACCGACCAGATTTACTATTCAAAAAAAGTAAAGTGACATTAAAAATTGAAACTTGCGTAATTTTACAATTTCAATTTTTAACAGCGTTATAATGAAATGGAAATTCTCTTTTGAAATTGCTGGTTTGCTTTCTTTGTGTTTAATTATCTGAAACAGACTCATCTTCCAACTTAATTGGATGTCCCTGTCCACTAAACTTAAAGGCGAACATTTAAAACGCATATGAAAAACACTTAACTTTATTTATTTGTTTACAAAGTTTAATATACGATATATTTACTCCGTTCTTGTTATGTTACATTCTTATTAATAAACGTATTCTTTTATAGCTAACTGACCAACCAGCAAAAAGTGTCATTATGACATCCAATGATTTTAGAACACAAAAGAATTAGACATTTTTTGTAAAAAAAGGAATTAATATTAATTTAAATATTACTGAATATGCAAAGCAAAATAAAATTGCATAATTTGCAAAATTTATTTCATTTTATAAATTGGCCGATGCAATACAATAAAATTATAATATAAACATTAACAGAACTTATGCCGATCTATTAATTGAGTTAAATAAAAGGATTTAAGTTAGTGTCTTAAGCTTCCTGCTATATTTGATGTAATGAAAATGGAATAGAAATTAACAATCACTATTAAAATTCAATTTCATTTCTTATTAAATGTTTAAAAAATTGCCATATGTATCTTACGAACTTTTATTTAATTGTAAGCTCGACTCGCTATTTGATTTCATATCGCGTGGAAAACATTATTTATCTGTAATCAGAATTAATAAACTTCAGGTATACTTGTCAAGTTTTCGTAACATGTTGATAGATATACGATAGAATTAATCCGTCAATTAAATTGGTGTATTTCATAATCACTTTTGATATCACTTGAATCTGATTCGTAATATGGATTATAGCCCAATGGGAAAAACACGTTCTTCGTAGTAGTAGTAGAAATTATTAGTTAGTTATATTTATTTTATCTTATTATTTCACAAAATCCTATCGTATTGAATATTGTTTCGTAGTATTTTCCATTTCCAAGCCCCTATTTTATATGGCGCACGTTTGTTGCATGTTTGAGAACGGTCACAGGTAAATTTTATACAAAAAAAGAAGTTTTCTTTAAAAAATCATACTGTCAATTTAATAATCTTTTTTTTAATATAATTAGGAATTGGACAACGTTTTTGAGAAAAAATATTTTACAGTTTCCAAAAGAATCAAATCACAATTGTCTTATGAGTTTTCTCAGTTATGTAAATAAAACACATAATTTCATTGTACTTACTTTTGTTTTTTTTAATTTTTAAATAATTTAAATTACCCAAATAAAACTAGTAAGTGTGGCCGGTTGCCTATAAGGAAATCAATGATGAACAAGATGTAAATACATCTTATTCATCTTTGATTTCCTCATAGGCAACCGGCAACTCATATATTTTTAGCAAAATTGTATTACGGTATTTTGGTACAAAGATAAAACAACTTATATGTAATTCATCTGCATAAATAATACGATATCATAATACCAATATTATTTCTTGTAACGTCTAACCCATCATTCATGTTATCGAAATTAGTTGTAAGTGTTTATTTCCTAAGAGATCATGTGCTCTTTAGCACGACTTTTTGAATGGAGTCCATTGATAGTATATTTGTAATATTTCAGCCAAAATTTTGATGTCAATTATGTCATTAGTATGTGCCAAAACAGCTGTAAATTTATTTTTTGTAAGAAACTGATGATAATAGTTTCCTTTTGATGTCACGAAATCTTAGTAGCGTGGTAGAAAGGAGTGGCATCTATAAATATTGCTTTATATTCATAAATAGTTTAAAAAAACTAATCGAGGCAATAGTTTAGTCATTGTTTGATTCATAGTTTGGGCACAACCTCCATCTAAAGATGTGTAACTTTTTCACGGGCTAGATATTTTTTTTTAAACATTATAAAAATATTTACCAATTTCACAGATTTCCTAATTCAAAACACATGATTAGGGTAGCAGTCTTGTTGTTTTGTATGTAAGCTACCAAACACAAGATTTTTAATACAGGTACTTGGGATATGTTAATATTCAGTATACAATATATACAAATGTATCTAATTTTGTGAACTCTTTAATCGTCTCATAATTTTGATTTATTTTAACCTTTAATTAGGCGCGCTAAAATATTGCTGCCAATAGTCGCGTCAAAATGGCAGGCATTAAATAAAAAAACAAAATTTATAATTAAATTGTTATTATTTATTTTCTTCTAATTGAAATAGTAACCTTTCAAATAGTATAATTATATACGGAATAATTTTTTTTATATAAAAACGAAATTAACGGTACCAAATATGACAAATTTTTCTTGGAGTGATCATCATCTCGTTTCAGTATTTAGTAGCCAGATGTTGAAGAGCCTGCAAATTCAAGTTTGCAGATAAACTTTTTTTTTTAAATTAGAAGGCAGGATGGAATTAGTACCCTCACAAATCTGTATGCTTTCATGATTTCTGTTGATAATGTTTTCAGAAACATTCCTATATTTATAGTAATTTAATTGTTGAAGGTATAAACAATGAAAGCATTTAAAGCACACATTGAATAAGTGAAAAAGCCACCATAAGTCATTTTTGGTTCGCCTAGCTGTATTATGCGTGGAAATACGTGGAACACAATTTGTCATTTAAGTCAACGCCACCCATTGTTATATTATAGAATAAAGTCGTATCTGACTTCTTATATTCTCTTTCTTCAACCATGCTATTTAGATATAAAAACACTATAACAGCTTCAGATGTCTCTTGGACATAGGATTACAGTGAGTTATTCATGAAAACCAAAAAGCCGAGCGCACTTCATGATATATTTTATGTAAATATGCTAGTGCTATTTCTTTTTTGTTTTTTTGGAGAGAAAAAAGGTTTTCACTGTTCTTAACTCATCTTTTAGAGGATTTTTGGTTAAATATATACTTGTAAAATAGTTGCCCACAGTAATATTATGTCCAGTGTTCCTGATTGATTCAGCCAACCGTTTCACCAGAATTATGGTGTTGTTAGAAACACTGTATAAAACATTTTAGTTGACATTTACTTACGTGAACTTTAGACATTTATGGGTGGACTGTATATGGAATAAAACATCACAAAAGTAATGTTTTATTCCATATTTTTTGGCACACTTGGTACACATAGCGATTTTGAAATCTTCGTCTAAACGCAGGTAATTGTTCATCCACAGTACATACTTCCCATGTAACGTTTTCTGCGATTCCCATTTATAAATTTACAAAACTCTCGAAACGTTTGCCTTGAGTTTGTTTTATTTTCCTAGAGTCAGGTTCATCAAAGCTTAGACTGCGTAAGCTTAACAAAAAACATTTCATTGACATTGTGTCTATAAAAAATTCTATCCCAGGACTATCACTTGTCCAGAGATGAAGAAAATTTTAATGAGGTAAACGCAAAATTCCACACTTACTAATAGTCCAAAAAAGCCAACATTCCGTTATAAGTTACTTCTTTAGCATTAAGTTCTCTTTTAAATTTTGCGTGAACTGAATATATGTACTCATTTATCGGTTTTATTATTAATTCGACAATTGTTGTGTCTAATTTTTAATGAAAAATAAGACACAACAATTGGTTTTAGATTCAGTATTTCTGAACTTGAACTTATTTCTTCTTCGCGAAGGTTTCGCGGTTCTAGCCAAGATGGAATAGAACCTGTAAAAATACGTTTGTAATATGATAAAAATTATCCAAATTAAATAAGTGTTCATATGTAACACATTATATTTCTCTTGAACATACACAGAAACTATAAAATACCATGAGGCGCAACTACAAAATAAACACATGAAATAAACGCTCTTCATTAAAATAATGTCAAGTGGAAATTGTTTGTTATATTTTAATACATAAAAAGCTATTTTTACATGTAGTATAATACTTACGTAATAAGACAACAGATAATTTATTAGCACAAAAACTAACGAAAAAACAAGATCAAAAAATAAATATGCAAGGAAAATTGAATTACAGCTATTTAATTACTATCACCTGCGCGGCCTCAAAGCGGTCCAATCACCGTCAAACAGCACGGCAACCTGCTTCCGTCGCGAGGAAAATACTGAGACGGCATCAAGACATTCACGGCATCGCGAAGAAATTTAGTTTTAATTTTCACACATAACCCTTCACAATTGCAATATGTATAGACATGATGTATGCAGTTGTCAAAATCGTGAAAAAAAAATTACTTTGAATATCTTCTTGTTATAAAAATATTTTATTGAAATTGTTGATTGAAATGTCTTGTTATAAAAATATTTGATTGATAAAAGTTCAGATAATTTTCGATTACAGAAGGAATACATTATTTTAATAAGCAATCTTTAATACAAATAATGAATGTCTTCTCCAGAATAACGAGATATTTTCAGTCTCCCTTATCAATAGAAGTTAGCCCTTGGGAAAGTGCAAAACATAATTTCTAGCCACGAATACTTAAAAACGCTTTTTGCACACTGCATGTTTTGCAGAAAGCAATATTATAATTATAAATTAATTCACGAGAAGGTTTAGAAAATTTAGGTTCAGAAAATTCAAAGGTTTAAGGTTTACGGCGTCATCACTGTTTCACTGCAGCAATCAAAATCTAACTCTTAGTATGCATTTCGTTCATTTTTAATAAAGAAACTTAAAAACTATTTAAAAATATAAAGTCCTTCTCTGTGATTTGTTCTGAAAAAAATTATAAGTGAAATATGTAAAAAAAAACTCAATTGTAAAAATAATCATTTGCTAATATTTAATAGTATCTACACAAAGTTTACCCGAAATTTTAATCAGGTTTAATAGCAGAAACACTTTTTCCATTCCAGTTAACACAAGCATTCAATCCTTTTGAAAATCCAACAGAACAGTGACTTATATTGTTTCTCAAATATGCTCAGGTTGAGACTCTCTTTTTCTTTCTTTAATTAATACACGAACTTGAGCATTTCTACGTGCATTGTAAGATTACTTAAGAAAATTGCGAGGATTCTAAAAAGGACGCTATGAAAATTGTGACTTATGCGCGTTCGAAAATACGCCATAGAAGTGCAAAATAAATAGGAATATGTTATGGTATTCATCACAATTATTGATATGAACTATGGGGTTAATCAATTTAAAGCTATCTGATAAACCATATTTTTTGTCTTGTTTTGCGGTGCGTAAATAAACAAAGATGACTGTTTGCCGACGTGCGAACATGCGACGTATAATTTTCCATGCGCGAAACAGGGAAACTCCAAGTTTGTTCCCTATATTTCACCCACGAATCTTTTGTATTCAAGGGGAAACATGTGGATATGATAATCGCAAACAGTGTACGAATTTGATGCGGTGATGAAGATATGACGGAATCCTTGAGCGTATTATCCCAATGCAAATCGTTCTCGAGTAACTGTAATAGTACGCCTCACGGTAAGTCGCACACAGATGTCCATTAATTGTTCTCAGTTGTTGAAATGATGTCGGACCACGAACATTCACCAACAACAGTCGAAGATAATGCCATTCGTCGTTATTTGGATGCACTGTGTAGATGCGACATAGATCGTCTGAAGCAAATACATTTGGACGTTCTTCAACTGGTGTTCCTTGTTTTCGACGCTGAAACTTTTTTGATGATGCGTTCCATGTATAATAGCGTGGCATATCAGCATACAGCAAAATGCGAGCGAAAACATCTGTTTGACAAACTGAGAAGAAACTTGTTAATGTGGTCGACGGTGCACGTGCCGCTCTGTACGCCGCGTTCCCTTGATTGAAATACACTCATTGTCCATTTTCTAGATGAACTGCCAAATGGACTACTGTAGGGTGTCTTTCGTGGATCGCAAATGAAAAGATGCGCCAAATTGCTTCGTTGCTACTTACATAGCGATCCATCTGATACTGAGATACTTCGCCATTTGCATTTGTTACAGTGAAGATGGCCATATCGCTACCTTTGTTAACATATTTACATATGTACTTTATTGACTTCACAGAGTTACAATATTCCACATTGATGTGAGTCTCAAAAGCTTTGGCGACGACAAAATTTTGATGTAGACAACCCAACGATTGTCCACATCAAAATTTTGTCCTTATACCTTCACAACTACCGATCCTCCATTGTCCGCAACTGATGGCTGACAATACAATGGGTATCCGTAATTTCCCGTCATGGTTTCAACAATCAGTTCTCTCGGGTATCGCTTAGAACACTTACCGTCGAACATACAGGTGAAATGTGAATTGTTGTTGAAAACTCCGCAATGTCCATATATCACGTGTTTAGTTACTACTGCATGCAATTTTGGGTCAACTATTTCATAGAGAATTTCAGCTGAAATGGTGTTTGGCTATGTAGCAATTCCTTCTTGATTTCGATCCATTGAGGATTACAGGTGAATGTAATGAATAACTCCGGGCGGCCAAATTGCCTAACATATGACATCGCATCTTGCGCGTACTTGTGCATGTGGCGCGGGCTTCCAATGTAAGTGGCAGGCCAAATTGACATTCTTCCCACGTTATTTACGTTGCCATCGGCATTAATAGCATCTCGGAGATGAATGTATTCTTCTGATCGAAGCTGCTGTTGGTTCAAACGGATGTATATCAATCGTTCAGTCTCAATTTTGCAAGACGTGTCAACTGCAAACTGATGGAAAAGCGGTCGACACATCAAAATATGATTTACTTCACCTTCATAGATCATGAGTCCGTATGAATAAAAATTCATAGCACTAACTTTTTTGTTGGTTTCAGCACCTGCAATCATAAATGATAAATTGTTAATTTGTTACTTAGATATATTGAATTAAAAAATATTATTTAATCTTGTTCAATCTAGTTACCTGTTACTTGATTAACCATTTTGATATTAAAATGGTATCCGTCTTCCCCCTGCCAGAAGATTAATGGATATTGTAACGCGTCATAAATCCTGTGCGTTTCAGACACACGTTTAAAATCATTATTCCGACGATGAAGTACGATATCTCTAGATTGCAAATTTTCTCCGACAATGACAATAGCCACTTCGTCAATTGTCGATGAATTAAACCTCCTTGTGTGCTCACCGACAGGTGTTTTGTCAGATTTAATGACAATATTATGGTTGTCGGATGGCTTCCGATCCAATGCTATTTTGAACAGTTTGACTAAATCGTTGTTCTGATGAAGAAACATTTGTAATTCTTGGACAATGGTTCTCTCCACTGTTTGATTGTGACCACAACGCATATCAACATCCGCATCTTAATTGCCCATAAAATTAATTTGTAAGAATTGATGATCTGTATCTGGTAGTTGTAATAGCGCTCCCGATAATTGATAAATTTGTCCCTGTATCCGTAATTGTTTAAGATTTGTTATGTTATTTCTGATACAAATTTGAATATTATCAAAAACTATTATGGTATAATACCTTGAAAGTGGGCATGAAATTGTCCTGTACAATATGCCTTGCACCAAATGACATCATTTCAAAACAATTGTTATATTTTTTAATGTTGGCCAAGAAGTGTTTAGAATCATTTCTTATCCCAGAAACTAATGAGCTTAATGGATCTGGTGGTGGGACCAATTGTGGCAATTTTACTTTTCCACCAGCACAACATAATCCAGTACATTCACCGCTGTATTTTAACGCCTTACAATATTTACAAATGATTGTCATTTCCCAATCGTTACTAATTTGTCGGCACTATAATCTATTCCCGGATCGTAGTAGAATGCTGCTCGTTCCAGGATCACAGAAGCACTGCATCTACGGGATCGCTCAATTTCATTGTGTCGTGCTCGTTGTTGTTGTGTCTGACGTTCACGAACTCGTTGCATTTTAAGCCTATCCACTTCATTTTTACTCACTCTAGAATGCAATTCTGACATCAGTGCAGTTAGCACGTGAGGTATCTCTTCGCACATTTGATTGACTTCGACGACTTAAGTCAGGTCGTCTTCTCCTTGCCATTGTAAATTGTAGTTAATCAAAGTAAGGAAAGTTCTCGCGCACTTAGCGGTAAATAGAGTCACTATCACAAAGGATCAACAAAGTAAACGTCACTATCACAAAGAAAAGAAAGAAGGAATGCATGCACCCTTTGTCTTTAGAGGAATTATAAGATCGACATATTTATTGTTTGTAAAATATTATGTTTTTTTTTTTGACGGGAAAGGCAAAGGGATCTAGCCCATATGGCCGTTGGCTGACATAAATATTTCTGTAGTTAAATCAGTCAAATCAAAGTCAGAGTCCTAAATATCGTCATCAGTATGTCATAACCTACTGTCCGTCTCATAGTCAAGTTGCCACTTCTAGCCCTGCGTAAAGCGTTAGTTAACTTTACGCAGGACTTTGGCGAAGAGGAGCCGTGAAATTTTGGAAAAATCTGAACTTAGGACGGTGGTATTCCCGCTTGAATTCTTCAATTGCTGCACACGAATACACTAATTTACTGTACGATACACTATCACATCATACATTAAACCGCATTATGCACATAAAAATAAAATTCAACCGAGACAACGCGACCTTTACGCCCAGATTCCCGCCAAAGTCCGTAAAATATTATGGTTGCGATCAGAAATTGTTGGTTGTCAATGTCAAATGTCAAAAACAAATGAAGAAAACAAAAGTATGCTTTTAAATTTAATTTGATTTCTGAACGACGGGATGAACATCAAACTTTTGACAGATAAGAATAGTTTCTATGGAAAAACGAAATAGTTATGTTTACTATATTCCTAGCATTTTTTTCATATTTACTCACCTTTTAAACCTTCCCTGGATTTCCACAAATAATTTAAAACCAAAATTAGCCAAATCGGTCCAGCCGTTCTTGAGTTTTAGCCAGACTAACGAACATCAATTGATTTATATATATATATATATGTGTGTGTGTGTGTGTGTGTGTGTGTGTTTATTACTATTATAACTAAGTTAAAATCGATCGATATTATACTACGACGCAGTCATGGTGTGGTCCAGAAAGTTTCATATTATTGAGTTGCATAACTCAATAATGATAAAATATGACATTTTTAGGACCTTTATCTAAAAGAGGGAGTCCGGAGAAAACAACTCAATATGCGGCAGAATGTGCCGCTGAAGGTGCAATACGTAGCCTACCGTCGTTCAATGAGCCACCGAGCTCCTTAGCGGTGTACTGTGCTCTAATTTACCTTGTATTTTAATGAGCTTAATACCATTGAGAGTGTTAATAACTCTAATGGTATTAAGCTCATTAAATGATGTTATGGCTATGTCGATGACTTTTATTGTTTATTCTTTGCTTTATTATTTTCGAAGGTTAAAAAGGCGAGACGATATGCAGCAGAGTGTATATTTACTTACGTAACATTCACTTGAGATCGATAATGTGGAATGAAATAACCTTTATTCTAAATGAAATTAGTGTCAAATGGAAATAAATATTATTTATTTTAAAAAATTACATTATACTAAATAAATATATCAGTACCACTCTGAAAGCAATGCTCAAAAGACAAAGTATTTGCTTTTTATCCAACATAACAACTACTTTCACATATTTGATTTCTTCCGCATTTTAACTGTTTTATAAGTTCATCGTGGTTAAGTGATTCGCTTGATAATGATTCGAGCTCTTTAACCATTATGCCAACGACCATTATGCTTACATTCATTACTAGCACATAAACATATTCTTCTTACTAAATGTACCGTAGCATAAACTTAGCATGAATTATAGAATAATTCTGTATGTAATAAAATTTCTCGATACAGTGAAGTTACGCGTTAGTTTTAATAATGTGTTTTAATTTGTATATCTAATATTTTAGATTATTTCGAAAGCGATTAAATCACCAATCCACCGTCCATTAATTTACAAACTATTTGATACGTTAAGTTATGGTTTAGTATAAATAGATAAAAAAATACGTTAAAATTAATATTACTCAGAATACAACCAATTGTTAAGATGGTCTATTCCATTTATATACATCACTACATTTTATGCACTTTAAAACAAAAGCTCGCCTTTCTATAATTTTGGCTGTTTTAACTCATTTCAAAATCCAACTACAATGTTCAATCAGGATATAAAAGAAAGTAACTGACACATCTTTATTACTAGAGTTTACTCCTTGACAATCCATTTTCATATATAACATCCGGTATGAAGTTTTATGACTAGAAAAATTAGAAGTTCATAGGATTAAAAAAAGCATAATTATAATCGTCGTTTGTTTTGGCTTAAAGTATTGCGTTTAAAAAAAGTAGTAAAATGAATACAAGAAAAATAAACTATACGGAAACAGAGTGCAGATATTGGTCACTAACAAAGATGAAATTTAAAATAAACACACCGACGGAGTAAACGTGAAGATGAAAAAATGCCGGAATATAAAATGCTAGTGGTATTATTAATGAAAGGGTAAGTACAGTCAAATGTTCACGTTTATAACAGAAATAGAATTTATTTATTTATTTATAGAAAGGCTCACAAAACAAGTTACAGTCCCATAAATATATAATAAAAAGAACACAATATTTCCTTTTTAAATGTCCAGGGACGGATGTTGAGAAACGATATCGCTATGCAATCGGCATATTCAAATTATAGTGTTATAAAAAGTGTTGTTATAAACCTGCAGCACGAATAATCTTTGTAATGATATACGGGATCCAAGTCGAGTGTTGAAGTTGAGCCTAGAGAGGAGGTGCAAGAAACTATATTGTACGTGGACTCAAATGTACCAATACGCAGGAAACGCACCACTAACCAGCATTCGGATATCCTGCTCATTTTCAGCCAACGTTAGTTGCTTCAGACGGAAGTATTAAAAATAAATTTCATAAGGCGTGAAGTAAAGCAGAGATAACGGCAAGAAGACGAGCTCCATGAAATCCGCAAGGAAATTTTGTTATGTCAAGCTCTAGAAGCGAAGGCTCGTGCTGAAGTTGCAGAGAGAATTGAAAAATAAATGAAATACGTTTTTAGATTATTAATTCTTTTACTTATACATTTTTATTCTACTTTGTATTTTTAAACGTTGTTTTTTTTCTTATGTCCTTTTCGTTTTTTATGAACCCTATTTATATACTTTTTGTACTATTTTCATTATTTTTATTTTTATAATTTTTTCTGCTCATATTGTGTCTTATTTTATATTTTTTAAATTTCACAGCAAACAGTCAAATTTTCCATAATTAATCATATTGTCGTTATTCTTTTGTGAATATAAAGGCAGTGAAGCATGTTCTTTAAAACAATTAAAAGCTGATAAACGTTACTTTTTAAATTGTTAATCTTACACAAAAATGGTGGGAATTATTTACTAATCATTAAAGAGATTGGTAAAACAAATATTCGATGAACCCTATAAAAACATTGTTTGTATTATCTAGTCCAAACTAATTTAATGCACGTTTTTGTTTTAGTTATGGGCAAATTGGACCATACATTGCATTTCAATAACACCATTTTTATTTGATATTGCTTCTGTCATCATTTGTACTCGAATTGAATTTATCAAAATACAATATGGTATTGCAAGTATTTGTTAAATTACCAAACATGAAGAATAAATATGTATTGATAAGTTCATGAATTAAAGCAGTCATTGGCTTATATCATCCAGTCCAAACTGTTTGCACATTTTAATATTCGGACTATATATAAAGTGAACCACCCAGTGGAAACTAATTTAATGCACATTTTAATATTCCAGCTACAGGCAAAGGGAATCATGTCGTTAGTCAAATTGAATTTCTATAATACAATTTTTGAATTCTAATTTAGAATACTAATAAATAAGTTTTCAAAATACAATATGTGTTTTGTAAGAATTAATTAAAAATTTATTAGAATTTATTAATTTATTATGAAAAATAACTAAGCATTAATAATTTCCTAAATCAAAGCAGTACTAAGGCAAATTATCCCTGATTTTGACTTTCCTGTAGATACATATAATAATACAAGTTCTCTGGATACAAGTATCTGTAATATTATCTATACATGTGAAAACAAATTGAATATTTATTAATCTAAGAAGAATGAGATTATTACTAATGAAAAATATAACAAATAATACAGTTTTGAAGCCTTTTCAATACATGTAAATATCAGTTATGGGTTATGTCATCCCAGTTGATAAAGAATTAATAAAAATCAAATAAATATGAATAAAAGTATCAGTTTATTTAACTATTTTACACATTTCAAAACAATCGTACTTAAAGAATAAACTCCAGTCGTGCGTCGGAGCTGACACCCAGAATTTCTTTTTCGTAATTTTATGTAACTAAATTACATCTAAGCCTTAATTTTATTAATCAGGACTTGAAAATGAAATCAAATAAGATTATTTCACAATACTATCAAAATTAAAGCCACTGTCTATATTTGACTTATCTATTATCTGATCGTCACTAATTGTAGAACCTCGTTCGATGCTGATTCAATAATATCGCTTGCCGCCCGCCCTGTGTGCGCTCGTAGACCTTGACAAGGGACGACGTCGGGATCGGGTTAATTCAATAGATCAGCTTTGTTTAAAGAGATCGGTACTGCTAACAGTTTAAAATTTACACAGATGGTTAAACATATTTGATATTCTAAATATTAATGTTAAAATTTAAATATTTATTTATTATTTCTCTATTTGTAATTTATAAATATTTGTCATAAATATCATAATTACGCGAACGCTCCTACACCCGCGCCCGCGTCCGCCTCCGCGCATGAGCCCACGTTCACACCGAGGCTCGCTCCCGTGCCCGCGCCTGCGCACTCGCCCGCACCCTCGCTCTAGCCCGCACACACGCACGCACATCAAAACACGTACAACCACGCACACACGCGCACACACACCCGCACGCGTACGAGCACGCACTAGAGTGCGCTCGCGCATGCACATGCACGCACGCACGCCCGCACGCGTGCACGCAGGCACGCACGCTCGCTCGCTCTCACTCACACACACACACGCCCGCTCGCACGTACGCACGTATGCACGCCTACACGCATGCACGCAGGTACGCATGCACACACATATGTGTGTATGCACATATTTAAAAGTATACCATTTATCATAACATAAAATGCACCCTAACCTTTCATTTGCGTCGCATCTGGGTTAATTTTCTGTGAACAATGATCATTTGAAACCATATTGGCGTGATAATACATCTTATTAACCCATATAATTTGTACTAACTTTTTAAAAATATTCATGTGAAAGATGGTGCAAATAAAGTAATAAAATAATTTTTATTAATTTCTAAAACCTCTCATTTTTGAGGGGCTCATTTTATTATGAAGCACACAAATTTTTTTATAATTTTAAATCATACGTTTAAAAAGTTATTACAAAATAAGCAAAAATTTAGCATTCCCCTTTTTCCGAAGTTACTGAATACATTTATGTTAAGAAAACTAAATATTTGCTAATAGGTTAATAGAAATATTATGTACACTTACATATTTATATCTACTTAAATATGTACGGAATCCTCGTTATATTCGTGCTTGATAGGTTTTTATGTATATTATATTAATGCTAGCACAAGTTATTATTTTAAAGAGTCTCTACCGTAGCCATTAAAGCGTTATATTATGCCTCAAATTAATCTCTAATTATAATTAGTTTCGATTTCATTCCACTTACACAAGTATTTAATTCATTTCACTTGTTTGTCCCGGTAAGTTATTTTGATAAGTAGAATTAACTCGTCAATTTTCCATTATTTTGTCCATTATTTTCGTCAACTTCAAAATAAGAATTTCTTTAAAGTTGGTATAAAAACGTCGGAAGGAGAAATCCGTTTTATTAGGAAAAAATATTAATTATACTAATTTAATTATAGTTTTGTTTACAATCAAACGAATAGTTTAGCAGAAAGTTTTAATTCACGCATTGGCAAATATATGGGAGAAAAGAAATTAAAGTAAATCACATTACTTTAATTAGAAGAATTAAATGTATTATATACTTTTATTAGAAGAATTAAAAAATTAAATGTAAATCACATTCTATACAAATCTGGTTTTTTCGGCGGTCCGTAATTGACACTTATCAGAAGAGGAACATTAAAGAAACTATAAAAATGTAGGCGTAACGCTAGAAGAAACCTTCATCCATAAAGATATGTGCACAGAAAAATGTATATGTAAAAATGAAACGCTGTAAAATTGTTTTAGACACCCTAACAAGAAGACCGGAAAATATCAACGTAATGACAGCTTAAAGTGATCACAAGGCTATCGGCTATCACTTTCAAAAAGATACTCGAATCTTCTAGACGGAGAAGGGACAGTGGTAATCTAGAAAATAGATCGAAATACATGAAACTACCAGAATGAAGCCTGATACATTCTTCAAATCTTATCCACACTGCACTCAATACCGATGTTCATGATGTCATCTTGTTTAACGAGAGCAGAACACGATGTTATAAGCTGGTTTCGGCGAAAATGACTGACGAGTTACGTCACAATTTGGTCGAGAAACATATTATGTAAAGAGGAAAATTTAAAAACCAATGCCATAAGTTGAACATTTTACTTTTGAGTTATTTGTAATAAACGAATTCTATGGTGAAAATGAATTTATTTACTAGAAAAAAAACCACAATTATTTGATATGCAATGTGCATACTTAACTTTAAAAAACAACTTGAAACACAATTATTTAATTTTCTGTCTAAAAATATGCTTCAATAATTCGGTGTTAATTTCTAGGTAATTGATAATGAACAAAAACAATATTGAAATAGGCATTATAAAAAGTATTGCTGTAACACAAAGGCTAAACACGAACGTTTACAACATTAAAGGACATTGAATACTATAGAATTAAAAATGGTGGTAATATATGCGTTCTTAATAGAATCGTGTAAATCTTTGGCGCTAATTAGTTATTTAAAAAGCTAAAAGCTGGATCCTGCTTGTGTATTATTTTCATATCGCCTGCGGGTGCGTGGATCGCCACCCACTGCTTTCCTTCTCGAAAAACCGCTCGCAATTTCGAACGAACTTTGTTATATTTTCATGAATATTACATTGGTTTATTGATTTCAATTGGCTTAGGAAAGGTAAAATAACAGCATTGTGCTTAATTTGTGATCATTCATTCACTGATCATTATTTCAATAAATACTGCTGAAATGTTTAAATGGCTGCCCGATATTAAATAAAATTTCACATTAAATAAGAATATAATTTATCCTAACTTCGCTAAAATACATAAGATTACATTTTAATCCATAAATACTAAAATCAGTTACGAAAAAACTGCTATGTATATGAAAAATATATAATATTTTTTAAGATATTCGCTAAAATCAACTTTTTATTAAAATATTATTAACCTATAAAATACGAATAAAACGCTACAATCATTTTGTATGCACAAAAAAAATTAATATTTAAGATGCCATAGTATATTCATTAAAAATATTAAAATTAGTTTTTACTGCTTAATTATATTGATTAATAAAAATTTTGTTTGCCTATGTTCCTTTCCTTTTTTAATGGAAATCAAGTGAATAAAAAAAATGCATCGCAATAATAAATTACAAATATCCCAACTTTTTTTTCAAATTTTTGGCATACAATTTTTGACAAGATTAAAAAGTTGGGGGTAGGCGAGCACCCAGTTAAATAGTTTTTGTTCAATAATTGTGATATCATTTCTTTAAACTGTTTACCTAGGACCTATGTAGTATATTTATAACAATTTTCAAGTCACTCTAATAATAAATAAAAAGCAAAATAATTTGAAAATTAGGAATCAATCACGACGGCACATATTTACTTATGTGCCGTCGCGATATAGATAAAATCTCAAAAAGGCAAAACCCAAAAAATATATAGCAGTGAAATAATATACAATAAAAATTAATTAAAATTAGAAAGAATTAAAGATAATCGGACTGTTCTCAGAAAAGAAAAAATAAGCAGTCTATGTGTCAATACTGGCTATAAGTAACTCCGTTACAATATTTTCAAAATTCGTTCCGATTGAGAATGTTGAATTCCGTATAACCAGGTTTTTTACATGATGTGTAACAATTTTAAAAACCTTGTATTTAATTTGACTACTCAACAGTTACCACGTAAGTACAGCAAACTGTTAGCTTCTAAAATATGTGCGTTACTAGCTAAGATTTCAAAATTCTGAATTAAACCATTTCTGAGACGTTAAACTACAACAGATAGACAGATACTTGAATGATCTTATTATAATTATTTTTTTAACAATCCTAAGCCTGAATGATTATGTAACTATTTTCTTTTGAGGTACGGAAGCCTAAAAAAATAAATCGGTTGACGTTACTTCGGGCAAATACAGTGTGTAACCAAGAACTTCTAGTTGCAGTTTTATAAGTCTAGAACGGTCTATATCACGATGGGTGGACGCGCGATGACATGTTGTAGCGCTGGGAAGAGCTTTGTGCTTAATACCAATGTTATTAACTGAAAATAATTATCAAAGTCGCTGGGCTTAGCTTCGGTGTCGCCATAAACAAATTTTTCAAAATGTCTGGTATTTAATAAAAACCGAAAAGAAGTGTAATATATTAAGAAAACTTACACGCATAATTCAGTCGAAATGTTACTTTACACCCTCGTAACAAAATACGAAGACATGCTGCCTCTCTCTGTGTTATACTTTATAAAGGTATACTATTTTATGAATTTTGTACTACTACCTATTTTGAGTCATTATTCTGATAAGAAAAATTATTATATTGTAGTAGGCATTGCTATAGTAATTTTGCTTTATATTGCCATAAGAGAAACAGCAGATGAAAACAATGATCTCGTTAAATAAAAGTTACTTTTCTCAAAAAAAAATGTTAGTAACTTTATAAGACTTCTACTTGGTATGTTTAGTTAAAACAAGTATTACATTCTATGGATTGCATTTTCATTAAATTTTGGTTAAAGAATTATGGTTCCTATATTAATTAGTACACAAAATGTTTTTCTAAATATTCTATGTTACGCGCAAAGGACGGCACACGTGTGTCGTGAAGACTCATCAGTTTGACATCGCCAGTCTTTACCAATACTCTTCTCCATTAGAAGTTAAACTTTTAAAATATATTCTCAGTTCTCATAAATAATTTCTGAATAGTGTGCTAAGAGGTCATTTGATATCGCTGAAGTTAAAGCTTTAACAGCTAAGTTCTAAACATATATATATATATATATATATATATATATATATATATATATATATATATATTTATATGAGAATACAGCCCGTTAATATTGAACCAACAGCTCAGCTTATCTTCCTTGTGTTTATTTAACTCAAATTTGGGTACTAAAACTCTTCTGTACTCAGGCATTGACCTTCACGTATATGTTTATCTTATATAATCCACTTCTCTTCGCTAATTACTAATTATATACTTCAGACAGAAGAGATTAACTTAACTTACATATTTTTTGATAAATATTAAATCATTAAATGGACTTAATTTAAATCCATCTCTTTAATATAACGCCCTTGAAGACTTTGTGCTTTCATTAACCGGGCAGTTTCTCGCACATTATATTATAAGACATAAATACCTTTATACTTTATGACATAATGTGCGAAAATTCTCGATAGACTTTCTAAAACAGTTCCAAACTCGTGGCCACAAAATTGGTTAGTCAGGTCAATACTATTATTAATTTTACGAGGACTTTCTGTACAAAAGTTGTCCTTAAATTTAGAGTTCCAATTTTAGCTACTTATTACTTTTAATTCTGAACACGTATTACAAAAAAATATTTTTAGATCCAAAATTCATCATTAAATTTAATAATCCAGTCGCTAAGTGGGCTATTCGGGGACATTTGTAATAAGAGATTAGTTTGTAAAAACCAACGAGTAGTTAGCATTTAAATTACATTAATGTTAACTTAACTTTAAAAACACGTTAATTTACACCGACTAGTAGGTGTTTTCGTGTTGGTGGTATGAGATAAAATATATGTAAATTTTAATAGGAAAAGTTTACTGAATTGCAAGTCTCTTGTCTGTAACCTGTAACAGTTTTGTTTGTAGATTTGAAGTTGGCAAAAATTACATAATTCATGAATTTATTTCCTTTTTACGTTTATTTTTTCTGGTTATCATTTTCATTCTACGCTTGCAATCTCAGAGGATTCCAAAATTTCCTTTAAATATTGTTTAATTTTTGTTTATTATAAAATCATATTAAAACACATTAATATTTTTTCCCGATTTGATGAAAATGATTTTATTAATTTTCTTTAAACCAACTTATACTCATTTATATTGAAAAAGGTACATAAAAAAGATTTTAAAAAATAATACAAATTGACAATTAAATGAAACTACGTGATGTAGAATTATTTCTACTTTTTTTTAATTTCTTTACCACGACCTAGGTTTCGTTGTATTACAACATCTTCAGGTGATATATTATCAAAGATGCCAAATATATTCAAAATACTAATTGAATTTTTTTTTAATAAAAATACTTATCAACTTTAAATGATATGAATAAATAAAATGCATCGAAAGATTTAAAAACACTATTTTATATACTTCAATGCATTGTAAATATTTCGGTCAACGTCTTGTTAAAGTCGTTGAAGACATTTTGAAGCATTATACTACAATACCAAGATAATTGCCAGCCCAAGGGATTTCATTACTTTTTACATGTTATTTAGGACTAGAATAAAAAGGAATATCCTGTACGGAAGATATGCATAATATAAAGGTAAATGATAATTATGCGAGTAATAAATAAATAAAACATTACTATACACATACTTCAAAAACAGTAGTAATGCTATAAGAGAAAGTATATATTGAAATGCGTGTATCACAAAACGAACCACAATCTCTAAAACCAATATTTTATTGCTTTTTGCTTCATTTTACTTCAAACATATATAAAATCATGACATAAAATCTAAAATTTTAAGGAAATTAGAAAATATATCAAGCCTATATAAATCTATGTCCATTTACATCATTCCACCCATATCCATTACCGCCGAGATTTTTTTATTTAAGTGAATTTTTTTTTATACATTTGGCATATAAATAAGTAATGTTTCGACGTTTAATTTTTCTGTTTTATACATTCAGTAAATAAAAATAATTTTTGGTCGTTTTTGTATCTTTAGAAAAGTTTTAGGTATTACAGGAATTAATTTGTTTTGTTCTCGACTATTTTGATATTGAATATTATAGACTAAGAACTATACTCTAAATAGCTACATGACGTTTTCGATATTTTCATATTTTTTTTAAGTCCACATTTAGTCTCATAAACATGTGGCTGTGGAACAAGAGAACAGGTAGTTTATTACGTAGTCATTAAAAATCTATGAATGATTAAAATATGCTATAAATACATTTTGTAGATAAATGTATAGAATATCCAACTTAACACCGAAATTTGAAACTCTGTCATTTCTCTTATATATATGGTAAGTAACTAAATTTGCAAACAGAGATTGGATCCGTGATGTGAGTAAAGTGGAAGATAAACCTTACTAATTATTCGTTTCTTATTTTACAAAGAGCCTAGTCGTCGATAATTTATTAATAATTATCTTCTTGTCACATAAGAATCAGCCTTGACCATACACTTCACAATATAACTTAATAGATTAATCGCGAAAGTATCGAAATAATATCTAAGATAAATCTAATTTTGAAATTCTGTCTTACTACCTAACGATTTCAAGCACACGATTAGAATATTTTGTGTAGAATATGATTGACTAATATTTCTAGTAACTGCTAGAGCTTGTACGCAAGCAATAAGTTCTTATTTTAATCGAAAATTTAATTTTAAAATATTTAAAGATTTATGTGAACTTTACTTTGCGAAAGAAATAATAGTCTACATATTCAATTTTTAATATTAATATTCATAGATTCAAATTTTGTAACTCTTATCGAGGTGTGATTGTGCATAATATTGAATTAAAGTGGCGTTTTACAATCTATTTTTAAATTCTTAACTGTTGTAACGCTTGTCTTTAACACTGTAAGTTGATAATATATTTCTAAATCTACGAAAAAAATTAAAACTTACTTAAGATGATAGATTACATCAATCACTTTGAAAATTGATATTAAAATTTTGAAACCTGTGAAATGTACACGACGACAACGGAAAGGTAATTGATATCGTTGAAAAGTTTTGTTGAAAAGACATAATAAAGATCGAGCTCGATAAGTTTGATTTAATCGCATAGTACTTTTAATCTATACGGTTATTATCAAGAATAAAATAACAATTGACCGATTCTCATCAGAATTTCTGACAAAACTACAGTACCCGTCATACCATCCGTCAACTAAACGATTATCTTCCACATGAATTGAGAAAGATGTAAGTATTGTGTTAAACATTTCGAATTATTGAAATTAATGAAATGTCACAACTAAGAATTTTTGTTATAAGTATGTTTCTATTCGCGGTTTTTATTCACTTGATTCTCAATATTTAATAAATATTTCAAAAAATTTAAATTAAATGTATTTTTGATTAAATAAGATTCAAAACTAAGCATCCGTATCCAGTTTCTTACGCGTTTACTGCTACATTTCTATAAATACTGTCACTCTTTAGACGCTGCCACTGCTAACTTGCACGATGTCAATTGGTAGATTTCATTGTCGTAGCCGTAATTATACTTTTATATCATTTTTGTGGCACGCTACTAGTTTGCATAAACATATTTATTGATCTGTCAATGAAGACGGTTTAATTTTTTAAATCCATGGTGTCCATTGACGTTTGAAATCGATTTAAATACTATCCCCTATTGTGTAGTTTGGTGTAGCGTAAAGTTTCTAACTGACAATTATCATTAATCATCGGTAACAATTGCATCCATTTATGGTTACTCAAACACTAAATTCATTTAAGATTTAAGATGACGTCATAGAAGATGACCTATAAAAAATCGTCCATTGTCATGCAAGGAAAATTCGGACCTGTATTTTCCCGATTGACACTATCGTCGTTGATTTGTTTACATACGGTTCAGACAGAATTAATATTTACATGTCAATATTATATATAAGCTGATAAAGCATGATGTTCGTTCGTGTTATATAGTTCGATTCTATAGCTTGATATAGCAAGCAGGTGATGATTGCGTGAACGCAGAAAATTATCAGGTACGAAGAATGAAAGTTTACTCAATAAAACAAGGCATAGAATTTTTCCTTTTAATAGCTGAAAAATAAATTTCATAAATACAACGTCTGTTCTGAGTTGCGAGGAACATACCCAAGAGGAAATCAGTAGGAAATAGAAATCAGAAGTAACCATATTGTCTGATGTACAGATATCAAACGCAGTTTTGCACACGTCGATTATCAAGCTGTACTTAGATTCGTGGCGACTCCGAATAATGGAGTCGAATTCTAGTCACCAGACGAATTGATGTCGTAAATTGAAAATCTTTTGAATTATTTAATACGAATCAAAGTTTCATAGGGATGGTCACCCGTGCGAGGCTGCGGTGGCGTTGCTCTTCTTATGCTGCACGGTAGGCATCGGTGTAAGATCACTCGTACGGTCGGTCTCTGACGGAGAATCCAGTAGTATTGCCGACATTCGTTCAGCATCATTTCGACGCCGGCCTGAATTAACTGCCTGTGCGTGTATTCTACCCATAACTTAGTCACATGATAGTTCCCGTCATGTATCGGAGGGCTTTTTCGTGTCCGTGACTTCATCTGCCGGCCCGATTCGGCTTTTCAGGATATTATTCCGCCCAAAAAGTTACAGTGAATGAGCTCAGTCGATTTTTGCTCTGTTATTTCTCAAGTCTTCTATTTCTTCTATAAATGACTCCTCTTGACTGGCGCGGACAAATATCTTTTCAGCTTCGTGAATGTGTTTTTTATTTGTCCATATAGGGCGGACGGCTTCTGCGTTCGGGTTTTCTATCTCGGCCATCTTGTACGATGTGTAGTAATCTATGGTGGAGATGTTTGTACCCGCCGACAACACACATCTTCGGGCAGCATCTGCGTATTCTAGATCGGTATTGTAAATATCTGAAGCATGGGCGATGTGTCTTCGCCAAGTTCCGCCTTGCATCGGCATCCGATTCTTTCAACTTTTTGCACTCGGTCGTGGCATGTCCCACCTTTGAACGCATAGTACATTTAATCGCGTTTCTGTGTTTTGCGGTGAAGTTTCTTTAGTCGCTGAACGGTGGCGTTATTTTTCTGTGCAAATTCTTCTGACTGTGCAAAGGGGTCACAAATTTCTGAGTCGCATAAAGGAAACGAGATAGCTTGACTAAATCAACTTCACCATAAATCAACTTTCGGTTGTACGGTAGAGTAGTTAAACCAGAAATACCTCAGTGATGATGTCATCATCTTAATTATCGCCTTCGTAACCTCAGGATTGTATAGGTGGCGAACCCTTTCGATAGCCCAAAATGTCGCTGCGCTCTTGGAGTCATGGCTTGTGAAGATGCAGATGTCCTTCGATATGTCCGTTTGCCATGGTAGTAAACGCAACATTTCTAGTTCGACAAGGGTAATAGAGTCCAGCCTGCCGAAGCGACATTCGAATGTCTTCATGACGTCTTGCGAACTCGAGTTGTTAATTAGGAGACTGTTAATGGTTACTCTCGCATTCCCTCTGAGGCTGCGACGTAATCTTGTCATATTTTCCACTTCAGTAAGAGTGGCCGACAACTCGTTATAAGCGACTTTGAATGGCAGTCAGTCCTAATGCGCGACGTTGAGGATAGGTAGTTCCACGTAACGCGACTGTTGTCCGGCTTTGACCTTTTTCTTTTTTTTTTTTTTTTTAATTTCTGTACCTAACGTTTGTCAAACCGATTATTAAAAAAAACTAGGAGGGGCGGGAACTATTACACGTCACTTGAAAGTTTAATATTTGGCAAACGAAGCTTAAAAATGATTAATTTAATCTTACACTAATTAATGAAACCTTATAATAATGAAATTTTCTCGCACCTTCTCTATTTCGTTTTAAAAGTTTGGCCTTGTTGCTGAATTGTTTCGCTTGCTAATAGTTACTATTCATTCTTCTTCAAGTCAGACCATGAAAAGATTAATTTTTTAACTAATACTTGAGATTTCGTTCTCACTTTTATTACAGTGAGAGAAAGAACCTCTAAAATATCGCCACATCTGCCGGTCTGCCACAATCTCAAACGTTCTACAGCAGAACTACTATATAAAAGAAATTTTGCAACTATATGCTGTATATCGAGATTTCAATTAATACGTAGCAAAATGTTAAAAGCGTTTTTAAAGTACATCCCTATAAATGAAAACTTCGGGTATTTTTTACACATGTCATTTTGTGGTACATTTTATTTTATTCACAAAATCAGAAATAGTTTTTTTAATTAATTTAAAATGTTTGATTCCCACTATCAAAATATGAAAAGTTTCAGTCGTCTAAGTGAATTGATTCAATAACCCCAAATTTAAGTTGAATTCGTGAAGTACGGATGAGATGACAAAATTATGTCGGCAAATTGCTAATAAGCATTTCGCTAATAAGCATTGCTAATAAGCATTTCGCAAGAATATGGTTTAATGTTTAGAGGCACTGAGAATAAAGCAGTATTTAGGGTATAAAATATTCCTGTAACGCCCTTCATTGTTACAAATTACGTGATTACGGTTATAACCAGTATTAGATACTTAAAATACTAACCATTTTTTTACCAATGTTTATATTAAAATATAATATTTTCAACAAACAAATTCACACGAAATATTTTCCAAATCATGATTACTCAAAAGGACGTTTGAAAAATAAAAGTTTCACGTCGCACGTAACTCTAAAATTTAATATTCACTATCGGAGTGCAAAATTTAAAAAAAAACTAAATGAGACTTCATTTTTACCTTAAAATACTTATGTTGCATTTGAAGAAATGCGTTAAAAAAAAATGTTTTTTAATTTTATATGTAGTATGACATCTTTGTTTAATATTTTGCTCCGTGTTAAGTTACGTGGAAACATATGGATATGGATGGAATGGATAAAACGAAATTATAAAATTAATTCAGAGAACACCACTCAATTCTAATTACATAAACTTTTTCATTACTTCCAATTGGCATTATCTTTAAAATTAAATCGTACATAATTTAAAAGTGTAATAATATTTCCCACTTACAAAAGGTGAAACTTTTCTGTATTCGTGGCGTCGCCTCGTAATGTGTTTGTCGGTCACAGGCGTCCTCCACACCGCTGTGTCATTTTGCATATGAATGAGATTTGAAGAACTATTTTTACAAAGATGAATACTCGAGATGCGATGCGAATATTAATTTATAACTATCATTATATGAATTGCAAATTTTAGCGTTGCTTACACCGAACACGTACACAATGGCAGGATTTACATCTAATTTATTTCATCGTTTTTTTAATTAAAGAAACGAAAGAAGTGAATGTTTGAATGTTTTAATGGTACGTAAAAAGCATGTAGCTAAAATACTTTATATTTTCTTGTCAACATAGGAGCATTGATTTGATGCAAAATTTGTTTTAGAATAATCCATGAGAATTAAGAGAAGAGACCATTATTATCGTATTTCATCCTATTGCATACATTTGTACTTTTCAATTCAATACTTTACTCAGTTCCGAAAACCTAACACCCATGCGCTGCACTCGCTTTTATTGAGACGACTGATAATTGAGGGTAAAAGATGTTCTTATTATTTAATTAAAACCAATTTAATTTAAATCCTGCACTAAATGTACTAACTAATATTGTTTTAATATGAAGTAAAATAATAAATATAAATTACATTAAAAAAAATAATAAAATTTTTCAATGTTTGTAATTATTTACGGCAATATACTTGTAATTAAACAGAAATACACATCGTAACGAATCGAACAATGAAGCACTAAGTGATAATTTCAAATAATTCAATTATTATTCAATATTTTCTTTCTCATTTTTAACACTTCATTACTTTTTCAAGAACTTTCTTTTCCTCTACACAAATTTGTCTAAATGTTTATTTTTAAACGGTATTTGTAAACAAGAATAATAATGTATTATACACTGGTTTTCAGGCATCGAGCATTTAAACTTACTAGTGGTCGCCCAGTGGTCGAAATTCGTCCATAATAAATTTAAATTTTAAGTTATTTAATATAAATTATTAAAATATAATGCTCAAACATTATTAAGGTTCTATTGTCAAAGACTATATACTACTATAACCACAGATTTCGCCAAAGCTGTTATTTTCCTATTTAAAAAAAATAAATTATATGGAATTCAAAAAGGAGAAAAATAAAGAATACCTATTTTAAAAAAAAATATTGAAACAGAACATGCTGTAAGATGATGCGAAATAAAAAAATTATGCGGTAAAAAATGCTCTCCATTGAATAGCATTTTTTATCGCATATTGCGATAATATAATTAACGATTTCAAACTTCTCTGAAAACAATGTTTTTTGTAAAAACTCTTTCATCGTTTGCTAAAGATCCTTGACCGTTATATTCGGAAATATAAAACCTTAAACCATCGAATGAACGGACTCTACTTTCTGCGACACACAATTGCCCATGTGTGAAAACTGGCCGATTCAATAAAATTCCAACCTTTTGAAATGTTTGTCCTTGAGACTTATTTGTTGTCATCGCAAATGCACGTATTATAGGAAATTGTGTTCTTTGAAAGTTAAAAGGTAAAATAGTTCCAGAGTACGTTAAATTTACACGTGAAATCAAAATGCTCGTACTGCGTGCGATCCCAGTTAAAACTTCGCAATCTATTGAATTTCGATGCATAAATTTGATGCGCATTCTTGTTCCATTGACTAATGCGTCCTTAGTATTTAAGTTTCTGATCAATAAAACTATGCAATTAACTTTCAATACTAACTTATGCGGTGATAAACCACTAATAGACAAAGAATTTTAAAACTCTAGTGGATAGTTATTGATGTCATTGTCATTATCATAAATTATTTTATCATAGCTATGATATGTTCGCTGTTCACCAGGAATTTGATTAAGTATATCAGTATTAATCAAAGTACAATCGTCATTTGTAGGTGCTAAAATAACAGAGTTCAATATATTTTCTGAGAGTATGTTATTGGAAATATTTCCATACACTTCATCAATAATATTGTTTTTATCTCCTATTAATTGATGAGGTATTTCAATAACATTTTTACCAAACTGAGGGAATTATGGGGCCTCATCATCACCAATTTTTTTCAAGAATTCTACAAATTCTATTTCATTTGGTAAAGATCTCATATTTCGAGTAAATGTAACTTTATGAAAATTAGGAAATTCATGCCAACTTGTAACACAATTTTCAATTAAAGTTCCACGTGATCCATGTGCGATTACTGGTAAGATTTCCCAAAAGTCACCGCACAGAAGTATAGTTTTTCCTCAAAATACTCTGTTTATTGTTTTCATCACATAGATCACGCAATAATCTTTCTATGATTTTCAACACTTGCAAAGGACACATATAAACTTCATCAATAATTATCAACGATGATGAATTTATGAAACTACCGTAGCTACTATTTGCAGTAATATTTGATAAAGAATTTTCTAAAATGGGTATAGGCAATTTAAACACATTGTGTAAATGAGATTACGCTGTTCAATATTTGCACTTTCATAATACACACAAAACAACATCTCTTGTTCTATTATATCCATTGTATTTTCTTCTTCTATTCTCTGCGAGTATGTGGTAACTGGTAAACCAAGAATTTGACAGGACAAATTATGAACATTTAAAATATCATCAATTCCTAATAGAGCTCTATTAAAGGATACTTCTTCGTTGGAAAGTCTTAGAAAATCTTCACTAAGATGTATTTTAAATTCATTCCATAACGCTAATGCATTGGCTGGCACATTTATTGCACAAATGTAACCAAACAAATTCCGCATTTGTTTTGGTCAATGTAATTCTTTTGATTCATTTAAACATTCCCGCCATTCATTATCATTTGAAGCTATTCCGCGAGCATGGCACGCTTCAACAAAAGAAAGGTATAAAAATTAATTGTATGTTCTAACATCCTCGAATGTTAGAACATACAATTAATCAGACCACAGACATGTAATAAAAGCAATCGTAAGTGAAAAAGTTCGATATATTTTGGTGACACTATATATATCCTTGTAATGATTTTATCACCTCCACGGCTTCTCTTCTTCCATTTATTTCGGGAATCTTCCCACACATAATGCAAAGAAATTTCAGTATATTTATACTCTCGTGCTGATGGATCTGATCGATTCAACTCAAAAAATGCTAATAATTTTGTTTGTCTTTCATTATCAATTACTTGACGTTCTTGCCCTTCTCGGAAGTATACATTCTGTCGACGCGGTAAATGAATATCAAGTCTGATTATAGTATGTGACTGAAAATGCATTGGTAATTCATAGATGCGCCATCTGTTTCTTTGATCAGATGGAGTATCTGTGAATGCCATCCATTCTGTTGATCCGACATAACGACCAATTAAAAAATTGGTAACTTCATTAATTTCTATATTTTGACCTTCTTCATTTCCACCAGCCTCTAGTTCAACAGATGCACTATCATAGCCTTTATACACATATTTATAAATGTATTTGACATTTTTGACTGTAGTACATACTTCAACTTTTATATGGCAATTAAATTTAGCAAGTAAATATGGATTGTATGGTACGACATACCGATTGTCAAGGCAACTAGCACGAACTTTTGCATTAATACCATTATCACGTCTTCTGTATAATGGATACCCATTTAACGATTCACATGTAGTTTCATTAAATCGTTTTGGATACTCTTTTATACATTTTCCATCAATTATACATACAGAATTAGGATTAAGTACTCCGCATGGACCATGCATCATATGTTTTACAACATATTTATGTAATGTGAGGAATCTCCGCAAATACAACTTTATCAATATCTATAGCATTAACAATTTTATCTTGCTCATTTAAAGTGAGTAAAATGTGAGCATGAGGAAATCCTCTTTTTTGAAATTCAATTGTATAAATGAGTGCTTCAACTTTACCAAAGATATTATTTTGTATAAGGCCCTCTATGAATGCTTTCAACTTTGACTTGAATACACGCACAATAATATCAGGTCTAAAATTAGCAGCTTCACCTACACCAATGTTGTTAACTATTTCTGGCCAACTTGGATTGCAAGTCATTGTAATAAATAAAGAAGGATTTTGGAAATGTTTTATAAATGATACTGCATCTAAATAATTCTGATACATATTTCTTGGAGATCCATTGAACGAGGATGGTAAAATTTTTCTACGGCCAAGATTACTGGCATTAATGTTCAATTCTATGTAGTCTGTTAAATTGTCGTAAACTTCAGATCTAAGAATTGTTTGATTTTGTCGAATACAATGTAATCTTGAGCCCTCTATTCTCACATACATATCAACTATCCACTGCAGAAATAATTTTTTGTGAATGGTGCTACATGCTAAAATCTTCTCTAATCGCAAGTCGATAGGCTGCATACTGAAGCATGGCTAATTTTTTTCTGGGTGCTCTTGAATTGGATATAGTTGGTACGTTATGAGGAATATTGATATGCCACCCAGTATCACCATTTGGAGAAAGTAATGGATGTGCTCAAGGGTCTAATGATGAATTTAAAATTGAGATATTTTTTATGATACTATTAATTTTTGAAAATGAAATCATATTTCGTTCAAAGGTGGCTCACCATCAACTGTACTAAATATTACTGCTACGTCAGTTTGAACTGCATCATTGAAATGGCGTTGATTTAAATCATGATTCACTTTAATGAGCATACAGCTTTTTTTTTCAACTCTGTGACAATGATGTTTCATTGCAATTAATAACCGAACCAAAGGATTACTGCGTTCCAATTCAAGAGATATTTTGCGCATTATATTGTTATGGCATGTTTGATTAAAATGTTGTTGTAATCTATAATTGATAGTGTCGACATCATAAAAATCGAATTGCGCACAACATGGTGAGCGACCATATGCCGCATTCATTGAACCTGATCTGTGATAAAAACATCATGTTTTTGAAATGATGTACTCCACTTGTAACTGCCCCGCAAATTTTAGCTTCTGAGCTAATCATAGCAAATGATGAATTATATTTGCGAATGTTTTTAAAATAATTTTTTAAGTCCATAATACAATGATTTAAAATATTCATTTTGACAAAATAGTACATATGTGTGTGTACATATGTGTGTGTGTCAAACGCATGTATTTCTAATAAAAATCTATATATCTCTTTCTATGTAAAAATATTAGCTTTCAGCACTCTTCTCCATATAAACTTTAACTGTGCCAAATTTCATACTCCTCCGGACGCGTAATTTTCGTAAAAAGAAGTATAAAAGTTTTGCTTCGCATATTAATATTTTGGTTATTATTAACCTTTAGAAAATTGAATAATATTTTATTCAATCGTATTAACTCTAATTTTAAGACAAAAGGTAAAATTTTTTACTACTACATATTGGAAAATAACAAAGTTAAAGCACAATAACTTAAAAACTGTCTGGCAGATAAACTACAATGGAATGCCAGCGGAAAAATAAAATTACGGACAACTCATATGTCAATATGTGTGTATATACATGTGTGTGTGTGTGTGTCAAAGGCATGGTAGTATGTGTAATGATTTTTTATTAATTTAATGTGTTTCTAATGCATTATTATATAAAAAATAGCTTTCCGTACTCCTCCATACAAACTTTAACTGTGTCAAATTTCATACTCCTCGGTCCGCGTAATTTTCGTAAAAGAGGTACAACGTTGTTGCTTCATGTATTAATATAATGATTATTATTAATAATGTTACATTAAATGATAACAACTGTAATTCTAGATAAAAGATCAAATTTGTTACTATTATATATGAGAAAATAACAAAGTTGAAGCACAATAACTTGCGAACTGTCTGGCAGATAAACTACAATGGAAAGCCAGCGGAAAAATAAAACTATAGACTACTCATATGTCAATTGTATGTATGTACATGTGTGTGTCAAATGCATGGTAGTGTGTGTAATGTTTTATTTATTGATTTAATGTACTTTATAAGCATTATTATTGAAAAATATTAGCGTTCTGCACTTCTCCTACATATAAACTATAAGTATGCCAAATTTCATACTCCTCGGTCCGCGAAATTTTCGTAAAAATGGGTCCAAAGTTTTTGCTTCACGTATTAATATATAGATAATATTGAATTGTAACATACAGTTTAGTTATTATTGTAATACCAAACAATTTTATTTCATAGGAGGTTTCGACCATTTTATTAAAGTGCGTCACATTGTCATAATTATATAAGTGTTGAAACACTTATTAATTGAATTCACAAATTGCTATCCTTATCAAGAGTCCATAGATAGTTTATCAACGTTGATCTTACGTTTATTGATATGAAAACGCAATTATATAAAAAAAAATTAAACCTCTAAAAACTCAAATTAAGCAAATGTGGATCAGTGGAATGGTAAAAGGAACAGCGATTTTACTTATATTTATGTCGAAATGATAAAGGCTTATATTATAACCGTAATCTCGAAATGGTAAACTTAAAGATAACACAAATCTTTAAAGAACCGATATATTAAACGTACTAAAATTACTGCCGACGACTAAAAAAAACAAAGTAAGTAACCGAAAATATTTTGAAAGGAAACAGGAAAGCATGAAATAATAAAAGAATTAAAAAGACTTACATGAAACATGCAGGTGAATAAAAAATTATTTATTAAACTTTCGACCAAAAGCGTATTGTTTTTTTTTTGCAAACATTTTAATAGAAGCTAAATAACTTCTGTTGAGACCCCGACAAAAATACTACAAAGACTGATAGTAAGAATTCGTTACGGGATAAGTAACAAAGAATATCACCAAGGATTTTTTTACAAAAAATAACATTTTCATTTGCAAAATAAAGTTTTTGAACGCGATTAATTATCGTGTCCAAAAGGTAAGAAAGTTAGAAATACGTTACGCTAAAAACCCTTATAGAAAATTAATCGAATAAATACTTTGGATATCGTAACATAAATGGAAGCGTTCTAAATTATTTCGCGCGACTCAAATCTGACTTCCAAATCGATGACCTCATTAAGTCGACGCAGGTTATTCCGTTAAGCATAACTACGTACTTGAACGTAGCGTGCATTAGGTTTTAATTCACTGTTGATAATTTGCTTGAGTGTAAACTGTAAGCCACTCGCAACGCCCTATTTGAGTACCATATCGATATCACGCTGTAGAACTTACAATTTGCTACACTTATAACTAATGTAAAAATCCTCGTATTGTATACAAATAAAACTCAGTTATTTTATGATTCAATAAGTCTGTATTTTTAGTTTATTTAAAAGTGATAATACCGAATTGGGTTGCTAGTGCATATAGACACATTATACTATTAAGTAAAATTATTATGTTAACGTTCTTTCCTGCCACCTCACATTCACGCCTTATACGTATATTCTTTTGATTTTTGTTCTATTTAAACTTATAACTTCTTATAAAAGGACCCTTGTAATTTTGTTATGCCCGTTCATCGGCTAGTTTCATTCCTAGGGAATTTAAGTGTTCCCTCTAGTTCCGCGAAATTAATGAACATGTTAAAGTGGTCATATTGGGAAACTGTTTAGTTGCTTCGAAGTTTGTCCCCCTGGGGTGGAGGGAGAGAGATTGTTTCGGAATTTACCTACCCTAAAATTTCTTTGCACATATTTTTGAGTGTTAACTTCTTAAATATATGTGAATATATATATATATATATATATATATATATATATATATATATATATACTTTTTTTTTTCTTTTTTTTTTCGCCGCTGTATTAAAATTGAAAGTTTCCGTAATGGTTTCTACGATAATTTGTAAAGACATTTTCAAAAGTATTTTGGTCTTGTAGAAATATTTTTAATTTTTATAAGTGTTTCATTTTTCCCCTTTTGAGATAGGGGGACCGAAAAGAACCTAAAATATTCTCTTATTCTTACTTCCTAAGTAAACTTTTCGTTAACGGAATTACCTCAATAAAAGAAAAATATTGTTTGCTGGATATGTACTCTGTATGAACTTTGCTTCGTTTCAAACGATATTAATTAGAAGTATATGACAAGATGTATCTAAAAAATTACTTTACTAAAATTAATTCTGCTTGTAGGAAAATATTACTCAATTGACGTAAAAAATTAATGCAAACGTCAGTATTTTCAATTCAACTAACGGAAGACTAAAAATAAAATTTGTTTCGTATCTTTAAAGAAAATGTATATTTCGTACTTCATCCATATGCGGGAAGTTGTACAGTGACGAAAGATGCCGGAGGCCGGTCGACAAATGGCGCCGCAGGGCGGAAAACAAATTTCCTTGTCGCCTGCGATACAATTCTGTTTTCAGACTGTAACAAATATTACTAGTACTTCATACGATAGTGTGTGCGCTGAGTGACGTGTCAGAGATAAAATATAGGCAGGCATTGCTTTTATATTAATTACCCCTCACTGGTTTGGCGTAATTTAATTCAACGGAATTGCAAACAATTAGTTGGCGCAGAAAGTTGACCGTTCGCAACGCCGCGTTGACGATCTAAATATATCAATGTAGATAACAATACCTTGATCCTTCGGAACTATTAATTTTTTCATTAATGATTTAACCTGCCAGAATCAGCTCTGTATTACAAAAAAATGGACTTGCTATATTTAAAATTCACAAGTTTTATGAAATTATAACAACTTCAAAGTATTTAAATGTTATTTATGTTCGATATTATCTCATTTAAAAATGCTTTCTCCTTATTACTTCAAATCATTCTAAAATAAATAAAGGAAATAATTTTCAAAGGAAATTTCGAAAAATTCCCTTTGAAATAACTTTCGAAGGGAATTTTTAAAGGAAATCTCTTTTCATGTTTGCACTCCATAACTAATATTATTCGCTAAAAATTCATTGTCAGTATTACACAATAACAAAAGCTACAAAAATTCAAACGTAAAAATTCACAGTTATCTGACACAAAATTATAAGTATTAAACATATTTTATTACTGTGCGTTACTCAAGTATCTAGTAAATAAAAATATTAAACACAATTCTCGTGGTTATCCAATACGTGATAAGGAACAATTAGGATATCGTCAGTTAAAAATGACATTTTTTCGTCTAAATTTAATACTTGTTGCTTCTAAAGACGAATCGTGCAATTACCCTCCCCCCCCCCCCCCCCCGTTCTCAAAGTAAACCTTTAATAAAATAATATTAACTGTTACTGCGTAAAGAAGTGACACTCATCTCCCTCCGCCAATTTAACGTCACCGGCAGATGCCGAGTACGATCAAGAGTATGCGATCCCAGGTTGCCGCTTGTTGCGTGCACGTGTGATTTGTTTAATTTTGCGATGTTTGGTTGAGTTTAACTTCTGTAATTCAGTCTTAACTGATAACTAATAATAATAATTCAATATAACGGCCCGTTATTGCGCTGTGTACGAGTCCTTGGAAAGCAATACAATCAATAAGGATAGGAGATTTTTTTTCTCTTTTTTTGTATGTTGTAAATAATTTTGTTTTGTATCACCAACTTATTTGGTTAGTACCTGTAATTTTATGTCTACAAACATGTCACTGAGCAGTTTCAAAATACAAACTGTTTTTAAAAGTCATTGTTTTGTTTGAACGCGATGTGATTGTAAAACGTAGCCTTGTAGTGTCTGCCATAGGCTTTTTATATGGTTTATTAAGAGTCAAAAGTACAACGAAGACCTTATTCTAGTGTATCACATTTATAAATGAACAAAATTTACCTTTATTTAAAATTTTATTTCGTTTTTAAGATCCACGCTAAATACCTTTTTTCAAATTCTATCTTAATATTATTATTATCAAATTGCTTTCACACAATTAAATGTATAGTATAAAATATTTATTTACATAATTTCATTTTTACAATTAGGTAATAATAAAGACATGCGCCCCAGTACAAAGTTGCTGCGGTAGCGTGACATCCAGATAGTCATTCGATCGACGCTATTGGTTAGAAAGAGAAACAGCGATGTTGCTGATGTATAGCGTCAACTCGCTCGATTCGGCGCAAATGCCCGTAGCGATCGAGACCGATATATAATAATAGTAAACATTCTTTATCTACACGATGCTGGTAGAACTAAATTAATTGACGCACACACACATAAGGATACGGATAGGCGAGTACGTATGTCATAGTGTTGACAATAAAATCTGTTCGCTAGTATGGAGTGTCGAGGGTGTGCTTTAACTATGTTATGTAAACCATTATGGTAACAAGTATCAAACAATGATAATAAGAAAAAATGATATAAATATGATGATAATAATTTAGTAAAATATGTTTTATATTGCATAAAAATAATTATTTACTTTAGTCATTTTTAAATCTTACCCAGCACAATGTATCCAATACATGAATTCATTATAATTATTACTCATGTATATTTTGCACCTTTGTTCAAAAACTCAATAGTTATACTTGGATATTTTTAATAATATTACAGTTTCTAAATTGTCTAATATTTTATGCCACTTAAAAAATGTGTATGCAGAAAAATATGTAAACAATTTAATTGAAAGCCAAAAACAAAAAATAAGAACGTTAAAATGAAAATTTGTTTAGCCATTACTTTCCATTTTGCCCGTTTAATATATTATACTTCACACCTTGACTTCATTGATGAGCGGTTGGTTTTTTTAAGGTACAAAATTAAATATAAAATCAGAAAATCTGTAATCTAAAAATTGTAAATACGTAGTTTGCTTAAAAATTCACTAGCATACATAGAATTTCTTCTATAATACCAAAAATAATGAAAAATAATTGGCAGTATAAGCAAATTATAAATCAATTGAATACACACTTAAGTTTTATAGATTACAATTCCTATTATGAGGCTAATCATAATTTTATTTTATTTTTAATCGAGGTGTAAATATGGAAGATCAATTTTATTATGCATGTCTTTTGATACAAAAAATATTAAAAACCATTTAAAAAACATAAAATAATGACTATGAATGAATGTGATTAAGAAAATGCAAAGCTGCCAACATATCTTTTGATTTGTGTCTGATACGGTTTCGGAACAATTAAAACCGGAACCAATTGACCAGAAACTGCAGCTTAGCGAATATTTATTTCATCTCAATCATATGTACTTTTAAATATAAAATAAGATACCACATAAACGGCATTTCTTATGAAATATATACGAGATTCCTTTCGCTTTTATATCAATCTGCAATTTATGTCTCCGTACACAGAAATAAAAAGAAAAATCTATTGTTATTTGAACGCGTATAGTCATCACGAGTGCACTTGGACATCATATCTTGAAATAATAAATACCCGTACATATATCTACTATAGTAGTTTAATAATGCATTGATAGTAGTTTAATATTGCATATGGCTTATCAGAGCAGTTTATCTAAAATAAATAAAACGTTTTCAATAATTTACAACTCATTTTTGAACACGAGATATTTTCGTTGTATGAAGTATTATAAAAATAGAGATCTACTGTATATAAGTGTCCACCAATGCAGATGATGATGCCAGATTGCACCGATCATTGTATATTGAATGGACAGAAGAATACATTAAACCACAATTTAGTATATAAAGTAAGGTGATGGTTCACAAGAAGTTTCACATATTATAACTTATAAAGCAAAAGTGTACACTGATATGACCGACAATACTAGAAAATCTGTTAGAGTTTAAAAAGCGGAATACCCCAGACATCCTATAATGCACCTAGGAAAAAGCGCACCTTTCCTAGTAACGTAATCCGAAGTGCGGAGAGAATGAAAAAATCAGAACGAAACAAAAAAAGAGGAGGGAATGAAAAGAAAAAGAAGAAACTGGAAGCAAAAACAAAACAAACCAAACGAAAAGTGTTAGCCGCTAAACCTACAATGAAGAAAGATAAAAATGAAATAGTAAACAGACAAGTGAATAAGCTTGTAATACCTGAGAATTCCGCGGATATATTTTTAAAACCACCTCTATCTGGAAATGAAGACTGCAATCTGGGTGACTTGAATGAAAAAGAAAATGATACTGAAGATGCTAACGTAACAACAAATAATAATAAAATATTGTACAGTATTGCTGATAATTTTTTAACTAAATTTGAAGGCGGAATTAATAAGGATAAAACAATTACGTCATAACATTTAGATATAAGTAGACTTTGTTAACTGATCTTTGAATTAGGTAGGCAAATAAGTACCAACATTATAAGATTTATGGGTACCTATCTAGATAGGTTTTGTTAATGTTATATTTTGTCACGTTATACCTAGGTACTTACCTACCTAATTTAATAAGTAGATAGGTAAGTACCAGGTACACTTTTTTATATCTTATATTTTTATTTCAAGTTTTAAGACTTTTCTGAATGACTGTGTTAATTTATAATCATACAATAGACTATGTGCCAAATATTTTCCAAACCAGGTTTACTTACCTACTAAATAGCTATGTTAATTTAATATTTCTTTTGTAGGTACACGCCCCAACTAAGACTTAAATAAATGTTGTTCTCTATTAATGTTCTTATTTTTATCTTACACCTACCTGGGCGAAAGGTATTTTTGTTAATTAACCTTAGGGTTAGATATGCCAATAAACTGGGTTTACTTATTAATGATAATTGATCAAACTATGACAATTATTGGGAAAATCGTGTTTCTTAGAAAAACCATAAAAAATATACAAATGATATTTAAGTTATATTTAAAAAGTATTAAAAACGTTAATTAACTTTTTTTCTGTCACCTTGACCATTTTTTTGTTGACAACTTTTTACGTTGACAGTTTTCACGATTTAAGCACGCAGTAGTCTTTAAAGTGCCAATAATTGGACACTTTACCCTACTTAAGTATTTTTATTATGCCATATATTTTCACGAGTCTGATATATTTATTACACTTAAACAAGAATTGTGTATGGAAAAAAATATTTGAATAATTTACCTAGAGTCTACTAAGCTAGAGCAAAAAATAAGAAGAAATTTAAAATGGAATTTGATTTCGTCATTACTTTGAACTTCGTATAAATATGTTTATATATTTCCTCGTTTTATATCGACAAACGGTTAGTATTTTTTACGTAAACCACTTGTCAAAATAATGGTAATTAAATATAAAAACCTAAAAGTCTATAGTCTAAAAATTATGAATAAGCGGTTTGCTTGAAAATTCACTAGGAAATATCGAAATTAATAATCAAAGCAATTTATAAATATAAGCAAATTATAGAACAAATTTAACCTATATTTATATTTTATAGACTATATAAACGATTATATATTAAATCGTAATTTAATTTTAATTTTTTTGTATATAGTGAACATATAAAAACTAATTTTATTATGTAATTTTTTTGAAATAATACAATGACCAAGAATATGAGTTCTTAGTAAAACGTATCGTGTATAACGTTGAAATTAGGAAAGTCTAATGAACGTCAGAGCATCGCTTCAAGCCTCCTTATCCGAGCATTGGCGCTCGACTGGCTAGTTATGGATTACAACGAATGTTTTATGTCAATTTCGTTTGATGTATACATTTTTATACCAGAGTTTAGTACGTAATTTTCGGTAATTTCAATTTGAGTTTATGAATTAAATATAGAAGGTATGGAAACTGTGCAACTCAATTTTATAGTTAACTATATTTTTAATATACTCAATATAATGTTTATTACAAATTAGCGTAAAATTTGAAATAAGTTATCCCAGAATAGGGCCATTCCAAGATTGTTCTCAAATATGATGACTCATAACAATAGATGTTTTTTAATAATGTATGTATCTTCCTAATGATACTTAATTTATGGACATGTGTTGCGTATTGCTGTAGATTTATTGCAAAGTGCCTTCAAAAACCATAAAATTACCAATTTGATTTGCAAATGCAATTTATGTTTGCGTTGGTATAACTTTGGAAAAAATGCAATTATTTTTCCCATAATTAGCACCTATGTGACGCCATATTTACGTTTGACGTTTAGCAATATTAGTGGACATAATAGAAATTGTCTAAATAAAGAATTTAGATAGGAAATTTTGTGTTCCAAATATGAATTTTCACTTGTACTTCCGTATATATGTTTTGAGTAAATTTCATTAAATATCTTTGTCTAGACAGAAAAAATAAGTGAGATAAACTTATGTTTTATCTCACTTATTTTTTATTGACAGCGCTAATAGGTCCGAATAAATTCTTAGTTTCTTCAAATTGTTTGCGTCATAATTTAATGAAAATTTTCGTATATTAGCCTGCAGACTGTTAGCAACTTTATGAGTATTCAGTTAGATATTTTAATTGCAAATGTTTAATGACATTTCAGGAATTACAAACTGTAACTAAAAGCAGAAACCTAATATAAAATTCTATGTACCTGTAAAAAACGAACGTTAGGAATTAATTTTTTTAAATACACATATATATATATATATATATATATACATGTGTGTGTGTGTGTGGATATGTATATTTGTATAATACATTGCATACATCTGTGCAAATTTTCTGAAAAATGTGTCAATGGTACGGAAATATAAGATATTTCAAAGCAATTTAAATCAAAATAAAAACCGTGAATATAAGACCAAATTAAAAAAAAATTATTGAAATATTGGAGTTTTCATTGACAGAGCTACCAAAACCAACTTCACTACTAATTAAGTGAAAAATGTTATTTTCTCTACAGTGTTCCTTGAAATGAATGATATGATTGTTTACATTTGATAAATGAACGAATGTTTTAATCGTTAATTATAATTGTGCTCACAACTGTCATTTGGATTAAAGTTGTTTAACCATTTGCTGATGCTAAATTTATCAGCTGAAAAAGTTTCAAAATTCAATAGCAATATCATCTCCCTATACGATAAACATATTACTTTTAGACGCATTAAACTAAAGCGCAAAGCTGCGCCTTGGCAAGTAACGACAAAAAAGTCCGTAAGTTCATGGTTAAACGTGATAAGGCTAAAACTAATTACAAATATAATCCTGATCGTCGGCTCAGAGAAAACTTTAGGGTGCTTAGAAAGAAATGTATGCAAATGTGTAGGATAAAAAACATTTCATTTCCACTTTTCTTAAAAAGTGTTCTCCTACTAACATTTCGAAATTTAAGCCACTAAGTTGGAAACGTTGAATAGGATTCTCTCTTCTCCTCGTGCGTCCTCAAGTCAATTATTCTCTATTTCTAAAATTTATGATAGCGCAGTCACAGACTAATATTATTTTCGTTAAGTCTAAATCTTATGGTAGTGATGGCCTTAACATTTATGCTTTTAATCCCAGCATGGATATTATTATCTCAATCAGCACTAACGTATTTAACACTGCAATTACTTCTGCTTCATTTCCTACTGTTTATGTCATTCTTTTACCCAAGGTTGGGCGTTAAGGTTTACTCATTCTTTTACCCACGGTCCCTTCTCAATCTAAGGATTTTAGAACCATTTCCATCTTACTTTTTCTATTAAAAGTATTCGAACGTATAGTTCAAGATCAATTAATGAAATTTCTTAATAAATACCATCTTTTTAATTCGTTTCAATCTGGTTTTAGAGCGGGTTACAGTACCTGTGTCAAACACTACTTTTGCCGCTAATAGACTACGGATATATATGCTATCCAGATCTTTCTTCTTCAAACTTCAACGCCTTCAACATATGTATACGCATATGTATATATATATATATATATATATATATATATATATATATATATATATATATATGGATACGCTCTGTATTTTCAACCATAGAAAATTTGAGGTTTGTGACCTCAGGATTCGCCCCAGATGAATGGAGATTCGCCGACGCAATTTTCATATTCTTTCACTACTTTATAATATCTTAAATAACCCTCACAGCCCCTCTTATCTTTCAGCAAAATCGCTTTCTAGCCATTGTCTGTGTATACAACACACTTCACTATCTGACAAACTTCTCACGCTCCTTATCTCCAAACATTCTACTTCTTTGTATGAGCATTCGTTCACTGTTCATGCTACAAAATTATGGAATAAGCTGATTTCTGACATCAGACTTTCACAGTCATTTCTAGCGTTCAAAAGTCATCTAAAAAAAGTATACCTTTCTTAAATTTAGTTTAAAAATTCTATTTCTTTTCATATCTTACTTCCTTTAATTCTTTTCATTACCCATCCTTCTCCTCAATCCAGATCTAAAACCCCATCAACCATACCAAATTCGATTTTTGTTTTGTATTGTTTTCCTTGGTCTCTATTATTTTATCTTTTAAATATCGTAATGTGTGGCTTTCTGCCTATGCTTTTTTTTGTTTTCGTTGATCTCTTTTTAGGTTTCAATTATTTTATTACATATTGTTATAATTACATATTGTTATAATGTATGATGTTATGCCTATCCCATTTTATTTTTTATTGCACTGTAACTCTGGTTAATCGTAAAAGATCGCTCCCGTAGCAATAACTTCGCCAGACGACTGTTCATTAACATTTTTAAATAGATAGATAAATATGTTGAGCGACCGGCAAAAGGGTAATATAAAATATTATTCTCTTTGATTTCAGTGGGCACTTGGAATCAAATTGCAATACGACAACTTCCCTTCATAATATCAAAATAAATATAATAAATCATCGACCACTGTCATAATTGTAAAATTAATATTAATATTCAAAAGGAACCTTTACAGTATTTTTATGGCTAATTTCTAAAAGAACTAATACTTGGCAAATAAAGTGAAAAGACTTGAAATAAAAATATTTAATTGTGTTAAAATAAATGTTATTAAATTGAAAGTATTATAAATGAAAATATTATGAAAATGTTATTTAATTAAATTGAAAGTCTCTCTATCAGCAGCACCACCTAAAAGTTCCAAAAATAACAAACTTCGACTAAGAAGAAGTCGTAAGTTAAAAGAAGAAACCCTCATTAAAGCTCCAGTTTACACGATAACAATAAATTCCAGACCATGTGAAACTTTTGCTCTGGACATATTTCAATCTTAATAACGACACTCGGATGTTCTCTAACGGCTTATTTGTTCCCATCCTCGTGTCTTTAGGGTCATTGGGACATCGTGTACGTCGTTCTTGTTTGTAACTCCTTTTTGATTTTCTTTAAGATGATATCGAATAAATCTCTTTTCTTGAGCCTTTTTCCTATTACCAAATGATATAATGAAACTTTTGCATTATAGTAGAGAGTGGATTTATATAAGACATGTCGCCATTATATGGTTATTCCCTCGAATTGTGGTAACAAAGTCAGAGTAAACGAGTTATACAAACACTTCATAAGTCGGAGATAATATTATATTTTTGATATGTTATTCATTTAATCTTTATCATAAAAGGATAATAAAGTTTTTTATTTCATATCGTTAAGACTTAGAAGTTTGTTACGTTTATTACATATGGTGACTACCAGTTTGCATAGCATACCAAACATTAAAGTTTCGATTCACAGACATTAATATTTGAGTTCCAAGGGATATTCTCACTTCTATACAAATATTTTAATATATTTCGAATTTTACTACCCCTATTGTAGCTTAGGTAAAATGTTTATCTAAAAGTAAGTAAAGAGGAACTTTCGATGATTAATCATTAATATTTTAGAATTGAATAAGTTAAAAATTCTCGCGCTATAACATTAATTTTCACTTTATTATTATGTCAGGAACTACTATATCGCTTAAAAACATTTAAAATTATGTAAAATTAAAGAATAAAATATTATGGATCGCTCTTGAACGGTATTTGAGTCTATGGATGACATAGATCGGATTAGGGATACAGTGCATGAAATATAGGAAACATTAAGTCACTCATATAAAAAAAAATTTGGAAACATATTTTTATTTCTGAATTATTGTTAACTCTTCATAACATAAATATTGTTTTCCTTCCTTCGAAATAGGTAGACACTAGTTATAAATTAAATAAGAAGAAATTTTCTACTTTAACAGGTAATTAAAGCTTAGTAAATATCGTTTGTACGTCTAATCCAAATCGATGTTTTGGTAGGTACCATAAAAAAACATTTTGCTGACTCAATGCATATTAGAAATTATTAAAACAAAAAAATTCATTATTCTCATTCAAAATCTCCCTTCGGCTGCTGTTTACGTAATTAAAAATGAAATTTTCATATGTTATCACCCTCATTCTCAAAAAAGGGATTAGTCGGCTGAAATGCAGCTTTTCCAAAACATTCCGTTAAACAAACCTTTACCGGTCGACACTTATTTTTTTTTCATACTTGTTTAAAATACAAAAAATAATAATCATCATAATAATGCTATTACGATTATTAGTTTTCACACCTATCTCACCGTTATAATGCAAATGGAGCAAATAAAGACACAAGATCTCAACAGAAAATTAGATTTTCATTGGAACGTGGGTAGAAGAACCTAGAGAGCTTTGATACCAAGGTACAATTGTAAGTACAGTTAACCAAAACTTAATGCTCTGGGTCGCTCAGAGGAAATTTTAATTTAAATCTATGTCAATTTCTATGTCAATTTCATCACCATGATAACCTGGCGTTCCAAGAAATCACGTGTACGAGAATATACTTTATTATAAAATACGAACACGTATTTTGTTTGTAAATGTGTTATAAAGTTTTAAAAAGAACTTTTAACGTAGTTGTACTCTATTTTACTTTATATATTGGTAATTTATAAATTAATATAATATCAAGTCATACTTCAAATCTGCCTTACCCTTTCTATTAACCTTTTCCGCTAGGTGTTTTTGGTTTCATAGAAGCTTCATATTGCTATCGAAATTCAATGTTAGTAGTCAAGCCTTACATTTATATTTTCTTTTGATTTGAATACAAATAACGTCCTTAAGGAAAAACACAATATGTAATAACAATAAAAAATATGCAATAAAAGTATTATTGTGGGATTTGCAATAAAAGTAATATTGTAGCATATTGTGGGATTTCTTGATTAAATAAAATTTGCAGCCCAGAGAAACCGTAGATATTAAAATTTGAATTAATATTTTATAGAAATTTATATATTTTCAAAGCGTCCGCTCTAAATATTTATATACTGATCGTTTTGTATGATAAATAACAATAATATCATAATTTCGAATTGAATCTACCGGATATAAACTGGTTTTAGTTGGACAAGAAAATAAATTGATGACATTAATAATTTTCCTATTTTTCTTTTATCGATTCGAATAAGTTCTGACATGAAAAACACTCTCCTTATCGTTTTAATAAAATATCGTAATAAAACATCGTAGTATACAACGTTTGGTTATGTAAAAACAATACCATATATCAATGCATTACTAAAAGACCTAACAAATATAAAGGCTTACTAAATCGCTACTGTCTGTTCATATTTTAGAATTAAAAAGGTTTTTTCACTTGACGGTCTTTCTTTCATACAATAGCGAATAGGAAGTCTTTAATATAGAAAAGTAAGATCCGGGCGCATAAAGTCATATGCATAATTTAGTCAAAATTCTTCGCGTCAGCCTCACACAGTTGTAATGACAAAAGTGTACAATAACCCATATCGAGAGAGTATATTTGCTTCCCCCAAGTTGTTTTTTTTCGAATTAATCGTAATTTTATGTTCAGTCGCTTCTTATATTTCTAATCAGAGGAAATAAATTGCTCTGGAGCAATTTCTGTCCACAATGGTGAAATCAGCTTTTTCAAACAGCATATAATTATTAACGTGACAGATTGTATCGGTACTTGACCGTAAACACTTAACATAAACACCATTACTGTTATTAAAATCATACACTAACTCTATGTATTATATGTTAATGTCGCTAAGTAGACTTTTTTATAAAAAAATGTTTTGAATTGAGTAGTAAATTCATAAATACTTTTGATTTAGCGAGTGTCACAGTTACAATCAACAGTAGAATTCTGAATACATAACAATTTGATTCAATTTAATTAAATCGTAATTAATTGATGCAGAAGTATTTTATTGACGAATTCTAACTTTTAGGATTGAATTATACCAATCTGTGACTTATTTCTCGGACAAAGAAAGACACTTTTTCTAACCGAACACAAAAAATATTACACGTAATTATTTTTAACACACCCAATATATATGTATATATAGATATATATATATATATATATATATATATATATATATATATATATATATATATATATATACACATACATACTAGCGACTTCGCTCACGTGATAGCGGATTAAAAAACGTTATTGGGAAGTTATGTTTTATATGTTTTCGTATTTTTTCCTTCAGAACTCTATAAGCGTAAAGTTTATTAAAAACACTAACAGGTGGCCTTTTCAATAGGGCAGAGCGGGGTCTAGTGCGCCACCTATAGTATCACGCACACGCAGCTAAGTATAATATCCTTCAGAACTCTATGAGCGTAAAGTTGATTAAAAACACTAACAGATGGCATTTTCAGTAGCGCAGAGCGGGGTCTAGTGCGCCACCTATAGTATCACGCACACGCAGCTAGGTATAAACGAGCGAGAGGCATTAGACGAAGCGGGGGAGTGAGCGAACACGCCACCGTTGTTTTAGTAGCCGGTCGGCGTTCGTTCTGGGTGTGAGTACGTAATGTTGCAAATTTGGCGGCAAAAGCAAAAAACATCCGTCCACTGAATTTTGGGTTAAAAATTAGGAATATCATCATACGGACATCGAGTGAATGTATTTTGTTTTCAACGTTATCCCTGTTAATAGCTTTAGTTTAAAAAAAATAACTATTGTAAATAGATTTTTAGTTATCCGACATTTAAAAATAAATTCGAGGAAGGGGTCATTTGAGTCACATGAGCCATGTTCAAGTGACCCCTTATTTTTATGATGATATTTGGTTACATTGTTCATGTTATGTAATGTGGTTAAATACTAAGCCAAATTATTGCTTGCCATGTATTTAGTCACGATACGCTTGAATATTTTGATAATATAATAATGTTCTTTTTATTTTAGGATGCGGACTTACAAAATAAAAACCAAACGTGCCAATATCATTAAAGATTTTATAAAACGAGCTGTAGATCAAGTCATCAATGGTGCAAGTATCCGTAAAGTGGCTAAAGATAACAAAATAGACAGAACTACGCTTTCGAGATATGTTAATTAGCTTTTAGCTAACCCTAACTCTGATGTGTTTAAGGAGTACACAAACGCACGCCAAGTTTTTTTCTGTTGAACAAGAAAAAATATTAAAAGACTATCTTATAAAAGTGGCATCTATATTTTATGATTTAACTACATCTGATGTGCGTGGGCTTGCTTATGAATGTGCCGTTAAATATAATCGAACAGTACCTGACAGTTGGCATATAAATAAATAAGCTGGAAAAGATTGACTCGCTTTTCTGAAGAGGAACAGTGAAATGTTTATTAGAAAACCAGAACCAACCAGCTTAGGAAGGGCGACATCATTTAATAAAACAAACGTCAGTATTTTTTATGACAAGCTGGCCGTAGTTATGGACAAGTATAAATTTCCGCCTTCTAGGATATGAAACCTCGCCGAGACTGGTGGGCAAACAGTCTTGAAACCAGGTAAAATAATAGCAGCTAAAGGAAAGCATAACGTTGGTTCTGTAACGTCGGGAGAACGTGGCACTAATGTAACTGTAATTTGAGTTGTATCGCAACAGGAAATACGATTCCTGTGATGTTTATATTTCCTTGGAAGAAGTTTAAAGACCACTTTATCCCACCTGAATGTATAGAACGCGGTAATGGAAGTGGTTGGGTAACGATGACGAGTTTTTTTTATTTTATGCAACACTTTATTAACCATGTAAAACCAACACCAGAATCTCCAGTTTTATTATTGTTGGATAACCATTCGTCACATCTAGCAATTAAAATAATTGATCTTGTCAAAAAAAATGGAGTGGTGACGTTCTCTTTTTCAGACCATAAGTTACAGCCGTTAGACATCTCTGTTTATGGACCATTCAAAAAAATTCTTTCATTGGTTCAAGATGCATTGCTTCGCAGTAATCGCGGCAAGACTATTTCAATTAATGAAATACCAAAATTAATCGCAAGAACTCTTCCATTGGCAATGACCCCTACAAACATATTGAGTGGTTTTAAGAAAGCAGGTATTTACCCTTTTGATAACAACGCTTTCTCTGAAGAAGACTTTATGCCATCATACGTGACTAATCGTCCAGAATCACAATCTCAAACACAAGAACTCCCAAGAATAGAGACAAGTGAGACAAATTATGAAGTTCAATCCCGCGAAACTGAAATAAGAGCACCTTCAGCAAGTGTTGAGGTGGAGGTTGAAACATCTGCGTTTTTTTCATCGCCCATTACCGCGTCAGCTACTCTAGAGCCATCAAATGATAAAGAAAATGAAGATTAAAATGTTGAAACATACATCTAGAAATTACATTCCATTTTCACCAGAGTTAGTGAAACCGTTGAAAGCGAGGGCCCAGAAAGCAACAAACAGGAGGGAAAAAGAGAAATTGTGCTATTTTGACAGACACTCCCGAGAAAGATGCACTTAGTTTAGAACAATTTAAAAGAAAAACTAAAACTAGCAAGAAGATAGATAAGTCCAAGGAAACTGCAGTGAAGAAAGCAATTTTGAAAAATTCCTCAGAGTCTTATGAAGAGAATGTCTCTGATAAGCAAATTAATTAAAAAGTCAATAAGAAGAATAAAAATAAAAATGTAAAGAAAACAGAACTTCCGTCAGGAACTGAAGACGACGATTATTTTTGTCTTATGTGCGCCGATTCTTATTCAGATAGTCTCCCAGGAGCAGAGTGGATACAGTGCACTAGTTGCCGAGAATGGGGTCACATTACGGTGCCAGTGTAGTTTATGTATGCTGTTTAATGTGACAGTGACTAAACTAATTACGTTACTTTTTTAAATTAGAAGTTCATTTAATTTTGTTTTTGTTTTTATGAGAAATTTTAGGAATTTTATTTTTGTTTGAAAGATTTCGTTTTTATAATTCATATTTTTGTTGTTTTATAGGTAAATCAATACATAAATAAGTATGTTTTAGTTTGCAAAGCTTTGAATAACCCATTGGCTTATGTGACCCCTTTGGGTTGTTCATTAGACCCCGCCTATGGGGTCTAATGAGCCTTATGCCATTTTTCATTGCAAAGCCAATTTAGTATAGTAAACAACGGATTTGTCAAATTTTTTTGTTCCCAATATGTGGTCAAATAAATAAACGACTGATTTAAGACTAACTCACTTTGATTTTTTTCTTTGAATGGACCCTACGCTGATTCGAACCAAATCCTGACCAAGTGACCCCGCTCATTGGCCTGCCAACATCGCAATTTTCACCGAGTCAAGATTTTTTTCAATCTGTAATATGCAGAGAAAAGTATCCTATGTGGTCCTTGAGGGTATAAATTATTACTATTTTAAATTTCATCAAAATACGGTATATTTCGCATAATTGGCCAACAAATTAACAAATAGAGAGACAAAAATTCTGACAACTGATTTTTTGGCTTCTCTTATCATTCTATACGCTAAGTCAATCACTTTATTGAAATAAAATTTAAAAGATGACTTTTTTCAGAAAATTTAAAATAATAATTATAATTATTTGTCGCCTTTTTCGGACATACGATCCTTGCGAACATTTTTCAGCGCCGCTAGTGGAATAACCCGCGAACCGCTGCAAACACCGTACTAAGACAAATATTGTTTTTTTTTAAAAAGAGCTATGTGTAATTTTTTTTTATATATATATATACATATATATATATATATATATATATATATATATATATATATATATATATATTTATAAATATATATTACAAAATTTGTCATGACTACGGATATTTACAGATATTAACAGATTTACAGATATGAAATAGTGTGGACTGTACTAGTTGTGAAATTGTTATTTAAAATCAATTCCAAGTTGCAGCCTGCTGTGACCTTGACATAATGACATATTGAAATGCTTAGTATAGAAGAAACGCAAACAAATAGCCCCTCTTCATTTACAATAATAACGAAGAAGTTGCAATTAATCCTCTTACAAGGGGTATAGTTTGCTTCTTAATCTCTGTAGGTCTATCGAAGTGAGGGAGGTATTACGGCGGAGTGTGCATCATGTCAACACGTTGCGCTGTTGGTAATGGAAAACGCTATGAAGTGAAACTTCTTCTTTTGTACCGGCGGAAAAAATAATTAAGTTGACATCAAACAGAACTTGCCATATTTTACATAATGAATAAATATCAATCAAATTTACTTATCTTAATTTCAAAATACAGAACGAATTGACAAATTTCTTGAACTTACTCGCAAATGAAAAATTATGCAAAACTAACTTTATAAATTTATACTTTTTTTTTTAAATTGTTTTTTTATTTGACTTCAATTCACCAATAAATTTAGTTATCCATAAGCTCTAATAAAACATGAAATTCGCGGTTAGTTCGATAAAAGCATTTTGACAGTGTACACGTTGACGACAAATGAAGCAGGTAGCGTATTTTCATTATGGTTGAACGCAGGATAGACGCCGCCTGTTTCCTAATTCTATTATGATCGTGTAATGCGGGTTTTAACTAAATTATGTGAAGGATAGTATATATGCCGGATCTGCCTTAATAACTTAAAATTAATGGCTTACTTGGTATTAATTTTAGCATGAATAATTAGTATCGAATCCACAAATAGTTTTCGCCTTAAATAAGAAAATTAAGCCTATAAAATTGAATATATGCGAAGCGAGTACTAAGGCAAATACTTGACTGAAAGAGAAATGTAGAAATACATTGCAACACGAAGAAAGATAGAAAACTTAATGGAATTTATATTGCAACATGCATTTTATGCAACTTACATGACACCAAGGCGGAAATAACGATGTACTAAAGTCGAAACAGAACTCTGCGACAGACATGGACAATCGGTGAGCGAGGCTGAAGACACCGTGAAAGCCCCCGCGCACTGAATCGTAAGTATCTAAAGAGACCAGCCCTGAGTGCATTCCTTGTCGACAGCCATAGGATATGGATGATGCTGTGCTATGCTTCCGCTGCATGTGCGTTATGGCGGACTAAGCCATAGCGCGGCTCGAGTTCCATTATTACTTTTATTATAGCTTTTAATTATACATAAGATATATAAAAATAATAATTTTTAACTTTCGTCTATTTCCTCTACGTTCTCCTGTTTGATGGGTATCACAGTCATTCCCACTACGCGCAACATATAAGGTGAGCAATACAGGCTATTTTTCTGTAGTAGCTAAAAATTATGCTGCAGTTTTGCGGGGCTAAGAAATTATTGTTATAATGTTGTTTGGTGCTGCTAGTTTTGTCATTTTTGTCATGAAACAATTTTCTCGTTTTCAATCCCATCCATCGGGAGTTATTGTAGAATTTTATTTTGCAAATAAACTCTTTTAATACATCCGCCTTTTGTGTCGAAGGTAGCAAAGAAATTAATACAATTTTACTTTAAAAATTAAAGTTAAAGATATCGATATAAATATCAATATATTTAAATTTCCGGTTGTTTTTTCGTCATACAGTGCGACGATACATTTATTATCGGTTTGAAATAGTCGTCCTTCGTTCTCATTTTTAGCCATAAACAATTGATCACTTACAGGATAATCATCGTACTGAGTAGTTCTTCGCAAATATCTAACTTCATTAACCCTTCGAGTGTCCAAGTGAAACTACGTGATGTAGTATTATTTCTACGTTTTTTAATTCTTAATACTCGACGTAGAATAAAAAGAAAACAGACTAAATACTCGAATTAATACGCGACGCAGAATAAAAAGAAAACAGAATAAATTTAATTTTGAAATATACGAGCTTTTGATAATTTATTAATTAAATATACTAATTAATAAATATAATTAATAATATATATAATGGAATATAAAATGTAAATAATTAGTTATGAAATAAATGGTAAACGCACATAATTATTTCACCCATTGTGTTTTAACTTATTTTCTTTCGCTGATTATGGAATCATTTTATTTTACATATTTTTATTTAAACCATAATTTTTATCCTTATCAATGTTTCAATTGAAAATATACGCTTCGAAAAGCAAAGATAAACTGAATATATTTTCGATAGGAGTAAGCAGAGGGCATTTCAACCATCTATTTGCTCGACCTTCAATCCGCCATGTCCGTTTTACCTGTACAATAAAAGATCAGTTTCCATTGTGGTCGCTAACGAAAATTCTATATTGTATTGATTTTCTATGCAAAAACATTTATGTACGTATATTTATTTTTTGCGTAGAACTAAACAGAAATTAAACTTTTTGTTAAACGTTTTGCAACATTTTGTATTAGTCAACATGTTTCGGGCTCAAGTTTTACGTTTAAGAACACTCCTTCATTAATAAAATAAAAAATACAGTCTTTACGTATACGGATTTATAATTGTTGAAACAATGTGAACATCTATCTCCTCCTCTTGCAATATTTCTGTTTTCAAAAAATAAATATTAACAAACGCAAAAAAATCATCGAAATTCCTTCTTTGAAACTAAAAATAAACAACTTCATTGACTCGAATAAAATATAGGTTCACGTCAACATCTGTACTTTTTTTATTAGTTTTGGTTAAAATTCCTCAACCATTGCATTAATGAGGAACGTGAAAGGTATACGATGTAGTGGTAAGAACTTAAAAATCCTTATATCCTCCAATTTATAATACGACATGTAATACTAATTTACGGAGAGATTAACTCCTAATCCTAAAATTTCGTGAACCGTTTTAAAACGATTATGCGAATTGAATACAACATCCTAGAAATAATAATATTATTTTATGTTTTTTTACCATATTCTATTTCTAAGCCTGTCCAAGCATGTCTTATATAATTAGCAAAAGAACGAACTATGTAAAATGATTTTTCGAAGATAATTTCTTAAAACCTCTTCCTTTAATCGGCTGACGTTTGTTGGTCCTAATTGTGGAATAGGTGTGTGACATGCGGTCAATGGTTAAACATAAACATGATTTTTAGTTGACCGACATGTTTATGGTTTTGTACCTCGAAAGGTAAAACGGGAAAACATTATAGCGATATCCTAGCTGCTAAAATTATAGCGATATCCTGATATCCATCGCTATAATTTATATATAATTTATGTATAATTTTATAATATGCACCATATCTTTCCGTCTGTGAAATATATAGCAAGCAATATATTTACAATGTAAAATATTTATAACTGTAAATAGTTTAATAGTATTACTACATACTCTTAAATGTTTATAACTGCCTAGATGTGCACGGATGCCTCATAGTGCGCTCGATAGCCATTATTCGTTTTTATTTCTCAATTTTCGACGCCATTTGTAATTATTTTTCGCATATAGTCTGTTTAATTTTTTTTCAAGTATATATTTTAAAATTTCATTTAAATTTATTAAATAATTTTTACAACTGTATACTTTCAAAAAACCAACAAATATACTTTCCAATCCAATCTAAATACTTTGATTTATTTAGTTAACACACCTGTTCATCTCATTCGATCTTATTATATAACGGCTTTGTAATTAACATCCATACTTGTTTAATATGAATGTAATTTTTAAAAAAACATCCTTTTTAAAGTAACACTATATAATTTCCCAAATTATTAGCTGTACATACAATCCCTTATATAAAGTTTAAAATACGATACAAATTTTAAAACTGAAGTTTTTGAAAGTTTACACAATAAATAATTTAAACCTAGAAGGCAATGAATATCAAATTACAAGCAAGGCACATATCCCAAGAAGCAGTCGAAAACTAATAAAAAAAAGCAGTCGAAAACTAATAGAAAAATATAAAATATTACCTTAAGGAAAAGACGAACAAAATAAGATACATTCACAATAAAAGCTGTTTGTAACAATATGGACGTACAAAATAATTTCGTTTCTGGTTAAATCATCCACGTAAATATATTATCGCCAAGATTATATATTCGGCCTTGGAAAATTATCCAGTGGATAAACCATAATAAAACAATAGATAAACTATTAAATTAAATCTTGTGCAATATAATGAGGACACAAAGTTAGACGAAAACAAAACTAATACTATTAGTGTGTTCGTTTAATTTTTGATCTAACTTACTTAATAATGGGTACAACTTAACCTTTTAATCAGGTCTTATACATTTATGCTAAAGTCATTTATGTGTTTCTAATGTTTGAACCAGAGTATCTTAAGTCCGGTGTCAATTAAGTACAATTTAAAACACTTTTATAATTAACTCATATTTTTTTAATCAACAAATTATCCTTCGGCAATTTCTTGGGAAATTAACTTTTTTGTTCAATATCTATATCGTATAATATGACGTCTACAAAATTTCAGAGGGAAATAACATAATTGCTATGATATAAATTCTGCAGGCAGATAAATGCTCTGAGAGGCCAATTACAGGAGAAATCAAGGGTATAATTAAAGGAAAAAAAACACAATTAAATGAAACTACGTAATGTAGTATTATTTCTACTTTCTTTAAGTTCTTTACTACGACCTTGGTTTCGTTGTATTTCAACGTTTTTAGGTGGGCTATTAGCAAAGATTAACTCTTAGGTACATCAAAAATTTATGTTTATTATTGTGCATTCTAATGTGATATCTAAAAAGTTTAGTTTATTATCGGATTCTACTTCTAAAATGAATTTGATATTGTTGTGTAGGGTGTTGGCAAAGTTAACAAACTTGTCTAACTGTCGCTATGATTTTACCACAAGATAAAAAGAACACATTGCCAGCTGACGAAATAACAAACCAGACACATCTCACATTGCTAAACATCTCATTGAAAATAACCATCACCCGCATACTGATAATGCCCCCTATATATTACAAATAAATACAAAAAGTAATAAACTTAATATCCTAGAAACATTAGAAATAAACAGACATAAAGACACCAAGGTTAATATTTTAAATGAACAACTAAATATAATATCATCACCCATACTTAATATATTCTAGACACAATATAATTAGAGAGCAATACTACATCACGTAGTTTCATTTAATTGTGAATAATGAATTTCTACAAAAGTAAAGCCAAATATATTCAATATTGGAAAAAAAACATTCAAGTACGTGTCGAGTCGCGGTTTAATCGTCTTTCACGAAATATTTTATCGTTTTTTCAGGAAATATCAAACTACGCCCACTTTATGAAGTCCTGCTATTATGATTCGACTTCTGTATTTTTTCAATTAAGTATTGCAAATTATATTCTAATAATTCATATTAGTTTATCTGAAGTACTGTACTTCAAGCTCAATCGTCCAGTAATTTTCGTCCGAATTATTTCAGAATTAAAAAGGGGAAAAATTCATATGGAACCTAAATTTCAGTTTAAAATAACAATACCTCATACAATGGTGCGCAGTAAACCTTTCTTGCAACATATTAACTGAGATCTTTATCTAAAAAATATACTTCAAGCAATATTTCGTGCACTGAAGTAAAGACTACAGAGACTACGGGCATGACACAGACAGATGGACACACACATGGACATGGTGAAAATGTAAGAGATTCATGTTTATAACGAAACCTTAAAAAAACTTGGGTGTCTCAAAATAATTGTTGTGTCGTGCAGGAATTTCTAATTAAAAGTATTACATTGTTCATTTTTTTACCGTAATACTTTGAACGGTAAGTGTGCTGTATATAAATTTTGAAATTATTGTAAACAAATCATAAAAAACAATTTAAAGATAATATAAAATTCCGTTCATAATTTTAGACTTAATATACAGTCTTATCCCTAAATAAAATTTCTGTATCACTCGTTTTTTTTAATTGTTTTTAAATTTTACTTTACAATTAATTTTTTTTTATTCCTATCAACAAGACGTTTAAAATTGTTTTACTTTATGCATGATAGTTTTTTTAAATCTATAAAATCACAGAATAAATAACATTTGTTATTAATTCCACGAACATATAATATATTTATTTATCAAACGTTTTCACTAAAGGGCATCCTAAAAGTATCAAGGTTGAGAGAAGCTGATGAAACAATTTAATTAAACGACAAAATGTATTCAAAACTTTCGGGGTTGTGCTGAACGAATAAACAAATATGTAACTTGACTTTCATAACCAAGCCACTCGTACTCCGTTTACCTAACAACTTCCCGCTGGCTACCATTGCTTCCCACCGACCGAGTGTCACGTTTTAATTTCAAAGGATGTTAAGTTTAGGTTTCTGATTACGTATATAAATTATGATTTATTATGATTTTCATCGAATTTTTTGTTATTTTGCGTCGTAGTATCAATTAAATAAGGGTAAACTGTGTAATAATTAAAGCTTAGAATTAAAAAAGTTACATCATTTATCTCACTAAAGTAGATTAAAATATAATTATAATTTTAAAGGAAAATATGACAAAACGAAAATATGAATAAAACCATCTTCATTGATGAACTTTAAATAATTTCAATGAAAATTTTACTCGAAATGAATTTATTTAACGCGCGAAACTAACGCAAGGTAAAACCTAATTATCAGGGGCTCAAAAAAGTGTTTTTTTGCAAGTTGCTGAATTATTTGTAGTGTGGCGTGAAGATATGTCATTCAGAATATGTTAGAGTAATTTTATACTTATTTTCATCAAAAAATACTACTTCATAAAAATTAAAATGAAAGTTCCAGTAAGTATTTTATTTATAAATACTTTTTTTTTATTTCTACGGACGATGCGAAAAAGAAAGAAAAAGATGTCGCACAATGGTCCGAAATTAAAATATCGTGGACATTCGATCTAATGTTTAAATTTCAAAATCGTTCGAAAAAAATCGCTTCCGACAGAAAATTGAATGCTAATCAACATTTGTTATATATATATATATATATATATATATATATATATATATATATATATATATATATATATATGTATACATTTAAATATCCATGGAATAAACATAGAATAAGTGTCAAGTGACGCCAAGTCAGTATCTCTAAAGACTACTAAGAAACTGAAACTTGTGCTTTGTTCCGTACATTTTGAATCCAAAAATATTCCATTTTTTCTCATGAAGTGTCGGTTTAACGAAAAAATTATACATTCTAATCTAAGCAATGTTTATAGGAAAAACCCTATACCCTCAAGCGGCAGTTTTACGTGGGTATCTTAAAAAAATAATAAATTTTCAACAAACAAAATGAGAAACTGTGGGGTTTTGTCTCTATCCTGTATTATGTATATCTGTATTACTTATCTGCGTTAGTATCTTATTGTGTCTAATAAATCGATAAGGATAAAAAAACTGACCTTAAAATTTTTAAATTTCACTCACGCTGCAGTTAAAGTAAAGTACCCAGGTACTTACTAGCTGCCCATGTAAAGTACCCAGGTACTTACAATTACGTAAAGTTTGAATGGAACGTTTCGATGCTGTAAATCGAGAGAAAAATAAAACAGATTTTCCAACACGTCTTATTGAATATTCTTTTTAAAGATGAATTACCAGTTTTTATCTAAGATGGTATTTGAATTCCGATTCCCTTGCGTCGTTATCTTTCTCATAAGCTTTCTTTTTTCCATCAATTATTAGCGCAATAGACGGCAGTAGTTTCTAAAGTTTATAATAGCATCTATTATAATCTTATAAGTTTTAAAATAATACAAGATATATTTTTATCATACGCCAACATATATACGTCAGCTAAAATCGAGTGCACGTAGATATTTTTTAAAGTACGTAATAAAAGCAGACATAAAAAAATCATCAATCACAGCGGCATGTCTCGTTAAATCACATTGATAGTTTGACTCACAAACGCATAGATATATTAAAAACACTTACTTGAACGAAATATGTCGCTGTCTCGTATTATTTATTTCCCAAACACGTTGATTAAATAGCATCTGAGTGAACAAGTCCTTGTGAACTTTGCGCTTTATTGCAGCTTTCTTAGAAAAATATTTAAATATAGCTCTTTAGAGCTTCAAAATAAAGTATACACATTCATTTGAATTTATTGCAAACAAGTTGAGTGATGCCACAGTATGAACGTGGCACACGATTCTGGTCCCGCGAACTTAATATCAAATTCGGTGCTAATATTTTAAATAAAAATATATTTGAATATTGACACGGATATAAATAAATAATTTATTTAATAATAAGATCAAATGTACAATTCAATATTTAATATCTCGGACAAAGCCTGTGTTTGAAGTTTTGTTTCTATTCGTTTTCGTAGTGATATTCGAATGAAACAATAAAATATATCGTCGTGTATCTTTCATAACAAAAAAGTATCTTCATTCACAATATGAATCATAACTAAAAGCACAAAAAACACTCAAGTCAAAACTGGAAACAATTACTTCGCCATTATTATTCATTACCATATAAATCTTAAGACAGTCTAAATATAAAGGCAACGAGCAACTATGATAAATAAAATGTAATTAGTTTGTACACTATACATTTTAAAGTTTTAAGCTGGAGTAAGCCAGGTGGCTTTCATTTTCCTAAACTTGTAACAGACAACGTTACTTGCTGTAATTTTGAAGTTAATTACAAGATAATGAGACCGTATTTCGTGCATTACTTAATACAACTTGCAAGCGCCAATTTTGGATTCACTAAGGGAAGAGTTTGCGAAGAATATTATACTTTCTTGCACAGGTTTCAGATGTATAATATTATAGGCTTGCTAAAGTCACGGTTATGAGCAGTAAAATACGCCATTATGCGAATTGAAGATTTTATTTTCACTTATTCCTGATTAGTTAGTTGTTGGTAGAGACCGGTAAAGTTGTAAATTCACTTCTTGGCTAGAAAGAAAATATTCGATCCCTTGAAGATAATCTTCCATCGCGACTCTTAATTAATAAAAAAAAACTTTTGTTGTTCAGTCCCTACATGATTATATATAGTAATACAAATATTATGCCCAAAAATTTATTTCAAAAATATAAACAAAATAAAAGCACGTTATATTATATTAGTAATGTGTATAGCTACTCCCTGCAGATATTAATTTAATAAAAGACGCAAGTAAAATTTTATATTACATTAAATAAAAAAAGAACACATTTATCTAAAGTATCAAGCAAATTATAATTGGTTTTTCAATTTCAACCATAACAAATATATTTTGTCCCCTTTATAAAGATAACTTTCGAAACATAAGATTTTACATAAAATCATGAGCTTTGGTATTTACATTATTCTGTTTTCAAAAATAAAAAGAAATTGGTGCGCGTCTCCCTATGACATGCAAGACTTGATGGCATTTACCGGTTTTTGTCGAGATTTATTCTTAATCACTAATTTTAAAAAATTGAATAATAATCGAAATAAAATTAAATAAAAATGAAAATAATATTTAAAGTATGTGATCGTTCGTAATCAAAGGGACTTAACAGAGAAAAAAGGTAAGGACTGGTTATTCAAAAAAGCCAAGCCTTACCTTTTTTTCTGTGTGAATTGAATAATAATTGTCAATGAAACTGTATTGGATTATTTATTAATCAATCTACGTTATACATTATAGCTTCAACTATTATAATAAAATAAAAACTTGCCATGTTTGTTCGTAGTCAATATACTAAATGGGTACTCGTAAAGTACAAAAAAATTACTGTGTGAATTTCGACTAAACCATTTCGACTAAGTCACCAACCTGAAAGTAGTCTTGAGGTTTAAAAGAAATAATAGAATTCTACTACTCAATGGTAAAATTGATGTTGGAGTTATTTATGTATTGAGATGCACCATTTTACTATTTAACGTGCTTTTGCTTTTCAAATCCTATTAAATAATATGGTGTTTTAAATTTCATAACGAGTAGTTTAATTCAATCGAAATAGTCTGATTCGAAACAAACGTTTAAATAAAAGCCTTCTAGAAAATGTATCCCAAGATTTTATTTTCATCAAATCAAACCCTAACTTAATGATCGAAAATTACTTTTGAGCTTTAAGTACATCGTTGATTGTACAATGAAAACGTTTAATTTAAAAACTGTTTTAAACTTTATATTATTTTTAACTTTTATCACGTACTTTAGCATAGTTTTAAACTCACGTTTTATTATCTACTTTACAAATGTTAAATCAGCAGTACGTCTAGTCTTGTGATTTAACTAGGTCGTATCACTAAAGCGACATGACTGAGGAACTGAAATCCGGAGTTTAATGATAAAGTCTTTGCTTGCGACCCAGAACATTAATTTAAAGGCAGCAGATACTCCGTTCTCATGGTTTGGAAAGACAAAACCTCAAAAGAATAAGGACTAAGGAGTTGGAACTCATTCCGAGTGGAACTCATTCACAATGACAATCTTTGCTTAAGACCCATTATACAACATTAAAATCAGTACACACCCTCCCCAAAAAGAAAAAGTTTACCGGAAAATCAGAGCAGTGGTTCTAAATCTCAAAGTTTTTTACACCTTCGCGATATTCGTAGACTTGTGGAAAACACAATAAGCAATACAAGGTGAAAAATAATAATAATATTTGTGAATAGAAAATTTACGTTGAGTATAAGTGCCCAAGTATACACGAAAGCCTCTCATTGCGATACAGATTGGGTCACGATGCAATACGCAATCCATCATCTTAATCATAGGAAAATATTAAAAACGTTATTCCAATAATAATGTTGCGATTATCAAAGAATTACACAGCATCACGTTCCGATAATCTGTTCACATTAACGTAATAAGAAAGTACAATTGTTCTTTCGAAATAGTTCTCTCAAAGTTTAAAACAATATTTTGTGGAAATTTAATTAAAATCTCCAAAAATACCACCAAGGAAAAAATTCTTCCCGTTGGCTTGAAAAAAATAACAAAAGCCTTAAAGGAAAATGAAATGAAGGGCTATTTAAATTTTTTCCTAATTATTCTCGTAATGGAGTAAGGACTAATTGTAAATGGATTTTATCATTATTATTTTATCGACGTTTTAGGCATTTCTAGTAATTAAAAGAGCAGGGACTTCGGTTTGTGTTTCGGTTCAGAGCTTAATATTATTGGCAAGTGCCACTCGATGAATTTTGTTAAAATATATGGAAGATTTTATCCTGATTAAAACAACTTAAATAAGAAAGCAAATTATAATTTCAAGCTTTCATGTTTTTTTCCAGTTTCATTGAAAAAAACATCCAAACGGCCAAACTTTCTTACTAAATTTTAGCTTGGGTAGTCGCAAGCTTACAAATCAATTCTTTATTTATTCATATCCATGTCCCTTGAAAAGCGTCGGCAAGCACAGTCCGCCGCCAGGTCGGCCTTTTTTTTTATACCTTCACTTTCGCTTGAGAGTATCTTCGGACAGCGACAGTTTCTTTTCTTTTAGTCCGGCCAACGATCTATTTGACAACTTTATTATTAATGCAAACCTGTCCTTTCCACTTTGAGGATAAGGTGTTCAAAAAAAATCGAGCGCTGCCAAAGTAACCACAGTATAATGACCAGGCATGGGATATCGAGTGGGTAAAAATTTGTGCGAAATAATTATATTATTATTAACGTCATTTTAGGAAATATTTATTCTAATTGTAAACTTTAAAAATCAATAACCCTGAATGGGTAAAACGATTGCTTTTAGCAACTTGGGCATGTAAAAAACTTATAATTAATGAAAGTTTATTACGTGAAAGCCAATTAATTTTTCTTCAAGAAAAAATGTGCTACGGGTTAAGTTGAGGAACAAAGGGCTTGGCACCGTATAGTACCTAAATGAAGAGTGTCCTTAAAATACTCTTATATCTACAATCGATTACTGTATTTTATTTTTAATAAATTGTATGAAAGTGAAAAATGAAGACACTTTGTTTAAATAAGTATGCTGCCGAGCATGTAATGGAACAAAAGTGCTGCAGTGCGCATGTAAAGTTGGCGGTAATCGATTTTTTTTTCTTAAACAAGCGAAAACCTTTAATTGTCACTTTAAAGATTGGAATTGTTTTATAGTATTATTTGCCTAACTATTTAGTATCATAGAAATAATATCTTATTGTAACAGTAATTGTTGCTACGTTCACTCGCAAAACACACAAAATATTATCGCTGCCAAATTACACTTCGAGTCTCAGTTCAGGCACTGTAGAAATATGACTGTTTTGACTAAGTATTCCCCCATCACTTCACCTTCTCCCCAAAATTGGCCATTGACAAACAGGCCAACACCCCAAATTGCTTTCTCTTTCTCCAAAGTATTCAGTGTTAATAAAAGTAATGCTAACGATTAACTAACGGTCCTTTTTTAAATATAGAGAACAATAATGTCGCTATATAATAGATAATCCTACTCTGTTAATGAATTAAATTTTCAATGACATTCAGTAACTAGGATATCGAGATATTGAGAGTACCAATAGTCCTTTATTTACTTTAGAAGTTAACGTGAACGTAATATAATAGGTAAATCCATTAAAAGACCGTTGAACAGATACATTGCGGCGTATTTACTATATTGCAATCATTGTAGTCTAAAGTAACAAAAGAACCATACGTGAGACAGCAGAAAAGCTACGTTTCTTAAAAAGACTTTTAACCTACAAAGTTGTAAAGTTACTGTTGGCTAAATTAACAAAATAATGAAGATGTCAGTAATATTTAATTATGCAAACTAAAGATCTACTCTAACGAGGCGCTAATAAAGCACACTTTGTAACTTAAAAATCATAAGCATTAAAATAAAATGACGAAGATAATAAATAAATTAATCGTATAATATTACTTTTACGAAAGTTAATAATTAGACAACTAGGAATTTCAAATTTTAAAAAGGAGTCATTCGTTTAAAAAGACATTATTAGGTGATCTCCAACTATATATATATATATATATATATATATATATATATATATATATATATATATATATATATATATATATATATAATGTCTTGTTTTCAACTCGAGGAATGTATGAGAACAAAATCGTCTCTGCTTTTTATTGCTAATTTTATTAACCGTTCTTTATAGTTGGATACTTATTACTTACTGTTTTTATTTCATTGTTAGTTGTGCTAATGTAGTAGCGTACGGAAGTACTAATTTTTCCAAACGCACTCTTAAGCGTGTATGTATTTACTTTTGACATGGAATACATCCAACTAAAAGTAAATGTAAAAGTTAAGTGTAAAAGTGACCATTGTACATTCTTTTTGTAAGATGCACAGTTATGAATATATAAACTAAAAATAGTTAACAGTCGTAAATTTCACGACCCTGAAACTACCTGAAACATGTTACCTTAGCCTTAAAAAATATAACATTTAAATGGTTTACCCGGCTTTCCGGCCGGCTCTATAACCGCCGTACAACGGGGCAAAAAAAAGTTTACTTTACTTTTTTAGACAATATAAAAACATTTTTTTTTTATAAAGCAATAACATTACAATAACAGATGTGCCTGCAATTTATATTATTTTTTTAATATCGTATAGAAGGTATCGAAGGTATATTTGCAAATTGTGAAGCGAAAACAATTCAAACAACCGTTTACATTTTTGCAGAAAATATAAAAATATGCAAACAAAAACTTACGTAGGTAATATAACTGCCCCTTGCACAGTGAATTTGCTTAAAAAATACTCAGATTTTTCGACTTACGGGGCTTATGAATTTTTAATGAGGAATATTAATAACGGAGTGACAGTTTACATTAGCACAAAGTACATTGTTGCATACGTGATTTAAAGCTTGTGTTGGATTTACATGATAACAACTTTTAATGACTCGACTTGTAGAATTAACGAATTTAAACCTGGGTGGCGGATGCCAAGTATTTAAATAGCGTTTTAATAATGAAACTCAATTGATTCCGGTTTCAGTAATTGGCTAGTAAGTATATTGACCGATAAGTTGACCAGCAATATCCGCCACCTTATTTTGAAAATATGGCCTAGTTGCACCTCCAATAGAAATAAACAGCCATAAATATTATATGGGTACAATTTTATAGTGAGCCTGTTAAAATAATATAAATTAGTTAATTCGAACATAATATTTAATAATCGTTTACTATTCAAAGAAAATTCTAATTAAACAAACATTTGTCTAATTTTTGATTAATTTAAACTTATACTGTCATTTAGTCATGGATGAATCTCTTTATATTTAAATATTTCATTAAATTTAAATATTTATGCCCATCAGAGAAAATATATGAGTTTTGACGTTTTTGATATTTTATGGGATTAAATTACTCTGAGCTTGTTGAATGTTGTTATTGCTTTTAATACAATATGACGACTGTGTTAATTTAAATAAAATTGTCTTAATACAAGTTGTAAACACAAGTTCCCGCAGCTTTTTCTTACATTTTATTACCACTTGCGTCACTAAATAGTCGCATGTTAAAATTGTAAATCCGCTATATGGTTATTAACAGAATAATAAACAGTGAAAAATTTTAAAATATTTACTATATTGAGAATATTTTGAAACGAAAACAAATTTTAATTAAAACTACAAATTTAATTCTATTTACACAAAAAATTTAATTTGCCACATTTTCTGTATTTTATTGTTACTAAATTTAGTCACTCCAACAGAGTTATCGCACCTTTAGCAAAATTCAGAAATTAAATATTTGAAGAAAAACTTACCTATTTACTTGCTTTATCTCGTTTAACATTTTCACATAGCACGTTTTTATTTTATTACAGGTTTTCAATATAGCTTATAGAAATGAGAATAAGTGAAAATATAGGAAAAGTGGTAGAAATAAGGGTACCAATATATGCACTTTCTGAACGTCATCCATTTAAGGCTTAGTCTATCTTCTTTATGATATTTCACCATGTTTTGCTTACATTGATACAAATAATTATTTGTTTATTTTGTGTTATTTAATTAATTAATAGAAACAAAATTCTTACGAACTTTTGATAATTCTTGAATTTATTATTATAATAATAATGTTAAAATTGATTGGCCTAAAATGCAAAAATTTTAAAACTGAATTTTTTTTTAAATCAGCGTTTTTAATTTGTAACCAAAACAAAAAGCAACGTAATTACAAACTAAAGGAGGCACTATAATCGCTGTAAACTTATTTTACTCGAACATATGAGAACATTTACTTGACCAAAATATCTTGTTGTACGTATTTTTATTTTTAACTCAGTACGTACTAAATGCGAAACAAAAATTAATTCAAAATTTATGCAATTTGTATATATTTCGATCATAAATCGGTATAATACCTGCAGGAAGCCTAATACACACTTTATTATTTTAATTTCATGTCGTTTTATACATGTTTTAATATGACAGTAAAACTCGATCTTTTTAGTTTGTTTGTAAAATTGTCAGTTCAATGACGCATAAGAGAATCATCACTAAGGGCGTTTAATTTAACAAGTTCGGCAGGGTAACAAATGTGTATCCTTCAGAAGTCGTCGTAAACAATGTTTTAGAAATTGACACAAAATTTTAATATCTGGAAAGTTGTAGATGTCATGAACAAGAAATGTGAAATAAATGTAAACAATGTATATTGAATTCCATTACATTAATATTTACAAGCAATATACATTATATCGTAATATATGTTTGTAATTGATACACTAGTACCAACACAGTTATCTCTTCTTATTCACACATAACAATATACTCGTTGTCTAAAATGTATATAGCATGACACAAGTCTTGTTAAATAAGTTCTAAATTTCATTTGTACAATGTTTTTCACGTTATTTTTACACTTCTAATCTGTAGGTAGAAATAAATCAAACAAGAACTACTTTTTAAGACCTAACTTCAAGTAATCTCATTTAAATAACAAACATATTTTTAAGAACACATAGCCCATCAAAAAATTATCTTTATTACCGGATTAGCTATATTTTTCTACCGCTCTATCAGCGGCAATTCCATTATTATAAAATTACATCACAACTAAATGGGACATCAAAAGATTTTCTCATTGATGCTACAAGTAATTTTCGAGAATCGTATCACTCAGACAGTATTATTTCTTCAATTGAAGGTAAAATAACATCGTTAAAAACTAAACTTGTAGTAGGTACCTAATTAAATAACATTTTTTACATAAAATATATTCTATGAAAACTGTCTAAAATAAAATGGTTCAAAAATAGGTTTGAAATTCTAATAACGAACAAAAAAATTGTGTACGTTATTTCATCTTCAAAAATTTCTGTACACATCTTTTTTAGCTACTTACTTCTACTAACTATTGAAATACGTAGCGGGTTAACACGCTTTGCGACTATTCTGAATTTCAAGTTCCTACGTCAAACGGTTACGTTAGCTATTCGCAGCAAATTTAATTTATTTTGAAATTAAATTAATCTGCGCTATTCACTATTCCAGTTATACTCCAAAATATATCCTTAGCCGTATTTTCGTTTCTAGTGAATAAATTGACAAAAACTCATTGATCTCTTTTCAAAATACGCTTAAAAAACAATAAATTTGCGTTTACACAATTGTTCTCTCGATTGACTTTTTGTCACTTATTACCTTGTACTTTCATTATATTCATAACAATTTCGTAATGTTCATTTCATTCTTTATGCTCTAATATTATCCCTCTCTCTCCCCTACTACTAATCCTTCTCTAAAACTATCCCCCAACTACAGCAAACTTAATTTAGTCAGCGCTATTTTATGGTTTCAAATTGTGTTCTATAAGTCGCTATTTGGGTTGAAAAACTCAATTTGTCTATCTAATTCGTAGTGGTAACAGCAAACATAGTTGCGTAAATACACACGTAGACACATAAAAACCACCCTATCCTGAAGGTGATAATTTATCGATTACAGTGGGAAAATGGTCTTATTTGAGTTGTTACTTATTAGAAATGTAACTCTTTTGCAAAGATGTAATGGATTTAGTAAAGTTAGTGTAAATTTTTATGCCGATAACTTTACATTAATAATCAAAGGTTTAGATACTACCTGGTGTTTATTGCAATCACGGGATCAAACGATCAATGTTATGAATAAAAGAAACTTTTTAAATAGCATAATTAATAAATTTCCGCTGAAATATTGTAAACTTAATGAATTTTCGATAAATTTTATGGAGGAGTTTCAGTTCTCTGCTTACGCAATTCAGTATTTGAAGTTCTGAAAAGTTTTGCGAACAGTTAATAACTTGGCTTCTCCACAAGCGCTCGCCTACCGTTAACTTTTGACTGAATAAAACAATGATAAGGAAACCGGTACCAATTACCCAACCTATGTTTCATAATGCCTTACAAATTTTATTTTTTCCCATCTCGCTGTTATGCGCTAATTAGAAAAACTTTTTCTACTAATTTCAATTTATCGAAAAATTAAAATTCATAATTTCTATGCTTTGAGTCTATCATTTAATACATAGGGGTTCCATATGGCTTTAACATCACAATATATGATTGAAATATCAATAAAAATCAATGATAATTTAATACTTCTCCTTTCTGGTAAGAAAGATATTAAATATGGTGTGAAAAAATTATGGCGTATAAGAACGGTCAATAAAGACATCAGATTCAAAAAATATAAACTCAGAAAATAGTTTTTGCCATTTAGCTAAAAAACCTATCGCAGCGCCGCAGTTGATCAATAAGAATGCGTGAAGAACTGGTGAGCGTTGCAGAATGTTCATGCGCGCTCTAGGCAGATGAAATAAACTAAGACTTAGTTCTTTCACGTAACAGTCAGGAACATAAATTGTTGTCAAACCCAGGACCAAAGCAAAAATTATCACATAATTGAAGAAAAATGTACGATCAAAAACAATTGCGATCCGACCGTGGCCATAATATATGCTATTTTTATTATTACATCACAAAGCCAACATCTTCTCCTATCTTTTATGTCTTGATGCTATCGACATATGTCCGTCACCTTCATTGCGATATTGTTCGAAATTTATATTTTAATTATTTATCTATCTGCATCGTTAAACTACCTTTTTTACTTTTTAGTTAAACAAAATACGCATAATTTCCCCTTAATTAAGATATATAACATTTTAATTAAGAGGCATTTTTGTATATTTTGTACCAAAATATAAATAATAATTGTATATTTTGTACCAAAATATAATAATATAGCAGCTATCTTACCGTACAACGACATTTATACCTCTCTCCTGTCTTACTTTCAATCCCCTATTCGCTTGCATTTACCATTTAATTACACCATTCTTTTACAATTTGTCTACAATCTCCTTATTTATATAATTTTTTTTTTCTGAGTCTTCCACTTTTTTTCAAGTTTTTATATTCTTCACAATGATATCACCTCATTATTCTTTTTTATAATTTCACAATGACACTTCCATCTATATACTATTCGTCTGAATATCATGCAGAAATTTTGTTTGATTAATTTTTTTAAGGATTTACTATTGTCGCATTGCGTGAGTTCACATTAATATAATTATATTTTACTAGTTTATATTATCGACCAACTAAAAAAAGATGAAAAATTATACTCTCCTAAAAAGTTTAATTTTATCATTTTTATAATAGGTGGCATTACGTGTAATAATATTATAATTAACTTAATAATACTTTATAAAGAGGGCAAAGCAGAGAAGAAATAAATAGTTAGCTACTTTACTTTATTTGCTAATTATTATGTACAAAGATTCGTGACTATTTCAGATGAACGTATGAATAGAATATTTCCAAAGATATCAAATATAAATACTTTATCGTACGTTTTATTATTTAAGGCTAATTACTAAAGTACAATGAAATCTGTAATATTTTATATAGGATGTGGTATTATTTTAAAGATAATCGGGAGGTGGCTTTGAGGCAGCATCCACGAATGAAAGCAACAAATACCGTATTTCTCGTCCCTTCAATATAGGTTTATTGAGATAGTTTGTCACGATTCATTAAAATGACAAAGTTGTATTCTAGAGCATATTAATTTATAACAGGCTGGCCCTAAAGTTACTTGACCGTTAATTGTCATATTCATCATTGGTACTCAATTAAATTATTTATATAATACATCTCAAATTGTTTACTTCTAGACTACACGCATTTTGTAGAGGACGGAGGAAGCAACGCGAAAGAAAATATTTCTCTAATATTAAGAAAGTATCAGAGAAGTTACTTTTTTGTATTTAAATTCTTATTCACGTAAAAATATCTCACTTGGTGATCATATTTTTACGCCGTGTTTTTCATTTATAGGCAGAAATTAATTAGATCAGAACAAAGGTAAAAGAGTAATAGATATATAATTAGTAGCCACGAGTTATTGCCACCTCTATAAAATCACATGTGGAAAATAAAATCAATTTACACAGCCATTCTAGTTAGCCAGTGTAATAAATCGAAGTAAATTAAATCCTAGTTAATACTGCAATAATACTAATATTTGTTATGGTTGCATTGACGTAATTTTAATAATACTGCATAAATAAAAGTGGTTAACAAACAAATAAGGAACATATATTTTCAATTTGATTAGAATTTAAACGATCAAGGTAATGCGAATAAACTATAAACTTGTTGCACTCCGCTACGCATCTTGAAGTGATTTTACAACTACTATGTATCCGTTTTTGAGCTGCGGGATTTTGTAAATACGTCCTTAATCGTACTTTTATTTCCTTTGCTGATTTGTTGGTTTGACAAAACATACTAGGACTATCTCTAAACATGTCCAAGTTAACTATCTCTGCAGGATAAGGAATTTACAATAATCTCACGAACAATGCTTTTGAAGTTTTTGTATTTATAGTCAATATACTACTTACTACTTACTAATTTATATTATTAATAACACAACGAAAACCTACGTGTTAGAATCACATAGCTTACATTATCTCAAATAAATTAAAAATTTACGCACAATATTGTGGCACAGTTATTCAAGTAAATAAAGTTGACTGTCATCCGTTATAATCGTTACGTTCACTAAATTTAATTCAACAGGCCATCGTCATTTAAAATTAATTTAAATTCTGAAAAGATGGGAAAACTTCGGTGTTATCTCAGTCGGATTATTCCGTTACTAGTATTTTATTTCTCATTAACTTAAATAAGTAACCATTATTAATTTTTCTAATGAAGTTCTCTCACTTTTTACGGTCATAGAAGTTTTCAAAGGAATTTGGAAATCATTCTTAAGGAATCTTTTCATTCGTTTCTATTACGATCTTTGAGAACCTGCATTGTCTTTTATGTTGAATTCATCTCCTTATTGTATTTAATTTTTCCATATAATTTATTTTAATTATGTTTTCAAACATTGATATATTTTGCGTCAATTTTGTAGTTTGTGTTTAAATTAACTACTAAATGAAACTACGTAATGTAGAATTATTTCTATTTTATTCAAATTATTAACAACCACCTAGCTTTCGTTGTATGACAATATCTTCAGGTGGACAATTTGAAGAGATCTCTTTTTCGATTTGAACATTTATTTGGAATGATGTTGAGAGTTGCCATTTACAAAAATGTAATGCTTAGTGAAGTTACTGAATTTTACTTTCATGATTTGTACATTTATAAATGGTAACTTTTTACGGTTCTGTACTCGAAGTGTTTGAACGAAATCGCATGGGCGAAGCTCTTGGTCTATATTCCGATGATTCTAACTTTTAAACGAAATAAAATGGGGTTTACAATTTACACATAATCTACTCACTCTATCAAAAATCGTATTAAAAATTACGTATAGTTTTATTGCAAGGCTGTAATAGTTGGCAAGTTATAATTAATACAAATACAAGTTTTTGGATATCAAGATTCTCTCTCTCAGAACTTTAAAAATAAAGTAAACAACTTCATTTAGAACCCACATCATGATGTTTAAATTAAAAAGTATATTTCTATATTATTAACCCTGTTCCGATATCATTAAATATACAAATTTCCAAGTTAGCATATAGAATTCTCGTTGATACTTTTTACATCGTTTACCTAATAAGGACAAAGTAGGTAGGTACTCGTAATATAGACAGTGACCTCATTGAATATTTTTAATGTTTTATGAAAATTTCGCAGAAACAAGGGCGTGTTAATTTAGAAAAAATAGGTTCAAATGATCGAAACCTTCGAATCACGATTAAAAATATGATTTACCACGTTATTTACGTAATTTACCATGAAATATATATACCATTTATCATATATAATAATATTATAATTAATATAAATAAACGCTTATATGACTCTGGTTATTTAATAATTTACAACTTTCTCACGTAACGTAAACAATGTTCACCGCCCGCTTCGCAACAGAAACAATAAAACTAAAGCTATGATGCGAGGGCGAATACAATATTGATTATATGATGTTGGAACGATATGAAGCAAACTGCAACTAACCGTTACGTAAAATAATAGAGAGATATTGCAAAGTGGTCGTTACCTACCTATAGCTTACGTAAAGGAAAGCACGTTGCTTTGTTTTGCCGACCGCTAATTTCTGCCCAATCTATTGGCTTAAATTTCATTTTAAAACGAAAATCCGCCAACAATATTGAAGAGTAAAAAGATTTAATCGAGGGACAGTCAGACGGGTGCTCACATTGAAAACAGTATTTCAAATGCAAGATTGCGATAAACATTAATATACACAGCAACTTTTGGCGATGGCGTGTGCTATCGTGCAAACCATAGAATGTCTATGTTTCTTCAAACCTTACAAACGCTGAGTCACAGATTAATAGATCATATAAGTCAGTTTTATGATGAACTTTCTAAGCAAAGTTTTAATTTACTGCTTACAAAATATTTTATTTGACTTTAGATATTTACACATATTTAATATTATGGTATTGGGTGTTTCTTAAATAAAACGGAGTTATAAGCATTGTGTCATTATATAGTTATGTTTATTACGACCCTTGTTATTTCGAAATGGCTTGAATTGTTCATATATATATATATATATATATATATATATATATATATATATATATATATATATATATATATATATATATATCGTTATTGTATTATGTTTTGCACTATATTTTACCTCTGTACTTAACCTATTCACTTCTTCTTTCTTTAAATTTTCAAGATGTTCTAATCATAAGGAAAAAGTGTATTGGAATTAACTTAGAATTGAAGTGCAACTGTCAGCACTATTGCAACTGAGTTGGACTCTAGCTTTGCTGGTTCGAGACATGAAAGTGGTCTAAAAACATATAATTACTTTCAATCCGAACAAAAAGACTCTGTATAAAATAAAATCTAACGGTTTTTATATAAAAGTACTTTCTACGAAACGTTAAAACTATTTAAAATACTTGAATAGTGTAAAGCATCGTAAAAGGTTTATTTGTAATTTTACTCTTATCAAATAATTTAAGATAAGTTAACGCTATTGTCTGGCGCGTAAGGCTAAAATAACATCGTGAAAATTATAATAGTAAGCTCAAAGATAAGGGATTTCATTGAAATTGCTGAGGCTGCCCAAAAGAATCAAAATGACAAGCAAAATTAATTTAGGTATATAAATATCACTAGTTCGGCTGACGGCTTCGGTTCACTGAATTAATGTCTGGTTTGTAATAGAGACAGCAAGATGGTCGTCGGATCACAATATTTTTAATCGACGTCAAAAAATGAGGGGTTATAATATCGATGGACACATAATTTTTTTGATGTATCTAAGGCTGTAACTCGGAGATGCGTCAACAGATTTCATGACACTTTTTTGTTTGAAAGGAAATGGTTTTAGATAGGTCTTATATGACTGTGGTCAAAAACTAATGATGGGTACGAAGGTAAGTGAATACTAATACATGCAAAGGCATGATTGATCTAATATATCATCAGGTACTATTTAGGTAGGTCGGTAAGATAGTATGTACACTAAGTACATAAGGTAATTATGTAAGTAGGTAAGTAGTACTTACCTAGAAGTTGGATATTAATAAGATTTTAAACGAAGTAGAGTACAAGGCTGTTTTGAACAATTTGATACTAAGTTCATACTTATTTTAAACATCTTTATAAGTACTTCGGTTACTGATGTTAGTCACATTCTGACGATGGAGTTGAAAGGAGATGAAGGTTGTGAAAAAATTTCCGGATGAAGAATAGTAGATTCATCTAGTGTTGGCACGTTTGACTTATCTTTATGAATTCTTTAATCGCAAACGGTGACTAGGGTCTGATAATGGAACTGAAAGATAGTGACAGGAACTCCTCAATTGTAAGTAGTAAAAACACCTAGTTTAGGCTTGTTTGACTTGCTTGATTTGATAATGAAACTGGAAGTTATTAACGGGATCCTCGATGGTGAACAGTTAGTTCAACAGCTTGTTAAAAATAGAAGTTATCGTATGATTTTTTTTATTATTTGAATCTAAATGGGTGTGTAAAACTATTCATTACATTTCGCCTGCAAACTTTTCAATTGTCAATTAAAGTTTAGCTGATGGTTTTATTTACAGGCAGTCCCAGATTTTACATTCAATTTTGTATTTATAAATTTAAGTAATGAATAACGTAAAAAGAAACGACGTAAATGCACATTTTTCCATACTTTTTCGTATTAAAGCATATGTGTAGCAAATACAGTTCTTTTAGAAATGTGAAGAAATACAATATTTTTAAAACCAGTTACATTTAAGGAAATTACACTTCTAAGAAACAAAATAATACACGCAAATTTCTTTAAATGCGTTTATTTTGCTACTTTCTTTTTATTTTCGTGAATTTCCCTAAAATGTTTACAGATGAGACAAATTTTGTTTACATTAAAATTCTTATCAAAATCATATTAATTTATTAAAATTTAATTCAAATATTTGCATTACAGTGTGGATATTATTATTTTTTTTTGCTTCGATCCTGGAACTACCACTTCCGTGCGCTTCACTCCTTGCTTCCCACACCGTTAAACTTTTCTATGTATGTTATAAGACCAGAACTGCTATCACCAAGCCATTTGCAAACTAATGTTACCGAACTATTGTCCGTCACATTACAAGTTTATATGCCTTAAATAAACGTTGATCAATATGGTTAAATACTACTTTAACATCGAAGGTAGGACCAAATTTATCGATTGTAATGATGTCAGCATTATGAAACCAACAAAATAATGCATGCAGCGATAGCAAAATTTCTTTATTTTTTCCAAGCAGTAAACATAATATTTTTTAACCGTTATAGAAGAGCATTGAATAAATTTACAAAGTAGATGCTTCGCCATCCGTGTTTCCCCGCCTGGACTTTGTAAAGTACCTTTTGATTTTGGCTAGTTCATATCTAAGCATCTTCATGAGACTACGAGAGTCTTCATTACACCTGAAGCTACACGACTACCACATGGTCGCGTGGCGTTTGGACAGCGAATGATAATCCAGCGTCAGAATGGGACCGTGTCAGCTTATGGATCTTCTTCCGCTTAGCTGAGTCATCATAATTCTTAAAGAACTTTTATGATCTACTTGGTGTTTGAACAATCTCAGAAGACTATAAAAATGAATCCATTTTTCTAACCATCCATACTATATTCCATACTTCACCAACAATTTGAAAAATAATTTCTATTACAATAGGGAATATTACCTAAATAATGCTTTGAAAACGCATTACAACTATGCATCTATCTCCGGAGAACTTATATCTTTTCTTAAATTGAATTGGCGACGGCTGAATTTTGATATTTCAGCTATTTTAGTCTATCGCCATTCCTTGCTTGAATACTGAATTTAGTTAATTCACGTTGAAAGGTAACATCAATATGATCCTTCTTCAGTTTAGTATACGAGGGATCAAAAACGTTCAAATGAATTATTAAAAAACTCATTTAAAAATTTTCAAAAAAATATAAAAGAATGTAAAACGAATAAAAAATTAAAAAGTAAATGAATTTGACTCTCTAAAAAAATGTTTAAAAAATATACACAAAATCGTGTGAAACCAACCAACTATAAATTCAAAAAGTAGACAGTTAAAGCTAACGGTAGGGTAATAAAAGGATACTCATATATATTTAGATTTCCTGGTAATTATTAGAACTTTGCAATTTCAAAAGTATGTTGATTTCCAAATAAATTAAGTAACGAACATATAGCTAGCCAACTTTTTATATTAAACACTACGTAACTTCGTTATTATCATTCATTTTATTTCAGACTGTTCAAACACTTACTACTCTACAAATATTTTTTGTTGCTAGTAGTCTCAAAGACTACTACATAATTAAAATTAATTTTAGAAACGTCGGATTGTCATTTTATTAGAAGTTCATCTAATAGTCTCCAGTTAAAATTATCTCACAAAAGAGATTCGATTGGTATCAGTCGACAAAATCTCATGCTCACTGTAACTCATTGTTCAATCTTTCATGACGTCTTTATTTTAAAACATAACATAATGTTTTATTAAATAAGTGATTAACCCAATACCCAGGTTTTATGTGCAACTAAGGTAGTGAACGATTTTTATATACAAGTTAAATTATGGTGGACACTGATATTTTTCCTTAAACATTACGTTTGCAAAGAGCAGCGAAAGCATATGTATTCTATTTTACTTACATTTGTTATTTTATTTGAAAATTCAATTACACACGACAACTGCACAGTATTTACATAAAAGGCCGCAGTTGCCCTTGGTCCCCTTATTACTCTAAGATACAACCCTCAAATGACCCTTAGGTCGTAATTCGTGCGTTGCCGCGTTGAGATCTTTATGTGTATGTCAATTGGCTAACAAATCAAAATCATTTTCATAACCTATGTTTTTTCGATAGATGCGTTTGTATAGAGATATACAAACGCATCTATCGAAAAAAACATAGGTTATGAAAATGTGTATATAATAAAAGTCGTATGATTTATACGGTTATTTAGTAAAAGTGCACATTTCAATATATTAATAACAATAATTCTTAAAAGCGCATATACGAACTATTGTTTCTATCTTTAACAATGCGAAATATTTGCAATTGACGCGGGCCAGTAGCAATAGCACAACACATGCAGCAATGTCACAATCCACCATTTGTCAGAGTCTCGTTTTATACTCTCTTGCCTCACACAGAACATTTTAAATTATATTTTATAATTTTAATATTACTTTTTTCCATAATTAGAAATAATATCTATCTTAATCTCGAGACACGGTACAGTACTTGGATGATTATGTACTCGCTTTTATATATTGCATGAAGATTTAAAAATAACGTAATGAAATAGTTTAAATCAAATTACTAACAAAATCTACAATTGGATTGGCATCTAACAAAACTACGTTCGTTATGTATGATAATTATATATACTTAAAGAATTTGCATGTTTGAACTGAGAAACATTGCTGAACAAAAATATAATTATCCGATATTCTCAATCACAATAATATAGGAAAAATATAATAAATAAACGAATTTATAATTTCAATGTATACATGTATTCTTCCAGATTCTAAAAGCATTTATGGTTTTATCATTACTTTTAAAAATTTGGAGAATAAATGTCTTTAATTACTCGTACACACTCCTAAGTACCTTGCTTACATCAGTTTATAAATTCAATGAAGCAAAGGTTTTTAATACATTTTTATTTATGTACATATTTTTAGTTTTCGTAACACATTTCATTAGATATTTAATTCTCATTAATAATATTAGTTTTGCTTATTTAACCTTGCTTTCAGTAACCAAAACGAGACTGGTAAACCTATAATCATATTCTTATGGGAGAACCATTTGTAGTTTAACGACGTGAAATTTCGTATAGTTACAGTTTTATATTGTTTTGAACTTATCTTATTTATCTGTTCGGGTATGAGTATTAGAAAATTAGAAGGAAGAAAAACGTGGTAGAAGGACCGTTGCCTTTCATCAATTTAAACTGACCTTGGGACCGACAAAGTAACTAGATCATTCCATTGCGCAGTAAAAGGTAATAACCTTGGGATGTTAACTTCTGTTACTGATTGAAATATTTATAAGTGAACGCTAGTTAATATAATAATAAACATAACTAAAGACGCTAATAATCGTTCACCGCCCGTAACTTTTTGGTCAAGTGATATGAAATGTTGTATGATTTTAGTACCTCATTTGATAGTAAATCACTAGCAGCAAGTGCCATCCTAAAAGCAATTTGTAAATTTAACAAACAGCTAAATATGCTGAGGAGTTTAATTTTTCTAAATGGAGGGTGAGGTTTTGGCAATATTTCACATTAATTGACTAATATGTAGATACAAAATTAATCGTGTACTTTAATTTAGTCTAATTTAATTTCTACACATGCATGTGAAACGTTCGTTTTTAACGGTTAGAAAATATTATCTTTGGTTGAATGGGAACAACGTAGAGAGACAGGTTAGAAAGAAATGATCACGTGGCTGAAACGCTTCAAATAATTTATATTCTAATTTAACGTCTTTTGTAAGAAAATTTGAAATAAAAACAAACTGTCAAAATATAAATACATAATTAAACATAAATTCAATATAAATAGATCTAAGTCGCCTTTATGTAAAAAAAACAATTTTTCTACGGCTATTCACTAAAAGATGTTACGTTAATGTAACGTGTACTATTTTGCATTAAATTTTCTTTTACAAATATATCCGTAATGACCGCGTATCCCACGCACTCGTAACATCGCGGCTGCTCTTCTTTATTGTGCGCCTCTAAAAAAAGATATCACTTCTTTTACTCCCGCCTATTTTTTGTAATTTTTCGTAATATTGTTATATCATTATGATGCTAAAAGTCTGATGTTTTTTTTACCTGTACAAAAAGTAGAAATAAACAATAAATAACAATCGGTTTAAGAAAATCTACTTTTTCTGCCTTGTTATGAGACCGATAGAATAATGTAGATGCCAACTTCAATTAAAATGTGTGCTATTTAAATTGCCTAATTCTCGATTTCTTTTAAACTGCTCTGCCAATTGTGATTTTTTATGAGGATGATATGTTTTATGATTATTCAGTTAATTTGTTTGCTTAGTGTAAATTGTAAATCAAAAATTTATAAACATTCAGTGTTATGGGATATTAACATGAAGTAAGCATCTAATTGAAATAAGCAAAGAAAACGAGGGAAAAAATATAAGGTAAATAAATTGGACCACAAAGTAGTCAAATGTCCTACATTCATCTTTCCAAAATAATGAGTCGAAAAAGAAAACAAAGATAAGAGAAAATACCAAATACAGAAATGAAAAAGATCTAAAAGAATGTGAACCTAGGAAATAATGTTAATAACAGGATATTACTCCTATAATGCCGAAAGTAAAAGCTATCTGATACAAATAGGGATAGTTGCCACAGACATCTACGTATAAAAATTAATTTTTTTCGGACATGAGACTATGAAACTTAAAATGAAACCTGAATTGCTAGGTCTCATTTAAACTTTAACTTCTGAAGCTAATTATGGAAAATCTCATTAAATATAGAAAAAATCCCGGGATAAATTACCGTATTAATGTATAAGATTACCGCTTACATGGCCGTATTTTCATCGTTTATATTTATGTTTTATCTATCGGGCAACAGCTTATATAATTCTCTGGACTTTGGAATTTGATCATAAAATGTGAACAAAATGAAGCGCTATTTTATGTTTTACTTGAATGTGTGGGAAGTTAGTGAAACTGGTATAAATGATGATTTTTTGTGGGTGACAAATCCTTAATTTCTTATGTTTGTAAACACGCCTATCTTATAGACTGTAAAAATAAATACTTGATAAAAAAAATCGGTTAGTGCAAGCCGTATTTACCCAGTGTTTTATATTTCGAAAGTAGATTTAAAGGATCGAATAAAATCAGTCGACCATACAATGATCTTCGATTAAATCGATTTATAAAGCATTGATATTTTTACATAAATACACCGGCAGCTAAGTTAATGAATGAAATACGTTTTAAAGTAATTCCATAAAATAACAAATTTAAAAAACCTAAAATAATGCTGTAATCATTCGACATACTTTTCAAGTAAAAAAATAACAGTCACCAATTAAAACAAGGGGAATAGAAATTTACGAATTTCATTAATTAGAGCAAAATGTGTTTTTTCTCTTTTATGTATAATAAAATTGTTATAATAAAAAACTTGTTACCCTCCTAATAGCTAAACTAATAAAGTTAAACTTTAGTTGATTGAAGCCACTACGGACGTTTTGAGCTAATGATGACTGAAATTAACTCTGTTAATAAATAAATTTAATGTAACTCATTACCTTTTACTGTATTAATTGTTGGATTTGGATTACCCGACATTTCGCTATTAAATTGTGAGTGCCTATTTTTGACGTAATTATTTTAATCTTTAGCAATTCCCCTCAATGAGCAATCAATCAGCCCTGCTGAGGCACCGGTTAAAATAGCGAATGCATGGGATCTCGATGAATGTGAACGGAGCATAAAGTCAGGTATAGAAGCCGATCTTCGATATTGTCTTTTATACATCTGACCTAGTCGTTGATTTGTCTTGTTAATTGATGAGCGTTGTGTTATTCTATACCTTTTGTACAGTTATTACTACAGAAATTATTTTATTCATGTGATGTTGTCTTAACGGATTTTGTGCAGTTTTTCTATTGATATGTATCTTAGAAGTATATGTAAGTGTTAAATAAATAAAAAAAATAGATTAAGTACATAATCTCTGGTACGATTAATATTAATTTTCATGGTTTATGATAATATGTCAATGTAAGAAAAACTGTCACAACCATTGACAAAATGGTTGTGGCGGTATTTTTTAAAATTTTTTATGCTTCAAAAAAGACCCTTTGGTAAATAAAATAATTAAGACAATTAATATTACATAATTTATAACTAATATATTTTAATGATAGCTAATTACAGTTATATAATGGGTTTAGCAATAAGTAAAAAAAAACTAAGAATGAAACCTGTACTTTTTAATGTTTAGGAAGAACTTATTTAGCTTCTATCCTCAAAGTATATATTGTCTTTATTTCTGTCTTTGGTTTGTATTGTTGTAATTTTATTTACACTCCATTCATATTACACTGGGAGTAAACAATTTTTAAATGTAAGGAAAGAACAAGATCTTCCTTAATAGATCCATTTGAATTGAAAAAAATACTTTATTTACGTATTTGCTTTTTAATTACTGATTCTGAGTATAAATGGGAAATTACTAAAAATAAAAATAACAAGTAGTAAACATCTATCACATCAGTCAAAACTTATAAATCCAACTTGTTAAGTCCAACATTTACATATTACCAATATATGTCTTAGCTCCTCAAAAGGTAACACATAATTCATGAAAATGCAATGAAATTACATTCTTTAAGTAATCCGAAATCTTGTTTTTTACTCCAAATATAGTATACACTATTTTAAAATTATTATCCAAAGAAAAGCTAACACTAGATTAAACATTTAATATTCCCATTAAACATTCTACGAATGAAAAAGTACACAGAGTTGCTAATAAGAAAATACTTCTTCATAATTATTTTTAAGGTACGCCATACCCAGGGTTTTCTAAAAAATAAGAAAGAGTCTACAATATCATTTCTAATTGTTACTGAAAAATCGTTACAAAAATAGAACGTTCAGTGAAAGAATTTTAAAAATTTGATGATAATTATGTTTGCTCCTGGCGTTGCTGCTTCACTTGGTCATAACGATTGCCTCTTAAATGTTTAGAGTCATTTCAACGAGATGGGTAATTTAATGAATATAAAGTAAAGGCAAACATACGCAAACTGCCACCAGTTATATTCTACTTAATGTAATGAAAACTCTTCTTCATTTAGGCAGAGCTGTAAAACATTATCGAGCATTATACAATTAAGAAAAGTGTATGTTATTTGAAATGTGATTTAATTTGCTGTTTATACGTTAATAAAAACCTAATTATTAGGTATTTATAATTTATAAACTCTATAGACATCAAAAACTCAAATTTCATTGTCATTGTGTACAAATGTGAATTTACTTGTTAAATATATCACAGAAGTAGTTTAACAAAACCAATTACAAAATTGGAAATGGTTATGAATGTTTTTAATTTTCCATATCTACAAAAAATATTCCAATCGTATTTCAATACGCCCCCGTACCCAGTACATCACACCAAAGAAAATAAAATTGAGTCATAAGTTGAGATACGTATTTGAAATTAAAAAAATTTAATACACCACTCTAAATTAATTTCCATCGGCTGGATGTAGCTCAGCTTCTTCTACTTTCGCTGACATCTATTAGTGTTAAATTCACCGAGCTGGGTCATTAAATAATCTGAATTAACTTCGGCTCGTTGGTTGACACAAATACTGCCAACTAAGCAATTCGTCTTCCGCTGTTCACACTATTCATTAGAACTATTGTAATGCAGTAGATACTCATATGAATAAATATGTTTGTGATTATTTATTATAAACATATATGTATTTGTATATATATATATATATATATATATATATATATACATACACTCATATTTATCATCATATTTACACAATAATTTGTTAAAATAAAATTAGTAGATGAATAATATTGTATCAGATTTCATATCAACTCTTGATTAAGTTTGGAGTATTTAAAACCTCATTCAATCCTTCTTATCATTTATTTTCATATTTCATACTTCTTATGTAACAATTCAAAATTCATAAATTAAACCACCGTACCATTTATAAATATTGACATAAAAATGAATGGTATCAAAACGATGAAATAAACTATAGTTACAATAGTTATTGAATGTATTAAAAACCCTATCTGATTGAGATAATAAGTAATGAGTAGTGTATATCATAACGGCTTAAAAACACCTTGAAAAGCTAACAATTGCTGTACAAAAAATGGAAATATCTACATGGTACGAAATGTACAAGGTAAAGTGGAATTTAAAAGTTACGTGCCAGATGAAAATCGAATTATAATAGCGATAGCGACCTTATGAAAAGAAATATTTTCTTTTCTCAGAGAAATTGGAACGGGCCGTTCTAGATTAACTTTTTTAGTTCAAAGTTTATAAAACAACTTTAGAAAGTGACGCGAAGATTTGAAAATCTATCTTTATATCCACAAAATATTCAGAGAAATAATTTTTTGAAACATTTTAGTGTAAAAAATCTGGAGGTCTCAAAAAATTACTTTATATACCTAATATAACCACCGTAAAATGCAACTACTTTAACTTGTGATTTAATTTTTGTGTAAGTCTGTGTTTTTTGCGTTGAAAATTTAATACTTTTGCTCTACTAATATCTTTTTAACGCATTATGGACCTGATATTTTATTGTCAGTTTCCAGCCATTTTTCAGTCAAATATTTTCAAATTTTTTATGATTTATTAGCGATTAATTATCATATGTAAAATATTTATTTGCAGCGTTATATGTTGTCACTCCCGATTAATAATTATAAAGTGTGAAGTATTTCGGAAACAACTCCTATCTGTACTGTGTGAATTACGTGATATCTCATCATCGGTCCGTATAAGATAAGAAGTGGTATTATATATATATATATATATATATATATATATATATATATATTTATATATATATATATATATATTTATTTATATATATATATATATATATGTAAATATATGGAAAACATATCAATGCACATTATTTTTAGATAATGCAAGATGCTATTGTTTTATTTCAGATCATCAAACATAACACTATACAGTGCAATACAGTAATAAAAATAAATTTTCACATTCAATAAATACGTAACTCAATATACGTTAATTATACTTTATGATATACTAATTTAAGCATAATTATTGTAATGCCCAGCAACGAACTCTACTCCGTTACAAAACAGCACATTAGCTGACGTCGGCTACAATCGGAATCACTAGCCGAAGCGTTAAATAAGTTCAATCAAATTGGGCTTATTGGCCGACACAAATACTGCAAACGACGCGATTCTCTTTCTGCTAGATATAAACTATTTACATTGGATTAATCTATTTTGTTATGAACACTTCATTAGGCATTGAATAGCATGTGCAATATAGTAGAAAATTCAAATAGGATTCTTTAATATTTGTTTTTACAGCGGATTACTGAAAGGTAATATCCTCCAAAATCATAACAATGAAGACATATTTAAATAAGTCGAATTAGATTTACAAGAATATATTCTTGCGAAAGGATTTTGAGAATATACCACAAAATAAAATTATCAATCTCCAAAATATTAGTGTAAATATTATCGACAATCGACTAAAACAAATATTCTGGCCTTAACTCGAATTCAGACTGATAACTAAATACAATTTATACCACAAACACCGGTAGTTAAATCAATTAAAAAGACTAGAGTTCAAAAGAAACCGGATGAAACATGAAAATTAAGCTGTTTGTGAAACTTTATCCTCACTCTAGTTATTAGTTTTAATATATCCATTATTGTTGTTTAGCAATGTATCAAAGAAGAGTAATTAATATATTGCCCAGTGTATATTTTTAAGACAATAAATAAAAATACATTTTAAAATGCGAAGTTGTTTGTGCAATTGATTCAGGTCAACACCATGGGATTTCTATGAACTTTAAATACATTCAACTACGTGTCATAAGTTGGTCGACCATTACTCGTTAAGTTTAAATTCCTTTTTAATTTCATTATATACGTACATATATATGTGTGTGTGTGTGTACGTATTAAAAAAAATATATATATATATATATATAAAACCCTGTTCAAAGACATTCTATATAATAGGGTATGCGAAAAAAATAACCTATCATAAAATTTTAAATATATATATTAATAACCGATTGATTTTTTTAGAACTAATAGCCTATGTATAAACCGATCGTGGTGTACAGATGGACAGACATAGAAAAGGGTATGACGAAACTATAAGGGTTCCTAGTTTGACAACGGAACCCTAAAAAGAGTGTTCTTTAGGTACATAAAAGAAGTGAGACATTTTGTTGTATTATTGATAAAAAAGAAGAGAAGGAGAAAGATAGAAATTATTTTTAATGCAATTGATTTAAGGACAATATTTTTTTGCATCACACATTTTTACGACTTTTTTATTCGAACTACAAACAGACCGAACTACAACTTTTTTCCTCGAACTACAGACGGACCGAACTACGATTTTTTTACTCGAACTACAGACAGACCGAACTACGACTTTTTTCCTCGAACTACAGACAGGCCGAACTACTACTTTTTTACTCGAACTACAGACAGACCGAACTACGACTTTTTTACTCGAACTGCAGACAGACCGAACTACGACTTTTTTACTCGAACTACAGACAGACCGAACTACGACTTTTTTACTCGAACTGCAGACAGACAGAACTACGACTTTTTTACTCGAACTGCAGACACACCGAACTACAACTTTTTTACTCGAACTACAGATAGTCTTACATTTGTTTCGCCTGCTTCATACGTCTACTATAATTCATTAAACAAACAACATGCCGCTGCATCTGTTTAAAATGCTATACTTTCATTGAAAATTGGACACATGCCGTCACAAAAATAATGTTGTCTGAAATAAATATTATTCTGCAGTCACATCCTTTAGATCTGGCTGGAATATTTAGGTTATGTGAAATAATAAAACAGAAAATATACTTCAAGCAAAGAAATTGTTCGAGTATGGATAACTTTTTGTTAATAAGATTTTAACCTTTGCACAAAAAAGCAATGTCCCATAGAAATATCTCTCATTAATGTCACAGCTAATGCATAAGTTATTTCGTTCTAGAGTATTTTTTTTAAATTACTACGAAAAAATTAATTTCATCTTCATGAACTATTTTTATATTGACGTACAATATTTTTATTGTACACTTGTGTGCTTAAGTATATCAAATTTAAAAACTAAAAACTATAGTACTAATATAGCAATAGTCTTCGCTTGTATACTGGAAGCGACTGTGTACACAAACACAAATTAAAATTACTTACGTATATAGAAAATATTTTTTAAAAAGTGACATTCAGTGAAAATTCATCACTATACACACAAAACTGTTCAGTTTTGAAATAAGTGGAAACATATAGCTAATAAAATATAAGTTTAAAATTACGTTTTCATATATACCTATATGTATGTATATATGTATATATATGTATATATATATATATATATATATATATATATATAAATATACATTATGTATATTTATGAATACAGAACCTTGTACAATTAAACTTAAGTTTTTTTTTATGATAAACATACACAACTTAAGAGCGATCAGGCTTATGACTTCTCTTTATCGATGTACTCATCATCTCTTAACACGCCTTGGCGTTATATTATATGGTTATAGAAACGTATTATAAAAATTGTTTCCTCCATAGATTCCGTGATTATGCCTATTGAAAAACGCGGCTAGGTTTATAATATTGTTAATAATGAACCGGCTGAAATATATTGCGTATTCTTTAGCATTTCATCACAGGCTAATTATTAAATAAAAGTTATGTAGAGCCTATCCTTCATCGTAGACGTAATAATAATGAACTAGAATGTCAAAATATGCATCTCCAATAAAGACAGCGTAATAATATACAACAGACTATGTAATAAATAATAGGTACATTCACATATTGCTTCAGTTTGTTTGGGTGAATGGAAAAAAGTATTTATTCACCGCCTACTGTTTCACAATGCCTCTTCACAGAGAGCTTTGTCACAATACGCCACGTTTCGTACCGACAGCATAAATGAAATAGCGCGTCACTCTTCCATCGCCGCATTAGTTTTTTTTGTTTACGAAGAGAATGGCGAACATTATTGCTCTCCCGGCTCATTCCAATACTCCAACATTATGCGGAATATTTTAGTTGTCGTATGTTGTTTATGGCGAATGTTATAGAAAATTAAAATGCTAATTTTTATGACAATTAGCCAAATATAAAAATAGTTTTAATCACAACTAAATGACAATATCTTCAAGTAGGCAATTAGCAAAAATCTTTACAAATTGCTCACCTAAAGATGTAATACAATGAAACCTAGGTCGTGGTAAAGAATTTAAATAAAGTAGAAATAATACTACATCACGTAGTTTCATTTAGTAGTAAATAATGAGTTTCTACAAAATTAACGCCAAATATATCCGATAGTTTTTATATTAATGAAATACTAAAATACATTTATTTATATCGGATAAATTACGTAAATATTCCTTTGTTTACAGATTTCCGATAAATGAACGTATTCATTTTCAATTTGGTACATATTATATGATTTAGTAATTATAAACTTCCACTTTTATTCAAATATTAAATGATTTTAATGCATGTAAGCAATCTCTTCCAGTTCACCAAAATAATACTTATTAGGCATTTATTTATTTATCTATTAATTAGATTGCGTTTGATAATTAGAAATGTAGCATATTAAAGTTAACACATCTTGCACTATATTTAAGTTAATAAAAAAATAATGGATCAGCACGGGTAAGAGGGAATAGGGAATAATTAAGAAGTAGGATAAATAATTAAGAATAGGAGAATAAGGAATGAAAATTGAAAATCAGCTGTAAAAAGAAACTCTTTGTGGAGTTACGCTAAGCCAATTTATAACTGCATATATTGGAAGTTTTATACATTCTTTAGAGCCAGATATCACATTAGTATATTTCAATCATGAATATATGATTTAAATTGTTCTAACGAGGCGGAAATATATTAAGCGTTTGGTGTGAATCAAGTAAATGTCTGTACAATTAGAGCAAAAATTAATTAATTGAGATTGTATCATAGATTTAAGCCTTTAGACTGGAAGTTATACTTTACGTGGGATAATAGCATACAGTTTAATTTATTCACGTTTGGAAATAAATAGTTAATGACATTAGTAATGACATAACACATTTTAGAGCTTACATTACGATTACTGCCGGAAGACTTAGATTTAAATTTAAGAATAATTATTGGATTGTATTGGTAGTTGAAATTGGCGAAAGTTCTTGGTTACATATGAGATGCAATGAGTTAATACTGTAAAAAGATTAGGTGTTGGAGTCGACTATAAGGAAAGGTTTAGTGAAAAAGAATTTAGTAAATTAACGTCAATTTGACAGCACGAACTTACACAAGCTTTGACTATACCGAGTATGCTAAGTAATTCCTAAATATTATAGAAGAGCACTTACTGAATGAAGTGATTATTTAGTATTTTTAGTATTTCTACATATACCTAAGAGTACGTTGTATAATACGTTAATTTTTTAAAGAAAAAAGGGAAGCATTAAATTGTTTTAATTAAAAATAGAAAAAAGGCTTAATGCTTCCCTTTTTTAAAGAAAAAAGGGAAGCATTAAATTATTTTAATTAAAAATATAAAAAAGACTCACATGAAATATACCGATGAATTAAAAGAAAGTATGTAAATTTACCGAATTTTTTTATTTTGCTTGAACACATTGAGCAACAGAAAAAATCTCGACCAAACCGACTTTCAACTTCTTAACTCCAATATAGTTGAAAATTCAATATAAATACATATCTTATTCCGTATGTATTTTATACAAAATATCTTACATTAATATTTAATATGAGCTTAGACATTCAAGTTTTCAAGTTGTTTTTGGTTAAATAGAAAGTCTACCTTTATTTATTTTTAGTTCATCGAAGTTCGCAGGCTCTTTATACCGACATTATTTTCTAAGAGATCATTCGTTTTTTCTGCGCGTACTCTGAGCAATTGAGCTACCACACTAATTTACTTCTAACAATTATAGAATTAGCTTAAGATAAGGTCTCTCTTTCTATTTTAATTCTACACTCTGTTTTTATTTCATTTGTATTTTCATTTATACACACTAAAAGTTAAGTTTAAGGTTTTGGATAAAAAAGTAACATCAGTATAAGCTTGTCAACACATGTATTTATATTTTAGTACTTGTCTCTTAGTTCCTTTAACTTTTAAGGACAAATGTTGCTTTAAATTTCGATGTCATATAATATCCATAGATGCATATTATTAGAACGCCAAGTTTTATTTAGTGGTATTCTTAAAAATTGTACAATCAGAATTTAAAAAATTTTTAGAGACAAAAACTAAAACAATTAAATTTCATAATTAACGTCATATCCCGAAGATTCGAAAAATGTTCATTAACTACTCTGAATTAAAAGAAAAAGAAAAGGGTTAATGAAATGAATTTAAAATGAAATGATACATTATAGACTAAGATTTCTTTTATGTAGAAAGTTTAATAGATGCAAAATAAATTTTTCTCTACCGACACTAATGAAAATACAAGAAATGAAACAAGATTTCGCTGTGGTGTACTTTCGTATTTATGTACGGAAGTAGGTCACCAACGATTTTTTTTTAAAAAGGCTTTTATAAAACAATGTTTTGGACACGATTGATCTTAAAACTATACTTGGTGTCGCATGGATTTCAAACAAGTAGCAAGGCTACTACTTTGCGCTTAAAATACCTCTACCCTGCGCTAACTAACCTCGCGAATTCTAGCGCGAATCAAATCTGACTTCCAATTCGATGACCTCATTAAGTTGACACAGATTTTTCCACTAATGGTAACGTTGTAACTGACTGTGGCGCTAATTAGGCTGTAATTCATCGCTGAAAATTTGCTTGTGTTAAGCCATATAAGCCGCTCGCAACACTATTTGAGTATGGTTTCATGTCACATCGTGGAATTCGTAATCTTCTGTACCTCTAACAGCTATAACAATCCTTATATTGTGTACAAACAAAACACAGTTATTTTATGATTATTATTTTACTTTAGTTACAAATTTTAAAAAATCTGTCACTTTATTTGCCATCCCGAAAATTCATCTATACATATTGGGTTGGCTAATAAGTAGTGACCTAAACAGACAATAACCAGTGGATGCAAGGTCTGTGGAATATGGCGGGTGGAGGATCTGTGTCCAACCAAAATCCAAAAGTTCAATTTGGGTCTATTTGACTATATGAGCTAATTTCATGCTGTACCTACCCACCGTATTTGAATTCTCTATAGGTCCGTGGGAGCGCCCGAGCTCAGGTGCTAGCTAGCGTTTCGTTAATCGGCTATCTTCTTCAATTAACAATTTTAACCTCTATCTAATGCACCGCATGAACAAAAATAAAAGTTGTATCGTATCTTTAAATAAAATATGTATTTGAACCTCATCCGTATGCGGAAAATCGTACAGTGTTGAAGGGTGCCCGAGGCTGGGCGAGAAATGGCGTCGCAGAGCGGGAAATGAGTTTGCTCGTCGCCTACGTTACATTTCTGTACATATAATTCAACAAATATTACTAGCATTTCACACGATAAAATTTTACAGTGAGTTACATATCAGAGTAAAATATTGTAATGTTTTCCTTATTTAATAATATGGGCATTGTTTCGTTTTGTTGTTAGGTGGCTTTCAACCAAGGGCAAGAGCAAGGCTTTCAATTTGACCTGAAAATATATTTTATGTTTGTGTTTGTATAACTTTTTTAATTAAGTTGTAAGATGCATTTATCTTTTCCATAGTGAGCACCTATATGAAACTATAGCTATAATTAAAAGTAGGCAAATTCGGTACTTTCTTAATATTTATTGAAATAATGAAAAATGTACATTCATCGATCGCTCTTGTATTTTTGTTAAATTTATTAATTTAAACGATATAATTTCTTTCCATTATTTGAATTTTTAGTCATGTTTCAGTTTTCTTTGAGCAGAAATTAAATCAAGTACAGAAAGGTGGAAGAAACATTACGTAAAACTATGTCGGGTCTCAAACTCAAGTGTAAGTACTAGTGTAACATTAGAGTGAGATGGTTTTGAATGAGGACTTCCTATATTTTATGAAAAGATTTTCCTAGAGCTGAAGATCATCAATGAAAAATAAAAAAACAGGTATTGACGAAATTACTTCTGAGATACTGAAATCGTTGGGGATACCGCTTTTGCATATCTGCAACAAGATTTGGACCACTGAAGAGTGAGTGTGAGTTTTCAGTTAGATATTTTAATTTCAGAATTTTTTGTCATTTCACAAATTACTAATTTTAAGTAAAAACTTAATAGACATTTCTATGTACCTAAAAAATAATTTAATAGTACAGAGTTTAATTTTCTCTGTTTACAGTCATATATATTTTTTAATTCAAGAAAAATACAAGACGAAGTCTATTCCTTTGACAATTAATCAAAGCAAAGGAAACGTGCAATACAGAAACTGAATTCTTGAGTTGAAGCATATTATAAATGTTACTCTAAAAACACGTTCATTCGAAGATTTGACTTTAAAATTCTGTTATGTTTAACGATAAATTAATGATTCTTTTATTACCGCTTGAATCATTCGATTGTATTTATCATGCCGGATAGAGCTTAGGAATTAAATTCGCGAGGCCGAAAGTCCAAGTCCACGCGCTGCTCAATTTGTGAATATAATATATATGAATAAATAACCGCAAGTTATTTCGTTGCATAAATGCGTAATTTAAAAAAACACACACACACACACGCACACACATATATATATATATTATTTTAGTAGGCGCTAGGAAACAAGTGTAATATTAAAGCTTCCCTGCGCAACAAGTGAATAAATACAGTAAATCATTCAATACCGCCAAAACTATAAAATTAATATCAGAATTCAGAAGGAAACTTTATTGTATTTGTGTCATTAATTTCTGTAATAACTAATATTTAAGCAGGCAAAGCGAAAAAACTTTAAATAAAGAACGTCGGTTACTTCGTTCTTGATTGCAACTTAAAAAGTTATTTATTAAAGTATTATAAATTTTCTTTAATTAAATTTAAAGTTTCATTATCAACAGCTACAACTCACTGGAAGTGACAAAGATAACAAATTTCTTCTAGAACAAGTTGTAAGTTAAAAGAAAAATCCCGCATTAAAACTATATTTTACATAACAATAAATTCTAGATCATAGTGAAACTTTTGCTCTGGATTTATTTCACTCTCCGTAACGGCACTCAGGTGTTTTCTAACGACTCATTTGTTCCCATTGCCGTGTCTTTAGGGTCATTGGGCCGTCGTCTACCTCCTTCTAGTCTGTAACTCTCTTTTAATTGTGTTTAAGGTGGAATCGAACAATTTTCTTTTTTCTGAGACTTTTTTTATGTTACTAAATGGTATTATGTATTTTTTCGCATTACGATAGAGAGCGGAATTATATCAGCCAAATCGACATTACGTGGTTGTCCTCTTAAAGTTGTGGTGACAGTCAGTGCAAATGAGTTGTATAATCACTTTACAGGTCAGAGATATAATTTTATTGTTGATATAATATATATTTAATCTTTAACTCAAAGGGTTAAAAAATTTTTTTTCAATTCGTATCGTTAAGCTGTAAAGAAGTTTTTCACATTTATTTCCTATGTCTGAATAGCACACCAAAGATTAATATTTCAATTCACGGACATAAATATTAGGATACAAATACGGTATACATCACGAATTTTACAACCCCTTCTGTAGTTTCGATAAAACGTTTATTTAAGAAGTGAGTAAAAGGAAACGTCCTTATTTTAGAGCTGAATAAGTTCAATCGGATTTTTCAGTATAATAATAATTTTCACGTTATTACTACAGCAGGTGACCACTTGATGTAATTAAAATGAAGTAATATGAACGAAAACAGATACGAGTATCTATTGAATAATATTTGATTCTAAATGTATCAAAAATAACACAGATCTAATAAGGAGCACAGTACACAGTGCATCAAATATAGAAAATAGTTAGTCACTCGTGTGAAAAAAAATTGTTGGGAATATATTTTTGCTTTTTAAGTTATTCTTAACTATTCACAACATAAATATAGATTTGCTTCCTTAGAAATAGATAATTACTCATCAAAAATGAAATAAAAACAAATTTGCTTCTTTGAAATGCAAATAAAACTTAGAGAATTAATATGGTTTCTTAGTTTAAACTGCCTGAAGTTTTGATAGAAAATATTAAAAATATATTCGTCTTACTAACATTTTATTCGAATTCATAAAATAAAATAATCGGTTAGGACTAAAAGTATTAGAGGAAGTATTTAGAGGTGAATTATTGAATAAAAATTTGCATAAAACTTTTTTTTGTGCCAAAAATACTTAGGACCAAAATAATTTTATAAATATAATATTTATTTGGGTGTACATATATTTGATGCAAATTATGTAATTATACAATATGGATTTTTTCAGTAGACAATATATTGAAACAATATTTATCTTTAGTAAACATTCAGTCCCTTTTAGATCTCGTTGCTGTTTTCTACTTTAAATTTTTATTAACATTCGGTGTTAATAAAAATTTAATATAAAATAAATGTTTCTTGATTTGTTATTGCGGTATTGATTGTTAAATGTTTATTTAAAGGGATATATACACATCAGAACCTTCTCTGTAAATACATTAACACTGACGATTTTGTACTATTTGTAATAAACATCATAAATTCCAATTGAGTCTGTTTATATCCGGCCGTTGTGAAGCAACAAAATAAAATTAATATATTTATTACTTTTATTTAGTTTAGGGAAGATTTTAATACAGAAAAAAATACTTCTTATCGTTTTGGCTTAACTTTTGGTTATGCAAGTATCAATTATATAAAACTGGCGGGCAGAAAATATAAAAAAACCTACTGAATCGAGACTATTTCCTCCTATTTCAGAGTTAAAATCATTTTTCAATTAACTGCCTTTTCCCTCGAGTGAACCATAAATCTTTAGTTTAAGAGGGAAAACCCCAGCGCGTAACTTCATTTTTAAAAATTACTCAAAATTCTCGCTTTATATAGTCGTAATGGAAAACTATGTTCCGTTTAAATGATTTTATCGAATTAATCATAACCTGATTTCCAATCGCTACTTTATATTTCCGAGCGGAAGTTTTGAACTGTTCTCAAGCGATTTGTATCCACAATAACGAATTTTGACAGATTGTACCGACATTTGACCGCCGGAAATAAATATTTTTGTTGTTTTAGATAAACTCCAATTATCCAAGTAAATAAAATCGAGATTATCCTTCCATGGCTCAAATGGTAACATCTAATTTTCATCTAAATAAATTTTAAATTGACGAGTAAACTGCCATAGATAAAAACATTCATAGAATACCAGATAAACAATAATTCAATTTTGATAAAATTGTAATCAACTCATACGGAATTGAGTCTAAAAATGCTAACTTTTAAAGTGACATTAATTTCAGTAATAACATTCCATAATTAATTTCTCCAGTAGTATTATTTTTTAACATTTAAATTATACTTATATTGTCATATTTTTTGTTCTATCTGAACAATTAAAAATAACTTAATAAAATTAGTCATTAAATATATTCGCAGAAGTAAGAGAACTGGGGTCTATATTTTCCTATTTAGGTAAAAGTGTTGATGAACTAGTTGTGGAATTCTTTTTTTAAACAATATTGCAATAAACATTGACGTAATGATACATAAAAACGCTTAATATAATCAAAATGCTGGAAATAATTCATATTAATTTACATTAATAACCAAGTGTTTGGAATTAATCTTCTCACAAGAGGTATTGATGCCTTCGCAATCTCTATAATTCTATCAAAGTGAGGTAGGTATTATGGCCGAGTTGTACATCATGGTACATTCTGACATGGTACTGATGGGAATGTGAAGCGGAACGGCATATTTTTACCAGTGGGAGAAATACATACGTCCTCAAATAAAATGCGACTTGCGATATTTTAGTAATTACATGAATATTAATCGAATCTTCAATCTCGTAAAAAGTCGTAATTTAAAGTCAAATGACAATGGACAAATTCCTTTGCGTGTAAAAGTTAAATATTTCAATGTAATAAAAAATCACATAAATCTTACTTTAAAAATTTATTAACAAATTGCCGTTTAATTTACCCAACGACTTAATATAGGTTTTATTAAATATGTATTTGCGGTTAGTTAGATAACAGCATTTAGAGAGTGTACGTGAAGGCGGTAAATGAAATAACGTATTTCCATTAAAGTCGAACGCAGGACAGACCACGCCTGTTCCCTAATTCTATTACGACCGCGTAATGCGAAGATTTCAACTAATTTACGCGAACGACAGTATGTTTCCGGGGTCTGCCCTATTAGCTTAATGTTAATAGCTCACGTTCTTGAATATAACATAGCCAATTGAAAACCGTTTTACGATATAAAACTTGAATAATTAGTATTGAATATATTGACACTTTTGGCCTTTACTTGAGAAAGTTGCGCTTTTAATATTAAATATATGTAAAGCTGTCAGCATCATAAACCCGGGTTTCTTTGACATAATTTGAGACGTTGGAAATTTGGCAACAATTATTTGAACAACTGGTAACGAAATGAATAAACAGTATTAAAACAATTCAAGTAACACAAGCACGTCAACACCATGCTGATTTAATCTAAATTAGTCGAGCATTAGATTAAAGGCAAGTCAAGAAAGACTATATGAGGCAGTGGAAGGAATGTAAAAAATTAAATTCAATAAAAATTAAATGTACTCCCGATAATGCTTTCTAGATCTTTGTCTTTCTAGAGCTTACATTAAATTGGTTATACGAAATTTATTCAATTTCAATACGACACCTTAGAAATATTAATTTTCTTTAATATATTTTTCATTATTCTACTTATACGACATTCTTTTTTACATTATTTTAATATCAAGATATTAGAAAAAATGTCGTATTTTTTCATTATTGATTTGATTTATAATTATGTTTGGGCCATATAGGCCCAAACATTCGGACACGTGATAAATGGAACTGCGGAAATTTCATTTCATTTAGTAACTAAGTTTTAATCGATTCGAGCACAATCATGCTAACCAATATATTTTCCAATCTAATTAAAATTTTTGGATTTGCAAAATTTATTGTCCCTATTTATCTTGATCATTGTTATTATTATAATTTAATCATAATTACTGCCGATATTAATTAAAATGAATATATTTTTTATACTTTTAAAGTAAAAAAGCGTTCATCGTCTAATGAAAGTAAATTTTAAAAAATATGTTTACATCAAAATATATCATAATGTATCAAATACGACACAATGCTGTTAGAAACTGAACTCATACGATAAACAACTCAAAAATAGAAAGCAGTCAATATCAAATTACAAACAACGCCACTAAACAGCAGAAAACTATAATAATATATCAAATATTGTTCTACGGAAAAGATGAAAAAAAACATAATACCTTTACGCGAAAATGAAATAATATTGGTCTTAATATACCGGCGTATCAATTTTGTAATAACATGAAAGCACGAAATAACTAACTCAACTACATATATGTAGAATTGTCTTTACAGAAAATACGAGTTTTAAAAATTAAACAAATCGGTAAACAACTCTAAATGAAAAAATATAATAATTTCCTTGTTTACATCAACAAATAAAACAATCGAGTAAAACAAGAATTACAAACAAAAATTCGGTCTCATGTTAATTTAAATTTTTATCTGTCCTACTGAATAAGTAATACCAACTTAAACCTTATTTGCCAGGGTGGGAAATTGAGGGTACTATTAACATGAAAGAAAAAACAAGTTGCACATAATGAAATACATTACAGAAATTATTAACTGAAAGTTTTAAATTATTCAATGAAAAACAAATGAAATACTTAATTTTATGGCTTCTTATTGTAAATAGCAAAAGTACAGTAAATAAATTTTATAGATGCTTTAAACAAAGTAATTTTAAGTCTTTGCTTTAACGTGTGCAAAAAGAAAGAAACAATTGTTTATTTTAAAGTTAGAAATAATTAAAGCAATAAATATATTACTATAGCAATAACCATTAATTGATGATGGTACCCATCAAGTGGTATAGGGTATTGTACATGTGAAATTTATGTCAACCAGAAGTTTTGATCGAGTTTGGTACTTTTTTTATTATTTTTTCTTTGATGATTATTAAAAATTTCAATTATCAAGGTTCTCTGACTTCTGCGTCATTATTTTTTTGGTTTGGTTTGAGAGAGAAGCCGATGAAACGATTTAATTAAACGATCGAAAGTATCAAAAACTTTCTAGGCCACGCTGAACAAGTAAACAAATATGCGACGTAACGTTCATAACTGGGTCCCTCGTAGGCTGTTTAAACAATTTTTCGTTGATTACCTTTGAATGAGTGTTACGTCTTCGTTTCGAAGAACGTTAAGTCAGGTTTTATGCAGGAATTTATTTATTATGTATATTACGAATGATTGTATTATATACGCCTTTGCAAAAAAACGAGCACTTATAGGAATAAATCATATCAGAGTTATTTTATTATTATTTGATGCATTTTATATAGAGATATGATGAAAATATTGTTATTTATTATTGAGATATCGTTTTTACCTACTTCAGTCAATAAAAATGCGAATAAATAAAAAAAACGATGTAAAGTCCACAGACGAGCGTTTTCGTACTGGTACATTAAAAATGGCTAAAGTTTATTTTTGAATATTTTGTATTAATTTAACATAAAATTTGAACATTTAGTAACTAGTATGGCCTCCTATAGCTAAAATCAATGCGCTTAATCTGCTAGGCATGCTTTCAACGACGTTTTTTATCATTTCCTGAGGAATACGTTACCATTCAGAGACGATCACATTTTTAAAAACCTGTATTTTTTTGGAGCTGGTTTTACGGCTCTGGCGCCTCGTTTGAGATTATCCCATAGGTGTTCTATCGGATTGAGGTCGGAACTTCTAGCTGGTCAGTCTAACCGACGAATTCCGGCCTCCTGCGTATACGCATCAACGTCTCTAGAGCGGTGGGCGCGAGCGTTGTCGTCCATAAAAATGGACTCGCCTCCAACTGCTGTTAATGCGAGTTGGGCATAAGGAATAAGAACCTCTGTTATGTACCTTTGCGCATTAAGTGTGCCATTTTCAATAAAAACTAACTCGGTACGGTCATCTGAGTTAATACCGGCCCCAAACAATCGTAAGACTCGCCGACGTCGATCCTCACCACTAATTCATCGGAGAATAAAACACTATTCCAGTCTTGTTGAGTCCATGACAAAAAATTTTGAGCGAATCTCAATCTGGCAACTCGATGCTCACGGAGCAATGTAGGGCCCCGAGCTGGGCGATAGCTACGTATATTGACGGCCTGAAGTCTCCTTATGACTGCCCATAGACTTACTCGTGTACCTCTGACGTCTTAGAAATTCTGTTTGAGATCCACGTACGTAACTTGACGATTTCGTAGCGCTTGACTCACTATGAAGCGGTCGTCCCGTGGCTCAGTGAACAATTTTCTTCCAGAACCGGGCCTTCTATTGACGGAGCTCGTTTCTTGGTATCGTTTCCAGGTTCTTTGGACGGTGGAACAGCTCACATTATACAGCTGAGACACATAACATTGGCTATAGTCTTCTTCAAGCAGCGCAATAATTTTACTAGCTCTTATCGTTTTTTTCAACCATACTGAGAACATTATACAGAAGTGAACTAATGCAGCAAATAGGAGAAATTTAATTAAAATTTATTCGTTAAAATAAAAAACGTAACAAATCTAAAAGAACTTAATAAGAGTTGGATTTCATTTACCGCCAAAAAATACGTTTTTGTCAGTGAAAGAGAATTTTCATTCAAAAAGAATAATTTTCAAATTTAGGACATTCATTTTTATGTGCCAAAATACACTATACCTGCCAGTAACATTTAAAATTAATACAACCTCTTAATAAATAATATTTTGTTAATTAATATGACAAAATCAAAACCGCCCGTTTTTTATGCAAAAGAGTGTATTTATTAAATTTCTTGTGACTTCAGGTGTGGTATCAATGGCATAAAGATAGACAACGTCAATGATTGATTGGCTCAGAAGTAAAGAGACAAAAATTACATTGAATTATATTGCTGTTGTTTGAAAATTAAACCTTTCATATTTGTTTAATATCTAGTTGTAATATTCATATAAAAAATCGTTGTAAGAAAGACTTAATGTGTTCAGCGATTATTAGAAAGTTACATACTGGCACGTTTTGTTTACAAACATTTAATTTTTTTTAATATGATAGAGAAACATCGAAAAAGGCGTCGTTGCTTTTCTCGCAGACTTTAATTTTTTGACGCTACCATTAGGTGGTTATACCAAAGTGTCTGTTGTAAATTTCTGGTATATTTTTTAAAGATTCTAGTGAGATATAGGTATATTATATACGCCAACGTAAAAACGATCATCAGTCTAAACCAACTGCACACGCTGCTCCCATTTTAATGGTTATTATTTATAACTGTAGTTCTTAAATATCAAAATTTCACTAATTAACGTACAAATACGTTGACAAAAACACAAAAAAGCTTACTTGAAAGAAATATATTATTCCCTTCTGTTACTTATTTCCCCCACACGCTGATTTAATTTCATTTGAACAAGCCCTTTGTTGTGATCTATGCGCTTTAGTTACAGTCCTTACAAAAATATTTATAAATATCACATTTAAGTTTTAAAATAAAATAAAGTCATTCATTTAAATTTATTGTGAACAAATCGAGTGATTCCACCATATAAACATGGCACACAATTATGGCCTTAAGGAAAAAGATAGCAAATTTGGCTGGCTAATACTTTTATATATGCGTATATACGCTCGAACTGTGAAACGAAAATAAATAAGTTATTTATTTGTAAGAGCAAGTGATACGACATTTCAGCATTGGATATATCTAATAATGCATGCGTTTGAAGTTCTGTGTGTATTTGTTTTTGAAGTGCCCGCAGATTTCGAATGAAAAAAAAATATGTCGCGTAAAAAAATATATACTGTATTAATTTTCAATATGAAGCAGACTAAAAGTAGAAAAATGTAAATCACTCTTAAGTCAATGCTTAAAATATGTATGTTGCCCTGCCTATAAAGGTAACGAAAAATACGATAAATATGTAATTAATTTCTTACACTGTTTCCACAAATTTATCCATTTAAGTTTAAGCTAAAGTACGCCAGATGGATTTAATTTTCCTAAACTTTTAATAAACAACGCTAATTGTTGTAAGTTACTTGTAACGATGTTTTTGACAAAGCTAATGAGGATATCTCTTGCGTGTTGCTTTATTTAATTTGCAAATGCCAAATGTGGATCCATCTAATTCAGAGTTAGGATGAAATTTCCTCGCAAAAATATTAAACTTTTTGTATGTATAATAGTATCGTCATGCAAAACTCGCTATTATGGGCAGTAAAATACGCGATTATGTGAATTTAATACTTTGTTTTTTCTTATTCTTGTCTATTTAATTGTCATGTTTAGATTCATAAATTTGCATGTATGGAGATAATCTTTTCTTGCAATTCTTAATTACTCAAAGTAGGTTGTGTTGTTCAGTTCCTACAGGATAACCCGTAACGACAATTTTTTTAGCTCAAAAATTTACGTCTTGAAAAACCGAAATAAAAACATGTCGTACTGATAATATATATCATTATTGTTTGCAAATACTATTTTTTCATATTTATTTAAAATATAATGTCAAGCAAAATATGATTGTAACTTAAAATTCTAAATTCTAAACTTAAAGTTTCTATACTTACAAAATATTTTTGTTCAAAAATCAGAAAATTTTGATACGCCTATCCCTGAGAAATGGGGCTTTATCTTCAGCAGGAAAATTTTACAGAAAGAATTAAAAATAAAATTTTACAGAAACAATGAAATAAATTGATTTTGCGTTTTTATCAACTCTACTTACCGACCTGTAAGATTTTATTCTATAAGATATCTTCTATTTCATATGAGGAATTAAAAAAAACCCTTAGGTTAAAAATGAATAATTAGCATTTTTATTAACAGCCTTAAGGTTAAAAATGAATAATGTTCTCCTAATCAATGGTAAAATTGACATTATGATTGTTTATCTATTGCAGCATATCATTTTTACCTAATAAACCTGCCCTTGTTTTTCAATCCAATTTTATGTGTTAGTAGCTTGATTCCAAATAAAAATTAAAAAACACGTTCTTGATTTTTTTTATATATTTTTATGTCAAGATAAAAGATTAGAAATTTTTTTAAACATCAAATCCGTGTTTGAAAATTAAAAGGTTAATAATATAGATTACACTTTACTTTGAAACTTCATGTTTCGAAAACAGGATTACAAAATGAAAAAAAAATTGTTGAAGGGAACCTCTTTTTTATACCAATTCTATTATTCTATTCAGTGGGAAGTTTTATTTTTAAACCGATTCTATTATTCTATTCGGTGGAGTGCGGAAAAATTAATTAGAAAATGGAGGAATATGAAAATTTATTTTTAATTTGAATTTTATTATTTTGAATTTGAATCGTTATTTATTATTTAAATCATAATATGAAGGATTTGTTGTTATTTTAATATATACTGGTTTAATAGTGGAAATTTTTAATTTGATTTTATAAAATGTTTGATTGAAGCTGTAAAAATCACGGAGTTGTGAAAAACGAACAAAACGACAGCTGTAACGATTTTATGATTATATATTTGTTTTCCTAAAGAACACTCTAAAAGAGCTCATGGCGCACATGATATTTAGCTGAACTGTTTTCTTTATCATTAAGTATATATGAGTATTTATAAATAAAACTATTCGTAATATTTATCAAAATATTAATAATGAACAAACATACAAATTAAAAATTATTTTAAATACAACGAGTTTCTGTAAAACTCTCGCTCATGGGCATAGCGGGTAAATCTTTGAACGACAACAGACACAGAAGTCGACATTCATTAGATGCTGCGTGATTTAGTCTCCTTTGTTCATATGCCGATTGGCTATTATGATGGCGTCATATACGCATTTTACAATTGATTTAATTAAATGACAGAAAAAACGATGCCACGTGAAATATTTTTCCACAAAAATGCCTCTTTAACGCTTTAATAGTGAATTGATTACGACTTGATAAGTGTACGTTACTTATAGTATTATTATGTAATGATTTATTTAAACCTTATAAAAATATTTTTAACAAAATTTAGATCATTTGGAGGAAATGGAAGTCCATTCCTTTATAATTGTAAGGATGTAAATAATAGTTTACAGTAATAATTTGACCGGACAAAACAACATAAATAAGATGAAAATCAGTGTACGTAGTTTGTGCAAAAATAAAAGTGTTTTATTTACAACAATATCAACGCATTTTTTTGACTCGAAAACGCCCGACAATGGGTTTAGTAAACGGCTGCATATAACACGCGGCATAATATCGTAGTACCAGTTTACAAAATTATCTTACTGTAGTAGAAACCTCTGAATTTTAATGATGAATAAAACATTCTCTATGATCTAATAATTAGTATTTAAATAGAATTTAAGTAATTATGTTAACATAGGCCTTGACTCTATTCATTTTTATTGTTTAATTATATTTTTGCAGTCATATGTGACAATTTAGTTGAAATTCCTTTGTTTTTGTATTTTGTGTTTTATTAATAAATGACATGTCGTGTTTTCAATGTCGGAGCTGAAAAGCAAGAAGTTTTCCCAACGATTTTAACATTATTTAAGCTTCTCCGTGCAAAAAACGAAATTTAAAATCGTTGGGTAATTAAAAATAAATTTGCCACCAAATACAGAATAAAAATATACCCGTAATATTTCATGTTTGCCTATACTTCTCATATTGAATAAACTGTTAAACAGATCTTTCCTTTAAACAGCACACGAGTTTTAAGGTATATTTATCGCTGTTAGATTTTAACTGTTTAATCTACATTTCACACCTGTCATACAAAGTAAGCCATAAAATATTTTCCATTGTTATCTCTACATTTCTACACAATGTACGATATGCGAAAGAAACAAATAAAGTATAAAATACTAAGTATTTCTAATTATTCCGCATAACAAAACTGTTTCGGCAATCATTGGTGACAATTAGAGCCGCCGTTTTCGAATTACTTTAAAAATTATTCTTTGGTTAGTGACCGATAAAATTTTCTATAGTCGCTATTTCCTTCTATTCACTTTATTTTTAAGAAAGTTTTTGTTGGTATTTGAGTACTTTTTGCTTAAACAGTACTATAAATTTTCTAACTCCCAACAATAACTTTACAAACGTGTTATTAATTTACAATTAAATAACACGTTTGTAAAGTTAAAAAATTTATGTACTGTTGACATGTCTGCCATCTTTATGTGTCCTAATTATAATTTTCTCGTAGATCTCGTAGGTACATCTAATAAGTAATATGTGAATAAGTAAAACTTTCATTTATTAAGTACGTTGCCACCCAAGAACATTAGAATATACCATATAATTAGACGACTTTTTCGCAAATGGTTCCTTAGTTTCCGTGACCGCTAGTAGTCCGATCCGCTATACTTTTATTTTCGTATTTGCAGTGACTGATATTAAACACAGCGTTTCTTTTTATGTTCAGAATTATTTCTAAATTTTATTAAAAATAAGCTTAAAAATGTACAAATACTGCACTTTTATTTTTCATACCAGAAATATCGACTTAACCGATGTGAGTATTTTTATAACTCTGTACTTATAGTAATTATATCTACATTTATTTATTTTTTTTTTATTAAAATAAATATAAAATGAAAGTGTGAAAAAATAGAATTCATGTGCCTAATGAATGTGTTAAAAAAATAGAATTCATGAACCTAACCTAACCTAATCTAACCTATTAGTAATTTATATAATAATACTGGTTTTCTCCTATAAAGTAAACTTTTCATTGAAACGTTTTAAAGTTTACAACATTTATTCTCCACGTTAGATTGTATTCGTATATCTGAATTCATTACTTCAAAATACTAGACTAACCTGATGCATTAATGTACTACCATTGTAGTTAATATTTTAGTTTTTAATAAATATATTATTATGCAAGTACTCAAATAATAAGTGTCATCATGATGTTGATTCCTAGCACATATCAAATAAATAAGGAGTTGGGGAATTACGCTATGTTGTAAATGACAAGATTTCATGAAACAATTTTAACAAGTGCAATATTTAAAACAAAATTTTGAAAATAATAGTAAAAAAGTAAAAAGATATTAAAAAAAAATTAAGAATTTTGGTCAACCACACAAAACATAAAGAGGCGTTTTTTTTTAATTAAATATGAGTATTAAGAATACTACGAAAACAATAAAATGGCGTGTTTCAAAAGAAATTAAATCGTTCTATCTATGTTTCCTTTTTCCAAATTAATTTTATTTTTTTAAATTTGTTTAAGTCAGCTTGAGTACTCCAACTAGATACTAAACAAAGTTTAAAAGCTTAATTTTCAATCAACAGCAAAGTAATTTTTGTCTCTTTACTTCTGATTGATACTTTAGTTCTGATTGGCTATCAATAATTTCCATTGTTTATCTTCATGTAATTGAGACAACATCTGAAATCACAAGAAATTCGATGAATGTAATACAATAATTCCTAATATACATACTGAATTAATATTTATATACCTAAATAAAACCTGAAATTAACATCCTCCGAAACGAAGACGAATCACTCATTCAAAGGTAATCAATAAAAAGTACGAGTGACCTGGTTATGAAAGCGACGTAGATATTTACCTACTTGTTCAGCGCAGACCAGAAAGTTTTTAATACTTTCGGTCGTGTTTCAACGGCTTCTCTCCCCAATCAAACAATGATGACGCAAAAGCCAGGGAACCTTGATAATTTAAATGTTTGATGATTTTTATACATTTTCAACAGTGTGTGAAAATGTACCAAAAAATATTATATTATGTGCCAAAAAATACTAGACCAGACCAAAACTTCTGGTTGACATAAATTTTTTTGTGTCTGAATTTTTACTTGTAAAAGCATAAATTTCACATGTACAATACCCTATACCACTTGATGGGTACCATCGTCAATTAGAAGTTATTGCTGTAGTAATATATTTACTGCTTTCTGACTTCAAAATAAACAATCCGTTGTTTCTTTTTGGGTATGTTAAAGCAAAATTTTTCAAAAAATTTTCAAGAGAACGATTGAAACAGAAGTTGTATTTTGTGGATAAAATTACATAAGTATAATAATTATGAATAGAATCTAATAAAGACTTTTGAAATTGTTTTGTTTAAAGTACCTTTCGAATTTTTTTACTGTACTTTTGCCCTTTACAGTATGAAGGCATAAAATTACATATTTCATTCGTTTTTCATTGAATAATGTAAATTCTCGAAAGAATCTTTCAATTAACAATTTCTGTAATGTATTTCATTATGTACAACTTGTTTTTTCTTTCATATTAATAGTATCCTCAATATCTCACCCTAGCAAATAAGGTTTAAGTTGGTATCACTTATTCAGTAGGACAGATCAAAATTTAAATTAATATGAGATCTAATTTTGGTTTCTAATCCTTGTTTACTTGCTGATGTAAACAAGGAAATTATTATATTTTTTTTCATTTAGAGTTGTTTATCGATTGTTTAGATTTTTAATACTCATATTTTCTGTAATGACAATAATTCACATATATGGTTGATTTAACTAACAACGAAGTTATTTTGTGCTTTCGTGTTATTACAAAATAGATACGCAGGTATATTAAGACAAACATTGTTTCATTTGCGCGTAAAGGTATTATGTTTTGTTCATCTTTTCCGCAGAACAATATTTTATATTTTGTTATAGTTTTCAGCTGCTTAGTTGGCAATGTTTGTAATTTGATATTCACTGATTTCTAGTTTTAAGTTGTTTATTGTACGAGATCAGTTTCCAAGAGCATTGTATCGTATTTCATAGATTATATACTATATATTATACATTATACACACACACACACACACATATATATATATATATATATATATATATATATATATATATATATATATATTCATTTCAATTAATATCAGCAGTAATTATGATTAAATTTTAACAATAACAATGAACAAGATAATTAGGGGCAATAAACTTGACAAATCCAAAAATTTTAATTAGATTGGAAAAGATATTGGGTAGTATGATTGTGCTTGCATCGCTTAAAACTTATTTACTAAACCGAAATGAAATTTCTGCAGTTCCATTTATTAATGCCCGAGAACAAAATGTTTAGGACATGTGTGTAAAAAAATAATTAGAAATCAAACCAATAATTTAAAAATTCAACATTTTTTATGATATCATAATAAAAAAATAATGTTGTAGGAGCAGAATAATTGAAAAATATATTAAAAAAGATAAGTATTACTAAGATGTCCTATTCAAATTGGATAAATTTCGTATAACCAATTTAATAAATTACATTATCGGGAGCACATTTCATTGAATTTATTTTTTTACATTTCACGCTTTTCCTTAATCTAATGCTTAATACTAATTTAGATTAAATCAGCATGGTGTTGACGTGCTTGTGTTACTTGAGTTGTTTTAATACTGTTTATTAATTTCGTTACCCGTTGTTCAAACAATTGTTGAGAAATTTCCAACTTCTCAAATTACGCCAAAGAAACCCGGGTTTATAATGCTGACAGCTTTACATATTTCAATATTAAAAGCTCAATTTTCAAAGGCCAAAAGTGTCAATAGATTCTAATTATTCAAGTTTTATATTGTAAAACGGTTTTCAATTGGCTATGTTATATTCAAGAACGTGAGCTATTAACATTAAGCTACTAGGGTAGACCCCAGAAACACACTGTCGTTACCGTAAATTAGTTGAAATCTTCGCATTACGCGGTAATAATAGAATTAGGAAACAGGCGGGGTCTGTCTTGCGTTCGAATTTTAATGGAAATACGTTATTTCATTTACCGCCTTCACGTACACTCTCTAAATGCTTTTATCTAACTAACCGCGATTACATATTAAGTAAAACCTATGGATATGTTAAGTTGTTGGGAAAATTTAACAGCAATTTGTTAATAAACTTTTGTGATTTTTTATTACCTTGAAATATTTAGCTTTTACGCACAAAAGAATTTGTCGACTGATTTTGTATTTTGAAATTACGATGAATAGATTCGATTAATATTCATGTAATTACTAAAATATCGCAAGTCGCATTTAATGTCCCTACGTATATATTTCTCCCACTGGTAAAAATATACCGTTCGGCTTCATATTCTCATCAGTAACATGTCAGAATGTACCATGATGTACAACTCGTCCATAATACCTACCTCGCTTTGATAGAATTATAGAGATTGCGAAGGCATCTATACCTCTTGTAAGAAGATTAATTCCAAATACTTGGTTATTTAATGTAAATTAATATGAACTATTTCCTGCGTTTCGATTATATTAAACGTGTTTATGTATCGTTACGTCAAGTTGTTTTGCAATATTTAAAAAAAAAAAGGGTCCCACAACTATTTCATCAACACTTTTAACTTAATAGGAAAATAAAAACCCCAGTTCTCGTACTTCTGTAAATATCTTTAATAACTAATTTTCTTAAATTATTTTTAATGATATCTAAACAAAAAATATGACAATATATGTATAATTTAAATATTAAAAAATTATAATACGAGAGAAATTAATTATGGATAGTTAATTACTGAAATTAATGTTACTTTAAAAGTGAGAGTTTTTAGATTTAATTCCGTATCAGTTGATTACAATTTTATCAAAATTTAATTATTGTTTATCTGGTATTCTACGAATGATTTTATCTATGGCAGTTCACTCATCAATTTAAAATCTATATAGATGAAAATTAGACGTTACCATTTGAACCAGGGAAGGATAATGTCGATTTTATTTACTTAGATGATTGGAGTTTATCCAAAGCAACAAAAATATTTATTTCCAGCCGTCAGATGTCGGTACAATCTGTTAAAATTCGTTATTATGGATACAAATCGCTTCAGAACAGTTCAAGTCTTCCGCTTGGAAATATAAAGTGGCGATTGGAAATCAGATTATGATTAATTCGATAAAATCATTTAAACGGAACATAGTTTTCCATTACGACTATTTAAAGCGAGAATTTTAAGTAATTTTTAAATATGAAGTTATGCGATGGGTGTCGCCGTCCTAAACTAACGTTTACTCGCGAGAAAGGCAGTTAACTAATAAATTTTTTGACTCTGAAATATCAGGAAATAGTCTCGATTCGATAGGTCTTTTATATTTTTGCTTGAAACCTTTTTTTCATTTAAGTCTTTTTATATTTTATGCTTTTTATATTTAAAATATTTAATGAGAACTTTTTTGGAACAATTTTAGGTGTTTTGTTATAATGTTTTCTAGAAACGGTAAGAAGTTTTTTTCTGTATTAAAAATTTCCCTAAATGGTAAAATAAAAGTAATAAAAATATTAACTTCATTTTATTGCTTCACAGCGGCCGGATATAAACAGATCCAATACGAATTTATGATTATTTTTTACAAATTGTACAAAATCTTCAGTATTAACGTATTTACAGAGAAGGTTCTGATGTATGTACAAACAAACATTTAAACAAACATTTAACAATCAATACTACATTAACAAATTAAGAAACATTACACGGAATATTAATAAAAATTTAAAGTAGAAAACATCAAAAAGACCGAAAAGGGACAGAATGTTTACTAAATATATTTTTTACACTCAAATAAATATTATATTTATAAAATTCTTTTGCTCTTAAGTAATTTTAGCACAGAAAAAAAATTGTATGCAAATTTTTATTCAAAAATTCACCTCTAAATAGCTCTTACTTAGTTTTAGTTAATACTTTAGTTCCTAACCAATTATTTTGTTTTATGATTTCAAATAAAAAGTTAGTAAGACGAATATTTTTTTAATATCGCCTACCAGAATTTCAGGGTAGTTTAAACTTAGAAATCATATTAATTCTCTAAGTTTTATTTACAACTCAAAGAAGCAAATTTGTTCTTCTTTCATTTTTGATGAGTAATTATCTATTTCTAAGGAAGCAAAACTATATTTATGTTGTGAATAGTTAAGAATAATTCAAAAAGCAAAAATATATTCCCAACAATTTTCGTTTCAGACGAGTGACACACTATTTTCTATATTTGATGCACTGTGTACTGTAATCCTAATTAGATCCGTGTTATCTTTGAGACATGTAAAATCAAATACCATTCAAGAGATATTCGTAATATTTTTTCGTTCATATTACCTAATTTTATTTACATCAAGTGGTCGTCTGCTGTAGTAATAACGTGAAAATTATTATTATACTGATAAACTGTTTGAACTTATTCAGCTCTAAAATAAGTATGATTCACCTTTGAACGTTTCCACTTACTCACTTCTTAAATAAACATTTTATCGAAACTACAAATGAGGTTGAGAAATTAAAAAAATATTATATTTGTATACAGGTAGGAATATCCCTCAGCACTCCTAATATTAATGCCCGTGAATTGAAATAATAATCTTTAATTTGCAACAATATAATTCTATCTCTGACCTGTAAAGTGATACAACTCATTTGCACTGACTGAATTCCACAACTTTTAGAGGACAACCACGTAATGTCGATTTGGTTGATATAATTCCGCTCTTTGTTGTAATGCGAAAATAGCATCATACCATTTAGTAACAAAAAAAATCTCAAAAAAATAAAAAATTGTTCGATTTCACCTTAAATACAATTAAAAGAGAGTTACAGACTAGAAGGTGGTAGACGACGGCCCAATGACCATAAAGACATGACAATGGGAACAAATGAGCCGTTAGAGAACACCCAGAGAGCCGTTACGAAGATTGAAGTATATCCAGAGCAAAAGTTTCACTATGGTCTAGGATTTATTGTTATCGTGTAAAATGTAGTTTTAATGCGGGATTTTTCTTTTAACTTACAACTTGTTCTAGACGAAATTTGTTATCTTTGTCACTTCCAGTGAGTTGTAGCTGCTGATAATGAAACTTTAAATTTAATTAAAGAAAATTTATAATACTTTAATAAATAACTTTTTAAGTTGCAAACAAGAACGAGGTAACCGAAGTTCTTTATTTAAAGGTTTCTTGCTTTACCTGCTTAAATATTAGTTATTACAGAAATTAATCACCCAAGTACTATAAAATTTCCTTCTGAATTCTGATATTCATTTTATAGTTCTGGCGGTATTGAATGATTTACTGTATTTATTCATCTGTTGTGCAGGGAATCTTTAATATTGCAGTTTGTTTTCTATCACCTACTAAAATAGCAGATAAATATAATAACTATATATATATATATATATATATATATATATATATATATATATATATATGTATATATGTAATTTAATTACGTATTTATTCAAAGAAATAACTCCGGCATTATAAATACACTCGAATGATTCAAACGGTAATAAAACAATTATTAATTTATCGTTAAACATAACAGAATTTTAAAGACAAATTTGACTGAACGTATTTTTAGAATAACATTTATAATCTGCTTCAACTCAAGAATTATCTTTATGTAATGCACGTTTCCTTTGCTTGGTTATTTGCCAAAGGAATAGACTTTCTGCTTGCAGTTTTCTTGGATTTTTTAAAACATATATATGATTTTATAAAGAGAAAATTCTTAAATTAAAATATCTCACTAAAACACACACTCATTCTTCAGTGGTCCAAATCTTGTTGCAGATATGCAAAAGCGGTATCCCCCAATGATTTCAGTATCTCAGAAGTAATTTCGTCTATACCTGGTGCTTTACTTATCATTGATGATCTTCAGCTCAAGAGAAATCGTTTCATAAAATATAGGAAGCTCTCGTTCAGCACCATCTCACTCTGATATTACACTATGCTTGCACTTAAGTTTGGGACCCGACATAGCTTTACGTAATGTTTCGTCCATCTTTCCGTACTTGATCTATATTCTGCCCAAAGAAAACGAAAACAGCACTAAAAATTTTTCTTCCTAAATTCTTTCATTTAAATTAATAATTTTAACAAAATTACAAGAGCGTAATCGATGAATGGACATTTTTTATTATTTCAACAAATATTAATAAAGTACCGAATTTGTCTACTTTTAATTATAACTATAGTTTCATATAGGTGCTCACTATGAGAAAGATAAATGCATCTTACAACTTAATTACAAAAATTATACAAACACAAACATGAAACGTATTTTCAGATCACATTGAAAGCCTCCTACTTGAAAGCCATCCAAAAATAAAATGAAACAATGCCCATATTATTAAATAACGAAAAAAATTACAATATTTTACCTCTGATATGTAACTCACTGTAAAATTTTGTCGTATGAAATGTCAGTAATATTTGTGAAATACTATACACAGAATTGTAACGTAGGCGACGAAGAAATTCATTTCCCGATCTACGACGCCATTTCTCGACCAGCCTCGGGCATCCGTAAACACCGTACGATTTTCCGCAAATGGATGAGATACGAAATACATATTTTCTTTAAAGATATAAACAAACTCTTTAAAGACACAAATTTTATTTTTGTTCAAGCGTGAATTAAATTGAAAATTTACAATTAAATGAAACTACGTGACGTAGTATTATTTCTACTTTCTTTAAGTTCTTTACCACAACCTAGGTTTCGTTGTATTACAACATCTTCAAGTGGGTTATTAGCAAAGATCTTAATATGAGAAATAATGAATTTCTACAAAATTAACGCCAATTATATTCAATAAATTGAAAATACAGATAGTAATTTTTTTTCGAGAGAATTAGATACAGGTTAAAATTGTTAATTGAAGAAGATAGTTGATTAACGAAACACTAGCTAGCAACTGAGCTCGGGCGCCCCCACGGATATTATACACACGGATTTATAGTTATAAAGAATCATTCACACCACTCAGGAAAAACTTCTAATACGGTGGGTGGGTACAAAATGAAATTAGTCCGAATTAGCTGTATCCGTAGTCCTATCCTCATATAGTCAAACAGACCCGCCTTAAAGTTTTGGATTTTAGTCGGACACAGATCCTCCACCCGCGATATTCCACAGACCTTGCATCCATTGATTATTGTCTGTTTAGGTCACTCAGTAACGCTTTACGCGAAAAACTTTGACGATGAAGACTACTTACGGCAGTTCATAGGCCAATTTTTTCATTTCAAACGAAATGAATTTTATACAGTTGTATCTACTCCCTGCCAGTGCATTGAAGACATGTACATGAGACGATTAATTAATTTTAAATTTGAAACATAATAAAAAATTATAACATTAATGACCGCTCATTACTTATTAGCCAACCCAATATGTATAAGAGAGGGCAAATAAAGTGACAGATTTTTTTAAAATTTCTAACTAAAATAAAATAACAATCTTTTAAATCATAAAATAACTATTTTTTGTTTGCATACAATATAAGGATTGTTATAGTTGTAAGAGGTTCGGAAGATTACAAGTTCCACAATGTGACATGAAGCAATACCCAAATAATGTTGCGAAAAGCTTATATGGCTTAACACAAGCAAATGTTCAGCGATGAATTACAGCCTAATGAGCGCCACGTTCAATTACAAAATTACCATTAGCGGAACAATCTGCGCCAATTTAATGAGGTCATCGACTAAATAGATTTGATTCGCGCTAGAATTCGCGAAGTTAGTTGTTTGACGCAGCGAAAAAAATAATTTAGAATGCTTCAATTTATGCGGTGATATCCAAAGTGTTTCCTCAATTACAATCTATTCTATATGTATTTTAAGCGCAAAGTAGTAGTAGATAACCTTGCTTAGTTGTTTGGAATCCATGCACACCAAGTACAGTTTTAAGATCAGTCGTGTGCAAAACACCGTTCCTTGGTGACATACTTCCGTACATAAATACGAAAGTGCACCCCAGCCAATTCCTGTTTCATTTCTTGTATTTTCACCAGTGTCGCAACAAAATTTATTATGCCTCTATTAAACTTTTTACAAAAAAGAAACCTTAGTCTGGAATGGGTCAGTTCATTTTACTTAACCCCTTTTCTTGTTCTTTAGTTCAAAGTAGTTAATGAACATTTTAAAGTGTCATAATGTAATTAATATTGACCAAATAATGGCATCTTCCTTTTTCAAATCTTCAAGATATGACGTTAATTCCGAAATTTAATTGTTATAATTGTTACCTCTGATACTTTTTAAAATTCTGATTACGTAATTTTTAAGTACAATTAAATAAAATCTGGCATTGATATAAAATGCATCTAAGAATGTTATATGAAATCGTAATTTAAAGCAACATTTGTCCTTAAAAGTTAAAGGAACTAACAGACAAGTACCAAAATATAAGTATATAAGCTAATAACTTATGTTACTTTCACCCAAAACCTTAAACTTAAATTTTACTGTATAAATGAGAATACAAATGTAAAGAAACAGAGTATAGAATTAAAATAGAGAAACCTTAACTATATATGTAACTTTTAGAAGTAAAACAGTGTTGTAGCTCAATTGCTTAGAAAAAACAAATGATCTCTTGGAAAATAAATGAATGTCGGTATATGGATCCTGTGAACTTCGATGAACTGATAATAAATAAAAGTAGACTTTCTATCTAACCAAAACAACTTGAAAACTTGAATGTTTAAGCAAGAATTTGTACCACTAACGTCATATTAAATATTAATCTAAGATATTTTGAATAATATATATTTATTTAAATTAAAGTTTCAACCATATTGGAGTTAAGAAATTGAAAGTCGGTTTGGCAGAGATTTTTCTGTTACTCAATGTGTTCAAGTAAAATAAAAAAATTCGGTTAAATTACATATTTTCTTTTAATTCATCCGTATATTTCACGTGAGTCTTTTTATATTTTTAATTAAAATATTTTAATGCTTCCCTTTTTCCTTTAAAAATGTTTACAGTTATTTATTTTATTTTTTCAGTCGATACTAGGATTGTCGAATAAAACATGATATATTTGTTTTTAAAACAAATGTAATTTTAATCAGTTTAAAATTTAAGTTTTTTTTATGATCTGTGGTATTTTTAAATGACATAAATATAACCTAAATTGATGCTGCTTTTACTATTCGACTTGGATCATTTGCTTTATTTTAGATTTTTAAAGGTTTCATATTTTCATCTAATCGCGTTTTCATGTCGAATAACGCGAGATCGATATCGTTATAGGTCGGCGGTAACAACGACTTGTGATTTCAATTAATGAGTAGGACTTTTATTAAAGAGCAGTTGTTGTAATTATTTGTAACCCACTTTAATAAAATGATCAGAACCTCATTCGGAGGAAAATGCTTTGGCTTAAACTACTACATAAATAACCAAAATATTTATTATAATTCAGTATTGAAAAGTTAAATTCTCGGTTCATGAAAATCGATATTTAATTTATAATATATTTTTAAACGTGTTTATAAATATTTTCCAAGAACATATATTTAATACAATAAGGTTCCTTTTGTGGTTCTTAATAATTGTAAAGCAAAAAATTAGAAACGCGAAACGGAACAATCGGAAAAGGAATTCATTCCTGCGTTCAAAAAATTAAAAATGAGATAGAAAATATTTAATAATAAAAATATTAATAAAAATATTAATACTTTTACGTTTAATTCATTATGTATTTCTGTTTAATTACAATTATTTTGACGGCAATAGTTACTGTGTATATATTTATTTTATTATATTAATACATATTATTATAATAATTTATCAGTGTAATTCATATTTATTATTTTAATTAATGTTACAATAAGTCGTTGATTTTTTAGTACATTTAGTTTAATTTAACAAATTTAACAATAATAACAGTTTTTACAACTAATTATAGTTGTCTAGATAAAAGCGAGTAAAACGCACGGTAGTCAGGTTTATTGAGCTGAAAAGAGTTTAAATGTGTGAATAGATGCAATAGGATGAAATACAGTCTCTTCTCTTAGTACATGTGGCTTGTTCTAAAAAAAATTGACTTAGATCAATACTACTATATTGACAAAAACAAAAAAAATATTTTATCTACATATATACTACGTAGCATTATACCGTTGACTTATTTCGTTTCCTTACAAAAAGTTGTCTTACTTACGTTCTTCAGATGTAAAACGCCATAAAATCGTTTTCTCCATAACTACATACGCATTGACCAGACACATTTAATTGAAATTAATAATTTTGTATATTTGCATGCAACCTTACAGCTACATTTAATAAGTAAAAAAGTTACTGAATTTAATAAACATACTATACAAATCTGAGCGAAGCTGATAAAGATAAGTAATTGGTTTAAATTAAGCGAAAACTTGCTTCAGCTCAGTCATGTCATGATTAAAAGAGACTTAACCGAGGCGTGGCATAAAGCTAAACCTATTTAGGAACATTAGGTACCTTTAAAGTTCTAAGTATGAAACGCCCTCTTTGGTATATGAAGAAATGCTAAAAATACTAAATAATCACTTCATTCAGTAAATGCTCTTCTATCACATTTATAAATTACTTAGCATTCTCGGTATAGTGGGAATTACTTAGCAGTCTCGGTATCAAAGCTGATCATTTTAATAAATTAGTTTTCATTAAACCTTTTCTTATGTTCGACTCCAACACCTAATCTTTTTACAGTATTAACTCATTGCATCTCAAATGTAACCAAAAACTGTTTATATATAATACAACTCAAGTTAAAATAATTATTCTAAAATTTATATCTAAGTCTTCCGGCAGTAATGGTAATGTAAGCTCTAAAACTTTTTATGTGCATTACTAACATCTTTAACTATTGATTTCCAAACGTGAATAAATCAAACTGTATGGTATTATCCTATGTAAAGTATAATTTCCAGCCCAATTGAAAGATTTTAGAATAAGATCAAACGTCAAATATATTACACTCTCAATTAATCGGTTTTATAGACAGTCATCCACTTTTCAAAACTCTTTGCCCTTATTCAACTTTATATTCAGTCATTTACTTGATTCACACCAAACGCTTAATATTTCTCCACCTCGTTAGAACAATTTAAATCATATATTCATGATTGCAATATACTAATTATCTGGCTGTAAACAATGTGTGAAAACTTCCAATATTCTCTCTTATAACTGGCTTGGCGTAACTCCACACAGAGCTTCCATTTTCAGCTGATTTTCAAATTTCATTCCTCTCCTATTCTTACTCATTCTATTCCCTCTTCCCCGTGCTGATCCATTAATTTTTTATTAACTTAAATATAGTATAAGGTGTGTTAACTTAAGTGTGTTAACTTTAATATGCTACATTTCTAATTATCAAATGCAATCTAATTAATAGATAAAAAATAAATGCCTAATAAGTAGTATTTCGGTGGACTAGAAGAGATTGCTCACATGTACTAAAGTAAGTCGTAGTAGGTTTTTTTGAATCATCATCTTGATATTGTAATTTTCATTCTTACAAAATGCTATAAATCACTCGACTTCGAGACCCGTACAACTTTTTTAAAACTACATATTAATGGTAATTAATCGACATTTTTCAATTTACGTTTTTTGGTAATATAGTACAAGAGCACTGTACATACAATTTATGAAGCTTCGGTACTATTTTATCCAAAAAACTCCAGTATAATCTTTTGTATAGTGTTAAAAACTTTGACTTTTCTCCAATAATAATTAAAAGAAGTCGTTGGTGGCTTTTCGCTTCAACGCTATAACCATACAAAAAGTGTTACGTCATGCATTGTCCTGTTTGTAATCTTCACATAACACACCCAAAATCTCTTCCTTCTTTCCATTAAAGTTTAAACTATAATGATATGTAGTTAGGTGCATATGCATTGTTCAGAAACGGCTCTGCATTTAACCGTACAAATGTCATCTTTTTATTCGAACATAGTCTATGGCATCATCACTATAGCTGCCTCTCATTGAACTAAAATAGATGACACAGATGCGTATAACATAAGCAAACCACGTAACTAAACTTGCTAAGTAACGTATTATCAATGATCCATTACACCAGATACATAGTTAATCTTAGCTATTATACAATAATGTCAATGATATTATTTTCTACCTGTCCCTGACAAGAACCGAGTTCTAACGTCAATATTTTAAAGAACTTAACAGGTTTAGTGCCTGCAACGTACACAGAATTTTAAGTAAACATCTGCAATCATATTTTACACATTCAAAAAAGTTAATGTACTAAGTGTAAACCAAGTAATACACATGCAATAAAAGTTAAGGGTTAAGAACCTACGTTTGCATTTTTACTCATCGCATTTTGGTGGCTACAGAACTGCACTTGTTTAAGACAGTGTGCAACCATGAACCTATCTATTTCTGGTGAGTGGGAATCCTTCATCCATTGCAATTGTATAAACACTGTAACACTATATAACCAAAAAACTTTAGTTACAAATATGGGCGAAACTACCTGTAAACACCGACCAGTCATTATACCGAGAGCGGGCGCTGTAATGTGATGTGACGCAACAAGTGTGGCCCCAGTCAAGAAATTCTAAATTGATCAAAGTTAAAAGTTATTAATATTTGTAAATTTAAAGAGGCTAATGTCAAATGTTAGCACTGCAATAGGATTTCAAAAAAATTAGTCCTTATGATCTGTCATTCTTCAAAATTTCTTCAAAATTTAGTCCTCATATCAGTTATTGCTGATATAAACAAACTGCTGCTGATATTCATAGCCCTAGAACATGGTCTCTTACAATATATTTAACGACACCCATAAGCTTGCATATTTTAAAATATTCATATATCAGGATAATAAGTACATAAGGACGTCGAATAACTTGCACGAGAACAAAAAGACGAGGAAAAGTGTTTAAATTACTTTTGTGTCTCATCAGTTATTACACTGAAACTTCTTATATTCCTAAACTTAATTATATTTTCAACACAAACTATCTTCTTTCCTTAAGCTTCTTCATTACTTAAGCTCGAGTGTAAGACCTTCACAACCTGCCATAAGCTGACAATAAGTCCACCCTCTTTTTTTCAGCTACAACTCGTAAATTATGCCATAATATTTAGCTAAGATAAAAAGAAAACAAAAAATACTTTCCTTGTAAGAAATACTACAAAAGAAATGATGTGGGCGGCTTTTCCGCAACTTAAACGTGCGGAAAAGAACAAATGAACCATTAGATAACACCTGAGTGCCATTATATGGAATTATGTCCAGCACAAACGATCTATTAAGGTTTTATATTTTTATGTCCAAATATTTATGATTAGATACAGGGATCAGTTCTGTTTCATTATTTCTCATTAACAAAAATGGGAGCGTAGTGGTCGCAATGAATTTTGTATCTAATTATATACGAATCTAAGAAATGATACCAATTTTCCTGGAATAGAACTATAAATTTATGACAAGCATGTGAAAAAAAAGAATTCAACACACTTATTTTCCTAAGATTCCATCACTAAAGTTTAATGAAAATCTGGAAGATAGGTCTAGAACGGACTACAGATTGTATTACATTAAAGTTAAATTGGTATATATTTTGATTTATATTATCAATAAATGTTATAAATATTTCAATTCGCCGCCCGGTTTACTATCATGCCGCCAACAATTTAATTCCGTTGACAATTTGTGACGTAATTCTGTACAGAGTAAGCATAAATAGTATACTAAATAACTAATGTAAGTAGTGTAACACAGAAAGAGGTAATGCTGTCAATTCAACCGTGATTATACAAAGCGAACGTTTTGTAAAAGCTATACACACACACTACAGCGCATGTGTGGGCAATAAACAAGCATACAATATTAACGCTACGTTACTCGAGCGATGGGCATTCAATTGAAAACTGTATTGAAGCGTAAAACGTAAATAATTAAGTGAATCAATAGACGCTTTAGTTCTCTGCCCTCGCCCCCTTGACTGCTATAAATCATCAGTATCGTTAGCGATGTAAACATTTGAAGGAAATTCTCGTATGACTTATTATTGATAATTTCGTTAAGATTCGTAAGAATTGTCCTCTATATTGAGAACACGCGCTCTCTGCGTATAGTTGATGCATTACATAATTATTACAAATTTTGTTTTCATAACATTGCATAATTATTAGAAATTTAGTTTTCATAACATTGCATAATTATTACAAATTTTGTTTTCATAACATTGCATAATTATTACAAATTTTGTTTTCATAACATTGCATAATTATTACAAATTTTGTTTTCGTAACATTGCATAATTATTACAAATTTTGTTTTCATAACATTGCATAAATATTACAAATTTTGTTTTCATAACATTGCATAATTATTACAAATTTTGTTTTCATAACATTGCATAATTATTAGAAATTTTTCCGAAATGTTCAATTTATGTTCCAGCTAGTTAGTCTAGCTTTTATCATTAGCAATTTGTTCACTTAACAGAATATACACAGAATATTTAGTTAAATAAAATACTACAAGTACCTATTTTCAGAAGAATTTAAAATATTAAGCAAATTATTTATATTTTTGATATACCAATCGGCTTCAAACTTACTTAAATCTGCACACGAGGATAGCGACGAGAACTAGCCTTGTCGCATCCCAAATATTATTAAAGAAAAAAAAATTGTTTATTGGATTTTAATAAAATAACCCTTAAATAAAATTCAATTAATTTGGCTGACTGTTTTTACAAAAAAAACACTATAAAATAACAATCTTCTCCGAATCTTAAATTTTAATAATGAAATACGAATAAATAAAATTTCAAAATGCCTTTAATATCACTTATTTGTGGACACTATCTATAATGACGTATGTTTGACTTATTCTAAAACTACTAAGTAAATAAACTCTCCCTGAATTTACAAAAGATAAACAAAAGTAATACTAAACTAACAAAGCACTCGTATGTCGAAATATCACCTCTTCATCTAGCAAGGGTCCCACGTTCCTTGCGGCACATTTGGACAGTAGTCAGTTTTCTGAAATATCACATGTTAATAATAGTTGAGAAACTAAAGACCGTGCACAATTATATTTCAAAGGTGTGTCGCATTCCAAGACGCTAATCAGTGAAGTTTGCTTTTGAATCGAAAATGCAACAGAAACTTTATAATATTGTAAACATTTCTGAACTTAGCGAGTTTTCAAAACCACATTCTTATGATTATGCTAACTCAGCATGCATAAACCGCTTTTTCAAAATAATAAGAAAAAACCAAACTAAGTGAATTGAATTGTATATAAGAAACGTGTTGAGTTAATAATTATCATCCGATACGAAGGGCGAAACATGGTCGATGCTCAATTGATGTTAACGCCGACACGAACTCGAGTCAGAAAAGTACAAAACGAAATTGAATGAAGATAGTTGAAGACCTAAGTTGAAGAATAAGTTGAAAAATTTCAGATTATTATTCTTTTGAAGTTAAAAAAACTGTGTAAAACCGAAACGCAGTTTTATAAAGAAAAAGATGCGCTTTAAAAACTTTTTGCGTCTCTTGATAAACAGTGGTTGCCTAATAAAACGCATTAACTAAATTAAACATGTTTGAAAAAAGTACAATACAGCTTTTTAATTTTACATAGAAACTATATTGGGGTCGATATTTGATATAACGACTCAAATTATTTAAAGGTACTCTTTCTGTCCCCTGGGTCTGACTTAACGCTGGGCCTCATTTGCCGTAGATACCTAATGTGTGTTTATTTACACATATTTACGTATAATAAGTATATTGTGTGTATCCCTCGAGACGCGTACTTCATCTCACCGAACACAGGCACCCACGTCCATAATGTGAGGAAAAATTAATAAATGATTGTTTGTTCGCCACAGCCTTGAATGACTGAAGCGTGATGGTTTGTTTTACTTAATTACTTGGTAAACGTTATTAGCTATCGTTAACATTTTTTTAGGTAAAAATACATATGCAGAGTTGCTTCTGAAGGTTTAATTTCTTAATAAAATGTTAAGATTTAAGTCGGTACAGACTACAAAATAGGGTTAATGTAATGATTTAGTCGGTACAGACTACAAAATCGACAGCAGCGCTCGCCATAGCAGAAATAAAATTATCTAAAAGCTCCCGATTGTCATAGATAATATAATTTACTTACGTATATTGCCATGTTTACTTTTGGAACCAATGCAGTTTAGCAAAATTGCGAATTTCATTTATTTTTTAAGGAAATGATATACGTAAAAAACAACATATTTTAAAATCAGTATGGATTATTTGACTATGAAAAATTTATTGGGTCAAAAAATTACTCACAAGAACACCTCCATTTTCTGTACGGCAATTTTATTTCACTATATCATTTTAAATTAATAATTGAATACTACATATTTAACAAACATATAAATATGAATGGTAATGAAAGAATAAATTAAATAAAAGAATAATAAAGACTTGCAAAATTTAAAAAAAATTATGTCTATCCCGCTTAATATTAACAAAAACATTCAATTCTACCAACCTTAAAAATGTATTATTAAATGTTTAGTTCGGGATTTTTTAAATTATAAATTAACAAATGGGAAGCTAAACAATAAGAAATTTAAAATAAATAAAGGGAATCCATGAAATTATGATTTAAAAAAATTGTATATCGTAAACTAAATATTTAAACATCGTAATTACATAACTTTTAACTACTTTCTGAGGTATAAGACCTCACTTTTTATGCATTAAAAGCAAATTTTTAAAATGCGAAACGATAGTTATCATGGAATAAGCTGTGAAAATACTTCAAGAAATAGCATATTCAAATTTTACCGATTTCCAATAACGAATTGAAAATTAGATGAAAGAAAATAAATAGCTAGATTCCGTAAAACACATTCCTCTTGACATTGTGGTTGTAATTATAATTACTCATTTTGTTGAGCTGAAAACAAAAAGATATTATATATTCTGGGTACAATCAACTAAAATCTTGTTGTTATTCATTAATAAAAGCATCTCTACTTTTAAATAAGCAACAAATATAACTTAAACATGATTTTATCGAAAACACAAATGATACTTAATTTTCTTTGAGAAAAATATCGAAGCAAATATGATACGTAGACGATATAAAGAAAAAAATACTTATAATTCACAGTTGATGTTTTTCGTTATTTTAATATCATTCCCGTTAAACTTTTACTAGAGCCGTCAATTTGAAGCGTACAAATATAATTGACGTGCCTTTAAAGTTACAATCTACAGACGTCAAGCTCTGCTGTCACACACCCAGCTAAATATTAGCTATCGAGTTACAAACTGAAGCTTAAATATTTTAGATAAATATAAGTAAGCTTTGAGTAATTCGGTGGTTTTCTAATTTAGTACTATGCAAATGAAATTTAATTCAATTGAAAATATTTATAAATAAGTGAAATTAAGGAAACTTTAACGAAATCTTACAATCAAAATGTAGATAAATAAAACTCTGTTAATTTAGCTATATGAAATGTGTATATTACTGTTTGCTATAAAAGATCTAGATTACTTCTCAGAAGGCATCAGTGACAGACACTCCCCATCTCTTGATGAAATCCGACACTGGATTTTAACGTTTCAAATTCGCCAAAAATAATTTTGAAAAAATAGATCTGGCATAAATATTGGATTTATTATCTATACAAAAGAGGAGGCAAATTGGTTATTTCTTTTGCTTATTAATAGCATAAATATTAGATATTAAATACATAAAAAACCCCGCTGGCGCTAAACGAGCACCTTGCTTCGAACGCAATCAATGTGTGTGGGAGTAAAACGTGACCGGGCTGTTAAAAAAAGGAAAAAGGTGAGAGAGGAGGGGAGACTCGTGGTAGATATGCACGTGGCGTCATGCCTACCATGCTTTGCCTTGCAATGCCAGAAGAAACATTTTCCAGGCTATGTATCTATATATATTCTAAAGTATAGATAATATTTTGATACTATGGCGAGTAAAATGGAAGTATATGATATATTGTTGACTTAATACTTCTTAATACAATCGTATCAAAAATAAATAATCTGAAAAAATTATGTTAAATTGAGTCATCCGTAAAATAATTTTACATATTTCTAAAAATTAAAGAAACACACATTATAACTTCAGATTGAGAGATTTACCAAAAATTCACGCTAGAGTATATTAAAAACAATTAATAAACTGTCCACAAGATTTATCTAAACGATGTTTGTTTATAATTAAATTAAATGTCTCAAATTGACATATGTAATAGCACTAGATTTAAAGCTTATCGCTTGGTTAAGAATATATTTTCAGGCATCGATTTGAAATATTCCAATAGAAAAATAAGGGTTCAACGAATATTTTCATTATATTTCAGCGCGCAAACTTCAACATCCTCCACAGTACCAGATAATGTACATAACTCACGGATAACCTAATAAGACAGTAGAGTCAACCATTCCATTTTAATTATGCTCTTGATATCTTTGTTACCTGATGTTGCGAATAGTAATGTATAAAAGAGGAAAGTCGAGAAAAATTAAATTAAATTTCGTCTTTCTATTGACTTTTGACTCATAAGTATAAGATTAAAAAATCTTATGAAAAGCGAAAAACTTTACATAACTGGACCGAGTAAAAAAGAAGAAAATCATCTAAATCCACAAACGAAACAAATATTTGTCGTCTAAGCAGAATTCAGTACTGAGGACTATATTAGTTCCAAGGTATCATGGTTGGACTCATCAAGCTACTCAATATGCTCGTTATTACTACGATATTCAAAAAAATGTTCGTGCTGCAAATTATTTTATGGTCTTTTAGTGTTATGAAATTTAATTTGAACTTTTGTGGTACTCTAAAAACTATTGCAATCCCTAAGTTAAAAATATTTTGAGAAAGTTGCTTTTTTTTATTTTTTAGATTCCGTACCTCAAAAAGAAAAAAGGAACCCTTAAAGGATCACTTCATTGTACATCTGTCTGTCAAGACACTTTTTCTTAGAAATGCGTGGAGGTATCAAGTAACCAAAGAAATGAATATCGATTACTTAAGTCTACGATCCCTTGGAGTATAAAAAATCAAGCTTATAAGTCAACGCAATAAAAAAAACCCTAAAGATACGGCCATTTACACGGCATTTTTCAACACTCGCCTATAGGGTACTTCCCATTGATCTAGACTCATGAAATTTATGAAGAAGCAATACCTCACATCGCAAGTAATGGAAAAAATCCGAAAATTATTAATTTGTGGTTATATCAATTAAACAAAATAATTTATTTTAAATATACGATATGAGGACTAGGGTAATCTAACCAGAATTGAAACAACTACGCTCAGAGTGGAGAAATAGGATTAGGAGGGCCAAGAGAAATGGGACCTAACGTCACGGAGTAAGAAAAAGAGATTTATTTTAAATATACGACTGTGATAAAAGGTTTATACAAAATATTTTCGTTTTAAAAAATGAAAATTGTGTATATAGTTTAATAGGAATATTATGTACTATTAAATGTTTATAAATGCATAAATGTGTAGGAAGCCCTCTTAGTGTGAGTACCACTTATGTTTGACAGATTTTTGAGAGACATTTTAATCACGATCACCAATGGTAACGAACCAATATGAAATTAATAAAATATACAACAAAAAATGTACTAAAAAATTAAAATTGTTAAATGCGAGTTGTTTAAGAGGATTCGGTACACAATTAGTTTCATATAAAACTAAACATTTAAAGGCGCATAGTATTGATATTAAACTCTTCATAAATATTGATATTATCCTTCACTATGTAAAAAAAGCCTATTTTTACAAAGTTTTACAAAGCGAAACATTTTTTGCAATATATTATAATTTAAAAGATTTCTTCAATGACTGCTCACTCAAAGGATTTACGAGGTTGAAGCCCTCATCATGAGACCAAATTGAAAAATTTTAAGGAACTATTAAATGAATTTTAAAAAAATGTTTTTTTTTTCATTTATCACATATAAATTTACATAATTCAACTATGTCATCTTGCAAAGTTCATCATGATCAATTTTAAAATGAAATAGCTGAAATAGCTGATGCTATAACTTTCTACAAGTTCTGATGGACGGGTACGACAATATTATAGAGATTCCGTTTTCGTCATTTTGCTACAGAAACCTAAAAATGAAACCCTTGTAAAATAATTCATGCGTCCTCCTATCCATCCATGTGTCACAGTTATTTTTCTCAGAAACCACTCGACGTAGAAAGTTGAATTTATTTTTAACGGTGGAATCATTGACCCACATATTTCGCAAAAGTAAGAACATAAAAAATATTTTTATTAGTACATAAAATTTAGGCTACATATTTGTTTTCTCTACTATGTGGTATCAATTGAAAAGGCCAGTTATAAATATAGTAACAATATGTTTGTTTTTAATTTTACGTAAATTCTATACTAATAAGTTTCTGAAAATATCCGCAAAAACTTGTTACCAATCTGGGAAATTTCTAAAATTAGAATTACGAGAAAAATATGATTACCAGAAGTTGATGTAGTGTTTATTAGTAATCTGTCGCAATGATTCCAAATCTTATTGTCTTTGAAAAAACCACGATATTTCATACATATGAAAGATAAGGTAGGCAATGTATTTACGGAGTGAAAAATAATGTTATTTTTGTAAGTAATATAAGAGAAACACCATGTGGCCGTAATGTTTCAATTTTTATTATACTTATATATTCAAGTGCATACCGACCCTTCAAGTTATACGTAACATATTTTATTTATGTAGAGAAAAATAGATACGATATGCAAAGATGAATAAGATGATTGTCTTGTTTCACTCATTCTCATAGATTATTTCATAAAAATAAAATAATGGAATTTAATGAATATTTTATTATTAACAACTATTTAAATATTTTTTTTTCATTTTCACTTCCTTCACTTAAACACATTTCAAAATAAAAATAAAAATATCATATCTGCCAAACCGAACTCTTTAAAAAATGAAAAGTAGTAGTTTTAGCGTAGTTTTCAAATTATCGTGATAAATATTCAAGTTTAAATAACGAAAATTCTTTTAGATATGTTCGAAACGACTTAAACTGACAACATCGCTAACTAATTTGCAATGAAAACATAATTCTTAAAATACGACAGACCAACTATTATTTTTAACGTTATGAATGAACAAAGCATAAATTACAAATATAAATAAACTTTTCTATTCAAAACCTTAGTAAGATATTTACCCGAAGGATTCAAATGAAATCCTAGTGTTCTCGTTCATTTGTCCGTCAGTCTGTCCGTCTGCCAATATTTTAACTATAATGCTATTGTATATTTGTACAAATTATGTAAAATGATACAGCTCCTGAATTCAAACATTATTTAGCGCAAATTCTTGTGAGAGCGAATGCAAAAGTGATGAAAAACAAAAGTTTACGGTCAAATGCATGCAACACATATTTAGAAAAAGTATTTTAAGCCGAGTAAAAAGTTGAAAATAGGTGCATTCCAATATGTTTTTCATTTTTTTTAAACGATTTCAGCTCATGGCAACTGAAAATGGACAAAAATTCAGTGCACTTCTGCACCTCTCCCTTTTTTCTTTATCTTCTGAAATACACGAAATAAAAGCTAGAAAAAATCTCCATGTTTTAAACTGAACAATGTTCAATAAAAATCAATATATTCAGCATAACCGTTTTGGAGAAATCGTCTTTTTAATTTTCTCTTGTTCTTATGAAAAATACGGCGTGACAACAAATGATGAAATTGATATTTGTAAACAGTTTAGCAGAAATACAGCTGTGTAACTTTAAGTACATAAAGTTTCATATTTACCTAAATGTACCTAGAGTTTTTTATCATTATAGGATTGAAAAAACAAATTTAAATCCAAATAACAATATGCTTTTATATAATAGATTGAAGGTTTTTAATAAAGCTACGACAATGTTTATACCCCCAAAAACACAAGTCTACCAACCCCCATTCCCTTCACACCTGCTTTTTCCTTTAATTAAGGAGGAAAACCCCTAAGTTAGCTACAATGATGCGTATCTAAATGTACACGAGTTCTACGCGTGCTTAACAGGTTTTTTTTCTACTAGGCCAATAGGTTATTTCTATTATTGAAAAGGCCTAGTAATGAAGAAGGTGGAAAATTTTACGAATATCGATTAGAATTATATATTTTCAATTAGGTATAATTACGTTGTCTGAAGGTTTTACTGCGCCTTGTGGTAGCAATTTGCGATATCGAAATGTAGATGAAACTTACCTGCAGAATTTTTTGTTGAAGGTTGGATTTGAAAAATTACTTATTTACCACACAACTGGAACTATTAAAACTTACAGCAAAGCTTGTTAAACAATTTACTGCCATTTTCACCCTAGAACAATGGTAACTAAACCAGCCTTCCCTTGAGTAAAGGTCTATTAAAATCGTTTTTTATTAATATAACAGAATATGGGATTTAATATTATTACTAAAATACGATTCAATCCGAACAAATAAGCGATTTAATTAAAAATAGTCAACGCCATTTCGTGTCATGTTTTAACTTTGGTACAGCGCCATCTCTTAAATTAATAATGAAATATTTATGCTTAATAATTTCATCTGCCGATCACCTGTTCAATCACAGCTTCATTTTGTTATCACATATTTCAAATATATGGCGAATATATATTTTTTATTTCGTTTATTTTTATCTATTCACTTTCAGGTTAACGCAAAAAAACTATTTCTTTACAAAAACATCTGTAATTTTAATAATATAACTTTTTGTGTGAAAATGTAAACTTTATATTAATTTACGATAATAATGCAATTTAATGGACCTTTTCAGAAAAAAACATTCGTGAACGACAACGATATCGTTAGACGTTGGTAATTAATGAATGACACAATGTGACGATAACCCTATATGAAAGGGACTGAAGGACCCGTTGAGTAAAAGAATGAAAATATTTTGAATGAATCCGCCAACCAGCACAATTCATTTAACAACCAGTCACCTAGCCAGTAAATAGTAACGTCTGTATAACATTTTTAATCTTTTTTACTTTTTAATAAATAAAATTGCAAACTGTCAGCGATATTTATTTGCAGTAGCCCTTGCGCGCCATCTATTAGAAAATTTAACAAGCTGCAACTTTTTCAACCCATGCATAATTTCATTATTTATATCAGGTTCCTACTTTTATTCAAAACATTAAGCGGTATATATTTCGACTAATGGCTTATTAGAAGAACACGATGGTATTAATTAAATAAGTATATATTTATAATTTAAAAGCTACGTAACCGCAATCAGCTTTGTGGCGGTTATTCAAGGACACACTACGATGCAAAACGAATTATTATGTTGGCGGCGTTTTCCATACTTTTTTGCGATAGAGATAGCAAAACAACAGTTTTATATACATTTATTTAAACAATACTATTGAGTTCCTTGTACTTTCAACTAAAAATGCCATAGGTATTTTAAGGAACTCGCTCTAATTATATAAACGGTAAACTATAAAAAAATATTGACAAATAAATTTTTTGTTGATAAATATTAATCGACATGAGGATTTCAAACGATAATCTATAAATATATTATTTATCACATACTCGCATTCTTTAGAAAATTGCAAAGTTAGTTTCATACATTATAACATGCTTTTTTTACTGGTCTGTTATGTTACTTAACGCCATTATAGTTGAAACTGGTGTTGCCAGATGTCACTATTTTCGCAGGTGTTCCCATTTTTAGATGCCTAGTAGTTAGATTTTAAATCTAACACGGAACAACAGATTTGACGACACTAGTAACAAATAAAAACCCAGCACATATTAAATTCAATAATAGACACAAGTCGAATCATGTCCGAGAAAGTTTCCAAAGTGTGTTTCTGATAACGATTGAGAATTATGTTTTTTCTTATTGTATCTTTATACCGACTTTTTTTAGCAACGAATTCCGATTATTTACTAGTTCAAACCTTTACAAAAGACCTTTACAGAGAAAATCCTAATCAAGTCAAAAAAATGTGTCAATATCTTTCAGGAACTGAAATTTGGAGGAAGGACGGAAATGGAAAGATAATTATTCCTAAAGAACGAAAAGTATTACAGAGGATGTAAATTACACTTTATTGTCAGAAATTCCTTACTCGGGCACTATATGAGTGCTAAAGTCTTCAATATGTAAATACCGAAGAGATATCAGAGCTGATCGAGTTTTGCGTACACAAACGTTTTAAAAAATATACGTTTTATGACTCAGGGAACCCACACGTCCGAAGTATAATTTTTGTACCCTTTTGGTGTGTAACACTTTTTTATTAATAAAATAGGTTGACTGAGCTAATAGTTACTTATAAAATTACTTCACTCAGAGACACACTTCCTTGTTACGTAACGATAACGTAGTACGATAAGGATGTGTTAAGTGACGATAACGATAACATAGAAGTAAAAAAATAACACCATAAAAATTATACGTTTAATTTTTAAGGTTCCCTACCCTAAGAGGTCTGGTCGGAACTATGTTGCTATGGCAACGACGACTGCGGTCTATTTGACACTCGCAAGCTTCGTATGTTATAACGAATTAAGACAGAAGCTTGAAATTCACATCTCAAAGTTAGAAATGGAACCTAAAATTATTTAAAACAAAATTTCAAGGTAGTCTCGTAGATATAAACAGCGTATCTTGACTTGTGGTAGATTTATATAGGAGTAACTTTTGTGATATATACTATATTTTTAGATTGAAAATATGTTAAAAACCACCTGAAACTATCCCATACGAACATCGTGCGTATTGTCGACTGGATCTAGTACCAAACTAATAAATATTACGTATCGCGACCACCATAAAGTTTAAATTCTGTGAAAAACGTCGACACCGTGGTATGTTTGGTTAATCACAAGGTATACGGCCTTTGACTGCGAGGCGCACCGCGAGGACCCGGGTTCGATTCCCGGCCGCTCGTCGAGCGGGGCTGGACTGGTGTTCTGGTTGGCTGTAAGAGATTGCTCTCATAGCAATAAGCCCGCCATATGTATCAATTAGAAACATTAAAATACAGAAAATGCAGAAAAACGACATCTTGACAATACAGGTATATATATCTCACTCCCAAAGATATCTTCCTATTTCTTATTTAATTTTCTGATGAATAGTATTGCATGTCAAAATTTACGATAGGAACATTTATAATGGCGTCGTATTTTAAACAAATTGCACTAAAACCGGTTTCCGATCCCAGGTTATTTACGATTCTAGTAAAAGATGTCACTTACACGGTAAAACTGCAATCCATTCAATATTTACAAATGATATAATGCTTTTCTATTCTTGGGGAAACACTCACAGCATTTTGGACTAAGTACGTTATAGACAACAAAAAGATAAAAAAAAAGAGTGTCAACGAGTGTGACCACACGACTGCTTCTTACACACGAGTGCTTAACAAATAGATTTTTCTTAACCAGGCCAATAGGATACTTCTGTTGTTGAAAACGCCCAGTAATGAAGACGGTGGAAAATTTGACGAGATGACATAATTTCCATTATAATTACGTTGTATGACATTTTTTCTGAACCTTGTAGTAGCGGTGTACGATATAGAATAATAGATTAAACTTCTGGGTAGCGTTTTTTTGTTGAAGGTGTAATTTGAAAAATAATTTACCACTCAACTGGAACTGTCAAAACTTAACAGCAGAACTTGATAAACAATTGACTGCCATTTTTACCCCAGGACAATGTTAACTTAACTATCCTTCACTTGAGCAAAGGTCTATTAAAATCGTATTTATTTATATATTTACAAAAGGATATAGGATTTAACACTGGTACTAAAAATTATTGAATAGCAATAAGTAATGAATTTAATTAAAAATAGTCAACGCCATCTCATGTTATTTTTAAGCTATGATACGACGCCATCTCTATAATTAGCAATGAAATATTTACACAAAATGAGTTCATCTGCCCGCCAGCCACCTTTTCAATCATAGCTTTATTGTGTTATAGTATTTTTCAAATAGATGGCAAACAAGTCTTTTTAGTATTTTTTTATTTAAAATCTGTGTACGTTAATCGATACAAAAAAAAATGTTTCCGAACAAAAAAATCCATAATTTAAATTATGAAATTTTCTGTGAAATTGTAAACTTCACATTAATTTGCAATAACGGTCCAATTTAACAGAATTTTTCAAAAAAGATTCGCTAACGACAACGTTTATCGTTAGACGTTGATAATTAATGGACGACACGATGTGACAATAATCCAATATAAAAGAAAGCGAAGCTATTGAATAAAATAATGAAAATGTTTTAGAAGAATCGACCACCCAGCACAATTTATTGGAACGACCTGACGTCCGTAGGTTAATTGTTCAAATTTTTAAATCCCTTCGCTTAGTTAGCTTTAATTTATTGTGGAAATGTGCCCCGATACATTTCGTAATCTACAGCAGGTCTAATGATACATTTTAGTACATAACGTCTTGTCAATCAAATGATAAAACTAATTGCCAACACCTATTTTCCTCTTTAGCAATTCAGCCATATTAAAAAAATACTATATTTGGAGATAATCCGACTAAACTATTTTTGCTGACCGATAATTATTAACAAAATATTGCTTTCGGTAATAATTTTTTCCCAGTTTATCGTGAATAAATCGTAAACAGCATCGTGAATAGCATCGTTTTTATCATATATGTAAAATTACACTTATAATGCTACTTATATCAACTTTTAAAATTTTGTTTTACTTTTTAATAAATAAAATTGCAAACTGCCAGCGATATTTATTTGCAATAGTTCTCACGCACCTTTATTAGCAGATTTGACTGTTAACAAAATAAGCTTTTCAACACCAGCGCATCAACATTATCTTACTTATAATCAGATTTCCATTTTTATTCGAAACGTTAAGCGATATATTTTTCGACTAAAGACTAATTAACAGAACACGATGGTATTAAATAAATATAGATTTATAATTTAAAGGCTACGTAAGTGCAATCAGCTTCACGCTGTTTATCGAAGAGGCACATTACGATGTAGAGCGGATCAACATCAAAATGGCGACCTTCAATATTTTATTTGTGATGGAGGTGGCAGAACAATAGTTTTACATATCCTTATTTAAATAATACAATCGAATTCCTTACACCTTTAACTAAAAATGCCATAAATATTAACAAATGAAATTTATTTTTTAATAATATTAATCGACAAGGAGATTATAAATGATAACCTGTAAGTATATTACTTATTACAAGCTCGAATTCTTAAGAAAATTGCTATTGACAATTAGTTTCATACATCATAATGCGCTTATTTTGCTGGACTATTGTGTTATTTAATGCTATAATAGTTCAAACCGCTGTTGCCAGATGTCAGGATTGTTGCAAGTCTTCCCATTTTAAGAGGTGCCATAATAACTCGTCCCGAGGAAATCTAACGCGGAACGCCAAATTTCCTGATTTTGCGAAACTACTAACAATTCAAAACTTAACACATATTAAATTAAATTGTAGGCACATGTCGATTTGTGTGCTCGAAAGGTTCCAATATGATAAGGATTGAAAAATATATTTTTTCAAGTCCCGATGTATTGTCCCTTTGTACCGACATTTTAACAACGGATCCCGATTATCTACTAGTTGCAACCTTTACAAAAAGAGCGTATTTTCAAATCTTAACAAAGTCAAAAAAAATGTGTCCAGATCTTTTAAGAACTAAAGTTTGACGGGAGGATGGAAACGGAAAAAGCATTACTCCTAAATAACGAAAAAGTATATCAATACATGTAAATTACCCTTATATTGACAGAAGTTCTTCACTTGGACACTAAATGAGAACTAACGTCTTCAGTATGTAAATATTGAAGACATGCGAGCTGATTGAGTCATGGGTACAAAAACGTTTAAAAAAATATGTTTGATGATTCAGGGAACCCCGCGTGGGTCTGAAATATAATTTTTGTAATTTGTGATTGTTTATTTGTCTGTGTAATATTTTTTTTATGAATCGATGTCAAAATAATATAAGTTGACTGAGCTGAAAGTTACTTAAAGAAATATTTCACTCAAAGACACTCTTTCATAATACTCCTTTTTACCGCGTTTAACCGTAACGATAACGATAACTTCCACGAAATAGCAAAATGATTCACTAGAAATTATGCGTTTAATTTTTAGGGTTTCATACGCTAGTAAGTATATAATAGTAATGTCTTTTGTTCATCCGCCACCTCGTCCGTCTTCTTGATACTCGTAAGCTTCGAATTTTAAAATTAAATAAGACAAAAGTTTGAAATTCACATATAATGCATAATTGCTTAACTCGAAGTTTGAAATGGAACCTAAAGTTATTTATAACAAAATTTCAATGGAGTCTTCCAAAAATTCACCTTGTAAACGCCGTATCTTAGCTTGTCATAGATTTACATGGATAGCTTCTTTTGTGATATACCCTATTTTTGGTATGAAATATCTTAAAATTATATATCTACCTGGAAATATCCCACGTGAACAATATGCGTAATGTCGACTAGATTCAGTACCAAATTAATAAAAAAAACTTAAGAGGTGTCAAGGGACACCCGGATGGAACGAAGTTCCTTTCGATTAATTAGTGAAGGAATTGTAATAAAATTTTATTTCTTTTAAGTTATAATAATAATTATTGTTATTATTTTTTATTATTTATTATGTACAAAAAACCTGTATACACTCAACAAAAATAATCGTCGCGACACCACACTGTTCAATGCGAAATAGAAAGACGAAACGAAAATAACTGGCTTGCTTTCTATGAGAGAGACAGACAGAGAAACACGCGCCCGCCGCACGGCTTACAGCTCGCCCGCTAGCAACTATAGCAAAAAGTGTCGTTACAACTTTTGGTCTTAATTTTTTCCGTCTAGCCCCCTTTCGCAACGCGCGATAAGGAACTTCGTTCCAATATTACGTATCGCGACCACCATAAAGCTACAATCCTGTGAATAATGACATCTCGACAATGCAGGAATATACATCTCACTCCCAAATATATCTACTTATTTCTTCTCTTCGTTTCTGTCGGATAGAATTGCATGTCAATATTTACAATGGTGAACATTTATAATGGTGTCGTAATTTGGACGAACTAAAACTGGTTTCCAATCCCAGATTATTTACGATTCTAGTAAAAGTTGTCAATTACACGGTAACACAACAATCCAATCAATATTCGCAATTGACATATTAATGCTTTTCTATTCTTGGGGAAACACTCACAGAATTTTAGACAAGGTAATTATTACTTAGATTAATATTTTAGACAAGTAAAATTAACGTCTTTTCAAGTTAGTTAATTATTGAATAAGTAAATTTAGATCAGACAATATTTCTTCAATGCAGAATAAAAATTTAAATGCATTAACCCAAAAATGTATCTTCGTTAACTCGTTCATTGAAAGTAAAAATAATCATACTGACGAGTTAAGTATGGTCATAATCGTTCAAATATTTCAAAGATTACAGCCAAGCAAATACTCAGCATTGAACTACAGCTTGGCGCTTCTACCTGGCTTGAATATGTGGTCGGCAGGATAGACACCTCGAGTTAAACTTGACTGACCAGATTACTAATTTAAGTGCCAAATCAGTCTAAGGGTTAAGTTCTTGTGGATAATGTCTTTACATATACTTATATACCCATATAGATCTTGTCGATAACGTATTTATAATGTTTCAATTTTTATTCTACTTATATACCCAAGTGCGTATAGAACCATAATAACGCATGCTATATTCTTACGTAATATATTTTATATATATAGGGAAAATAGACGCGATGTGCAATTACATGTGGGGTTTCCCTCATCCTCAAGCATACTTTCAAAACAACCTCCATCTATATTTATTTTCATAGAACTATTTTACAGTATCCTAATGGAGTAAGAAATGCAAACCGGTAGGATAAGGTATTTTACCCTACCGGTTCGCATCTCAAAATTATCATCATAAACATTTATGGATGAATAACAAAATTCTCTTATATATTATCGAAACGATTTAAAGTAAAAGTATTGCCAAATAATTTGCCATGTACATATAATTCACAAAATACGACAGACGACTTGTTAATGTTAACATTTAGCATTAATTAAAATGTTATCTCTATAAATATACTTTTCTATACGAAAGCTTAGTAGTATTTGTACCCGAAGGATTCGAATGGAATCCTATAGTTCTCATTCGGTTGTTCGTCCGTCTGTACGTCTGCCAACGTTTTAACTATAAATGCTATTGTATAATATTTGCACTGTATATTATGTAGAGTGATACAGCCTCCAACTTCAAATATGGCAAACAAGTATTTAGCGCGGGGGTGAAAATTGTTGTTAGAGTTCAAACAAAAGTAACGGTAAACAAAAGTTTACGTACAAATGCACGCAACATATAGTTAGAAAAATTTGTTTAATCTTCTCCTGACTCTTGAGAAAAATACGTTATGATGACAAATAATATGTAATAAATAATTGATATTTTTAAACAGTTTAGCAGAAAAACGGCTGTGTAGCTTTAAATACATGAAGATTCAAATGTACCTAATTGTGCACGGAACCCTCGTAGTGCGAGTTCTACTTGTATTTCGGAGTCATTTTTTTGTGTTTATTCTATGACCAAATCCAAATAACGATTTACTTTCACGTAACAAATTGAAGTTTTTTTTAACCTACCTCCGCCCCCTTCCCTTGTCACCTTTTTCCATGACTAAATGTGCACGAGTTCTATGCGTGCTTACAGATTTTTTTTTAATTAGGGCAATAGGTTATTTCTATTATTGGAAATGCCTAATAATGAAGAGGGTGGAAAATTTTAGGAGTAACGATAAGAATAATATATTTTCGATTATTATTACGTTGTCTGACGTTTTTTCTGCGCCCTGTAGTGGCAGTTTGCGATATCGAAGGGTAGGTGATACTTCCCTAGAGCGTGCATTGTTGAAGGTTGGATTTGAAAAATAATTTATTTGCCACATAACCAGAACTGTCAAAACTGAATAGCAAAACGTATATATATATATATATATATATATATATATATATATATATATATTTGTATGTATGTATATATAAATGAAAAATGACTCAATGCCAATATAAATAGCCAACGCCATCTCGTGTCATTTTTAAACTGTAATACAGCGTCATCTCTACAATTAATAATGAAATATTTATACAAAATTAGTTCATCTGCCTATCATCAATCAATCAACAATCGTTCAATCACAGCCTCATTGTGTACAGAATTTTTCAAATAGTTAATATATATACAAGATAGATGGCAAACATGTATTTGAATTTTTTTTTTCTCAAAATGTGTTCACGTTTATATTACACAAACAAAACTATTTCTGTACCAAAAGCATCTATAATTAAAATGATAAAACTTTTTCCGTGAAATTGTGAACTTTATATTCATTTACAATAATAATTAAATTAATTCAATTTTTTTAGAATAACATTCGCGAACGATAACGTTATCGATAGACGTTGATAAACAATGGATTTGTGAAATATTTTGAAAATACCTTTGAAAGAATCAGCCACCTATCACAATTTATTGGAACAACCAGTCAACTACACCGACAAATAACAATGTCTGTAGGTTGATTGCCCAACTTTTTTCTCCTGCTTCGGTTAGTTAGTTCTAATTTATTGTGGAAATGTGCCCCAATAAATTTTGTAATCTGCAGCAAGTCTAATTATAGATATTAGTACATAACGTCACGCCAAATAAATGATAAAACTAAATGCCGCCATTATTTTCTTTTATAACAATTCAGCCATATTAAAATGATAAATTTGGAAATAATCCGACTAAAATATTTTTGCTGACTGAATTCTCGATTGACGCATTTGTCGATTAATGCTGCATTTCCTCTTGAATAAATCCTAAACGAGCCATAAATAAAAGTTTATATCTATGGGAATAACATTTTAAGTTTTTAGTATGCGTATAATATTATCCTTATGATGCTATTTACGTCAAGTTTTCAAATTTAATTTGCTTTTTAATGAATAAAATTGCAAACTGAGAACGATATTAATTTGCGATAGTTCTCACGCGCCATCTATTAGCAAATTAAACAAGCTGTTAGTTTTCCAACAACATGGCATCAACCTTATAATCCGGACTCCACTGTTAATAAATGTTAATCGATGTAGAGATTAGAAACGATAATCTGTAAATATTTTATTTATGACATGCTCAAATTCTAAAGAAAATTGCTACTGAACTTAGTTACAAATATTAAATTATGCTTATTTTACTGGTTTATTTAACGCTATAATAGTTCAAACTGATGATACCAGATGTCAGGATTTTGCATGTGTTCTCATTTTTAGAGGTGTCGTAATAATTTTCCCGCAAAAATCAAGCACGGAACGCCAAATTTCCTGATTTTGTGACACTACTAACAATTAAAAATTTAGCATACATTGAATTCAATAGTAGGCACATGTCGAATCATGTGCTCAAAATTTTCTAATCTGATTTTCTGAATATGACGAGGATAGAAACGAATGAAAAATGTTTTTTTATATCCCGATTCATTGTCCCCTTGTATCTATTTGTAGCAACCAATCTCGATTATCTACTAGATCAAACCTTTACAAAAAGAGCGTACTTTCAAACCCTAATCAAGTTCAAAAAAATATCTCGATATCTATTAGGAACTGAAGTTTGACGGACGGACGGAAACAGAAAAAGAATTACTCATAAAGAACGAAAAGTATTACAGAGGATATAAACTATCCTTTATTGGCAGAAGTTCTTTACTTAAACACTAAATGAGCCCTAACGTCTTCAGTATGTAAATACCCAAGAGATACCAGAGCTGAACGATTCTTGCAAAAATACAAAAATCATAATTATAAAAAATAATATTATTGATGATTCTAGTAAAAGACGTCAATTGCACGTTAAAATACCAATCTATTGAATATACACAAATGACATAACGCTTTTCTGGTTTTGAGAAAAACACTCACAGAGTTTTGGCCAAAGTACGTTCTATACAAGAAAAACTAAAATATTTATAAAAATAACGCCCTTATAAGTTAGTTATTTTGAATAAGTTATTTTAGATCCGACTATATTTCTTGAATGCAGAATAGAAACTTAATCAGTACTCGTTCGTTAAAGTAAAAATAATAATGCTAACGAGTTAAGTATGGTCATAGTCGTTCAAATATTGCAAAGATCACACCCAAGCAAATATTCAGCGTTGAACTACAGCTCAGCGCCTCGGTCTACTTGGCTTGAATATATGGTTGGCAGGATAGATATGTCGAGTTAAACTTGACTGACCAGATTAATAATTTAATTGTCAAATTTGACTCGGGAGTAAGATCTTGTCGATGACATATAATATTTAAGTTTTTATTATACTTATATACCCAAGCGCATATAGAACCTTCTCAATGCATGTTGTATTATAATTAATATATTCTATTTATATTGGGATAAATAGACATGGTAACAATTATGTGTGAGGTTTCCCTCATCCTCGTGCATACTTTCAAAACGACCTCCATCTATTTACACTCTCGCGGAACTGTTTCACAGTATCCTAATAGAGTGAGCAATGATGAAAAAATATTGTAGATGAGCAAATGTAGCACCTTTTCACCCAAAATAACGAAAAACTAAACCAAATTGAGTCGGATTGAATGACTTATGAGATACGTGCAAAGTTGATATTAACCAACAGGAAATAATCAGGATAATATAGACGCTGATCCCATGATAAAAACCAACAAAACTAGGATGTGTTACTCATGAGTGAGAGATATAAAATATACTCTTTTGCATAAAATACGGTCGGTTTTGATTTTGTCATATTATTAACAAAATATTATTTATTAAGAGCTTGTATTAATTGTAATTGTTACTGGCAGGTATAGTGTATTCTGGCACATAAAAATGAACGTTCTAAATTTGAAATTATTCTTTTCGAATGAAAATTCTCTTTCACTGACAAAAACGTATTTTGGCGGTAAATGAAATCCAACTCTTATTAAGTTCTTTTTCATTTGTTACGTTTTTTATTTTAACGAATAAATTTTAATTAAATTTCTGCTGTTTGCTGCATTAGTTCACTTCTGTTTGGTGTTCTCAGTAAGGTTGAAAAAACGATAAGAGTTAGTAAAATTATTGCGCTGCTTGAAGAAGGCTGTAACCAATGTTATGTGTCTCAGCAGTATAATGTGAGCCGTTCCACCGTCCAAAGGACCTGGCAACGATACCAAGAAACGGACTCTGTCAGTAGAAGGCCCTATTCTGGAAGAAAACGGTGCACTGAGCCATGGGACGACCGCTTCATTGTCAGTCAAGCTAAGAAATCGTCAAGTTACGTACGTAGATCTCAAACAGAACCTCGAGGACATCAGAGGTACATGAGTAAGCCTATGGACAGTCAGAAGGAACTTCAGGCCGTCAATATACGTAGCTATCGTTCAACTCGGGGCCCTACATTGCTCCGTAAGCATCGAGTTGCCAGATTGAGATCGCTCAAAATTTTTCGTCATGGACTCAACAAGACTGGAATAGTGTTTTATTCTCCGATGAAACTCGTATATTGATTAGTGGTGAGGATCGACGCCGGGGAGTCTTACGAAGGCCTGGAGAACGCTTCGCAGAAGTGTGATTTGAGGAAATCAGCCCTTACGGTGGAGGCCCGTAATGTTTTGGACCGGTATTAACTCAGATGACCGTACCGAGTTAGTTTTTATTGAAAATGGCACACTTAATGCGCAAAGATACATAACAGAGGTTCTTATTCCTCATGCCCAACCCGCATTTACAGCAGTTGGAGGCGAGTCCATTTTTATAGACGACAACGCTCGCGCCCACCGCTCTAGAGACGTTGATGCGTATATGCGGGAGGCCGCAATTCGTCGGTTAGACAACACATATGGGATAATCTCAAACGACGCGTCAGAGCCGTAAAACCAGCTCCAGAAAACATTCAGGCCCTTAAGAATGTGATCGTCGCTGAAAGGGAACGTATTCCTCAGGAAATGATAAAAACCGTCGTCGAAAGCATGCCTAGCAGATTAAGCGCATTGATTTTAGCTAAAGGAGGCCATACTCGTTACTAAATTTTCAAACTTTATGTTAAATTAATAAAAATATTCAAAAATAAACTTTAGCCATTTTTAATGTTCCAGTTAGAAAACGCTCGTCTGTGGATTTTATGTAATTTTTTTTATTTATTTGCATTTTTAATGACTGGAGTAGGTAAAAATGATATCTCAATAATAAATAACAATATTCTCATCATATCGCCATATAAAATGCATAAAACAATAATAAAATAACTCTGATATCGTTTATTCCTACAAGTGCCAGTTTTTTTTACAAAAGAGTTTATATAGCTCACATGTTACGATCATATCTATCACTCACTCACTTGAAACCAAAATGTATCAGTATATTACTAGCTCAGGAGTGATTGGCGTCTTTTTCGTTTCACCAAATTAATAATTTCACAAACTCGTCGCGTCGTGAAGATAGATATAAAAGTGTATGTTTTGACGTTACATAAAAGAGAAAGAAAACGATCAAACTGTTTAGTAAAATATGCAACTGGATCTATGTAGACTAACGTAGTTACTCGCGATCGAATGTAAACACTGTGGTAAAGTATACTTCAGTTCGTTCAAAATATTTGCGTAAACACGTTTTTTTCTTTCTTTTCAAAATTCTAATTTATAATTGTATAAATAGGCCAATCTATTCAAATTTATCTAATTATCACTAAAGTTATTTTACGTATAATTTGAATCTAGATTGACTATCCTAATGACAAAAAAAATTCGGCAAATTCATTTATTTTCATTAATACTTTATCATTTATTAAATACTTAAAATTAATAAACAACAATAAATTGTCAGCATATGAATTTATTTTCATTAATTAATTAAACTTTATTTAGATTGTTTTGAGTGGAACTTGACTGACCAGATTACTAATTTAACTCACAAATCAGTCTAAGGGCTAAGTTCTTGTGGATGATGCCTTTACGTGTACTTATATATCCAAGTGCGTGTAGAACCATAGTAATGTATGCTATATTCTTACGTAATATATTTTATTTATATAGAGATGCATAGATACGGTATTGAATATGAGCAAGGTAATGATTTATTTCCCTCATACACATGCATATTTTCAAAACAACCTCCATCTATCTTTATTTTCACAGAACTATTTCACAGTATCTTAATGAAGTAAGCAATGATGAAAAAATATCGTAGATGAGTAAACGTAGCACCTTTTCATCCCAAAATAAGGAAAAAACTAAACCAAAGTAAGTCGGATTGAATGACTTATGAAAAACGTGCATAGTTGATATTAACCATCAGGAAATAACTAGGGTCATATAAAATAGAAGCTCGTCCCATGATAAATACTATACAACACCAAGTAAGAAAAGTACTAAAATTACATAAGGCTATATAGATTATTTCTCTCTACGAATGTGTCCCACATCATGCACGCACGTGACGCCTCGTATTAGTGGATAGCGTCTAATGAGGACTGTGTTGTTTACTCGTTGTCTTCGAAAACCTTAAAGAAATAATTTTTTTTAATCATATAGTTCCTTTTGTCATTAATTTTCGTTATGAGAAGTTTGTGCCACGGGAAAGATTTTTTAAATACCGTAACCAAATCAAATCTGGATATGTATATTTGTGTACGTTTCCTATTAACAATGTTCATTATCCAAAATGTGTTTAAACTTTCTAAATATATATTGTATTCTGTGTAGCACATAAAGTTTCAAATGTAAAAAAAAAATATTCACGGAACCCTCGTAATGCAAGTTCTACTTGTGTTTCAGAGTTTTTTTTATGATTATTCTATTACTAAATCCAAACAAAGATTTACTTTTACGTAACAGATTGAAGTTTTTTTTAAATAAAGCTACAACAATTTTTACATCTCCGAAAACCACAAGTCTACCAACCCCATTTCCTTCTCACCTTCTTTTTCCTTGCATAAATGTACACGTGCTTAACAGTTTTTCTTTTAACTACTTATAAAAGTTTACGTACAAAAGCATGCAATATATAATTAGAAAAAGCCTTTTAAGCCGAGCAAAAAAATGAAAATATGTTTCAATATATTTTCAATTTTTTATTTAAATTCATTTGAGTTCGTGAAATTGAAAATAGGGGAAAATTCAATGCACTTCTGCACACTCTCCCTTTTTACTTATCTTCTGAAATACACAGAATAAAGATCTGAAAAATCTACATATTTTCAATTGAACAACGTATAATAAAAGTCAATATACTCCGCGTTACCGTTTTAAAGAAATAGTCTTTATAATCTTCTTTTGGCTCTTAAGAAAAATACGTTATAATGCCAAATAATAAATCGCTATGTGTAAAGTAATTTTGCAGAAAACCGACTGTGTAGCTTTGCGTGCACACTACACAGCCGTTTTTTCTGTTAAACTACTTTAAATGTATCTAAGTGTGCACGGGACTCTCGTAGTACGAGTTCTATTTGTATTTCATAGTTATTTTTCGTGATTATAAGATTGAAAATACAAATTTAAATCTAAATAACTACTTACTTTTATTTAATATATCGGGGGTTTTCTAATAAAGCTACGACAATTTTTACATCCCCTGAAATGACAGTGTGTCTATTTAGAGAATGATTATGTGTCTATTTTAAACTGTGATGCAGGGCCATCTCTACAATTAATAATGAAATATTTATATAAACTGAGTTCATATGCCTCCGAATTACCTTTTAAATCATAGTTTCATTGTATTATAGTATTTTCCAAATAGATGGCAAATATGTGTTTTTAATTTTTTTTATTTAAAATCTTTTCACGTTTATGTTAATACAAAAAACTATTTCTTTTTTTATTTAAAATCTGTTCACGTATAACGTTTATGTTAATACAAAAAAAACTAGTTCTGTACAAAAACATCTACAATTAAAATGTTGAAACTTTTTCCGTGAAATTGCTAACTTTATATTCATTTACAATAATATTCTAATTTAATGGATTTTTTTCGGGAACATATTCGTGAACGACAACGATATCGTTAGACGTTGATAATTAATAAATGACACAATGTGAAGATAAGCCAATATAAAAGAGACAGAGAGAGCCGTTAAGTAATAGAATGAAAATGTTTTGGACGAATCAGCTACCCAGCACAATTCATTGGAACAACCAGTCAGCTCACCAGTAAATAGTAACGTCTGTAGGTTGATTGCACAACTTTTTCGGATGCTTCGGTTAGTTAGTTCTAATTGATTGCGGTAATAGGTCTAAATAAAAGATGTAATCTGTAGCTGGTGTAATGATAAATATTCGTACACAACGTCACGCTCATCAAATGAAGTTTTGAGGCTATATAAAAGTAAATACCAACATATATTTTTTTTAACTATTCATCCATATAAAATGCAATAGCTTATTAATAACGACTGATAAAGTCGACAAAAATATTTTAGTGGATTATTACGAGATAATCAGTTTGAAATATTTTTGCTGATAATTACACATTATCATATTCGTGGCTAATTTTTCAGCACTTTATCGTTAATAAATATTAAACTAGCTAGAGTTTATAGCTATGAAAATAACATTTTAAGTTTTAAGTATATATATATATATATATATATATATATATATATATATATATATATAAATATAATTACACTTATAATGCTACTTATATCAAGATTTAAATTTTATTACTTTTTAATAAATAAAATTGCAAACTGCGAGCGATATTTATTGCAGTAGTTCTCACGCGCCATCTATTAACAAATTTAACAGGCTATGAGTTTTTAAGACCAGCGTATATATTACTTATAATCGGACTCTTTCTTTCATTCGTAACCTTAAGTGGTATATTTTTTGACTAAATGGATGGTATTAAATAAATATACATTTATAATTTAAAGGCTACGTAAGTGCAATCAGCTTCACGCCGTTTATCGAAGCGGCACATTACGATGCAGAGCGGATCGACATCAAAATGGCGACCTTCAATTTATTACGTTATTCTATTATGTTATTTAATGCTATAATAGTAGACATATAATAGGTGACATAAAGATTTGTCCTGTAAAAATCTAACATGGGACGCCAAATTTCCTGATTTGGCGACACTAGTAATTATTCAAAATGTAGTATGTATTGTATTCATTAGTAGGCAAATTTCAAATCGTGTGGTCGAAAGTTTCCAAAGTGTGTTTCTGAATATAACGAAGATGGTAACGATTGAAAAATATTTTTTTAAATTCCTATTTATTGACCGTTTTTACCGACTTTTTTTTACAACGAATCCCGGTTATCTACTAGTTCTACAAGAAGAGCGCATTTTCAAATCCTAAAAATGTGTCGATGTCTTTTAGGAACTGAAGTTTGACGGAAGGACGGAAATGGAAAAAGAATAACTCCCAAAGAACATAAAGTATTACAGGGGATATAAATTACCGTTCATTGACAGTAGTTCTTTACTTGGATACTAAATGAGTACACGTTGTCAATATGTAAATATTGAAGAGATATCAGATCTGATCGGGTCGTAGTATATAAACAAAAATTTAAAAAGAATATGTTTTCTGATTCAGGGAACCAACGCATCCGAAGTATAATTGTTGGACGGTTGTGATATTTTTTAATGAATTATTGCCAAAACAAAATAGTTTGATTGAGGTAAATGTTACTTATAAAATAATTTTACTCAAAGACACTCTTGTTAACCCCAGTCTTTCTTGTTTTTATAGCGTTTAACCGTAACGGTAAAGATAACACGTAAGTAACAAAAGGACTTCCTAGAAATTATGCGTTTGATTTTTAGGGTTCCATACCCTAAGGGGTCCGGTCGGAACTCTGTTGCTGTGGTAACGTCGTCTGTTTATCCACCCCTTCGTCCAAATAAAGAAGTTCCGTATGACACTCGCAAGCTTTGAATTTTAAAACGAAATAAGTCAAAGGCTTGAAATTCACATACCGTATGTGGTTGCTTAGCTTAAAGTTAGAAATGGACCTAAAATTATTTAAAACAAAATTTCAAGTAGATTTATATGGGTAGTTACTATTGTGTTATACCTATACCTACTTTATTTTTGGTATGAAAATATGTTAACATTTCACGTCCTCCTTAAATTATCCCACACAACAATTTAGATTCAGAACCAAATTAATAAATATTACGTATCGCGACCACCATAAAGCTACAATCCTGTGAATAATGACATCTCGACAAGACAGGAACATACTTCTCGCCTACGAGTAAGAAATATATGCATTTCTTTACTCGTAGCATCTCGCTGCTAAACTTGTCTATTTCTTCTGACCGTTTCTGACGGATAGTATTGCATGTCAACATTTATAATGGTGTAGTATTTTAAACAAATTGAACTAAAACCGGTTTCTCAGGTTATTTACGATTCTAGTAAAAGATGTCAATTACACGGTAAAACAGAAATCCATTCAATATTCACAAATGATACAACGTTCTTCTGTTCTTGGGAAAACGCTCACAACGTTTGGGACAAAATACGTTCTCTATAATAAATAACTAGGATATTCACAAAAATAATTCTTGTAAAGTTAGTTAATTATTGAATAAATAATTTTCGATCCGATTATATTTTTGAACGTAGAATAGAAGCTTAATCAATAAAGGCGCGAACCTTAAAATTTACTTTTGTTAACTGGTTCATTAAAAGTGAAAATAACGAATAAAGTTAGTAGCATATTGTAATCGTTGTCGAATCGAGTACAGCAAGCAAATATACAGCATTGAACTACAGGTTCTACTTAGTTGAAATATGTGGTTAGCAGGATAGATGCCTCGATTTAAATTTTCCTAACCAGATTACTAATTTAACTCTCAAATTTAACTCAGGCCTAAGTTATTTTCGAGAACGTCTTTATAAAGAAGCTCCGATGTGTGAATATTTGGAAAATAGTCTTTTGACTTCCGTGCGTAAGATCGTTTGATTTTTTTGACATAGCATAATTTTGTTGTTACTAGGCCTTTCGGTAAAACCCGTATGTCTTAAAAAAGCGTTAGAATTTATTCAATAATTTCAAAAATTAGAACATGTTCACAAAAATATATAGTAACTGAATTGGAAAAAAAGAAAATTCAAAGAATGTAGTGAAATAGGGTTTAAAGTTAGAATACGGAGTGACGAACAATACTTGCATCTTTGATTTTGTGATAGAATCGGTGTTTGTTGCGCGTATTAAATTTAGTGCAACTCGGAACCGCGAGATGGTGTCACTCGATTTATTTACCTGAAATTTATTTATTTATTTATCATCGGCTCAGCGTCTATAATACCATTTTCAGCCTAGAATTACAAGGCTGTTATTTCACAATATACAACGTAAGAGCTCTATAACAAAACGGAAAACAAATAAATAAGTAAATAAACTTGTCCTTAATCTAAACCCTGGCCATTTTCTCATTGTACCATCCACTCGACTTTCAAGTGTCATGTAACGTATTTTACGTCGTAGTGTTCCCGATATCTAAGGTAAAAAAATAATTTTTATGGCGAAACTTCAGTAGCTGTTCGTATATCGCGGCTCTTTTTATTTTTTGCGCTTTTTAGACTGATATCCTCTATATACGCAGCATATATATTCTTAAAGGTTTGAGAGAAACTTATTTCTCTGTCAAAGGGAAACGTTTTCTGACTGTCAAAGGGAAAATTTCATGAATAATTGAAAAAATAGTAAATTTTCTAATTTGACTATTTTTTGTATCGGTGTGGCAGACGTTCTTTCAGGGTTCCGTAGCCAAATGACGAAAAAGAGTACTCTTATAAGTTCATCAGGTCTGTCTGTCAGTTCGTATGTCAAACTATCATAACTCTTTCGATTTAATTCTGATTATAATGAAATTGCAGGAATACATAGATTAATTGCAACAAGATACTATAATTTTAATATTTTTTATCGATCTCTTTCACATAGAACTTGCGAATCGAATATATTTTTTGCGACCCACAGAAAAGGTTAAAATAAAATCGAACACGTTGTGTATATTTTTTCATATAACTCCAAGTTCCAAGTAGTGCCCTATAGCCTTACTTTTTAGCTAAGCTTGTGAAACATCTGAAAAAAATCGCGTTGTTTTTCTTAACTAGTATTTATATTTTCAAGAGATATCGATAACAAAATTATTTCTCTTGCGCCTGGGAAAAATTACCTATTGAAAAGTAATATTAATATGTACATACGGAATTATTGTAATAAGAATTCTATTTATATTTAAATAAACCGGTTATTCAATCAATGTACTATGAAGCTACTTCAATACACATAATCAATGTCCCATTTCTCTTCACTTGTGTTCGCCACCGACCGAGTGTGAACGAACCTGAGTGTAACATACTTATTATAATTAATTTATTGATGCATATCGCCACTATTTATAACAAATGTAATAATAATCATGGATATACTAAAATAATATTATTTGTATTCTTCAAATACGATTCTACGACAAAATACTCTACGATATACTAGTAGTCTCTAAATATAACGTTAAACATAATAAACTATTATTACAGAATGCTTACTTTTGCGTGATTATTAGACTCGGTAGCTCGGAACTGTACCATCTAGATCAGAGCATGTTGAATATGATAATTTGCGATAAATTTTTAAAGTACTATCATAGATGTGTGTATTGCAAACATTTAAACTATCTTTCTTCCACCCAAGAACCAATGGTTTCGCGCATTAAGTCCAATGCGTTATGAAGGCTTAGTTCACACTCTAACTCTCCACTTGCCTCGTATTGATCGTACTTGTGTATATAAAGCTTAAAAATGTTTTGAAATTGTAGAAAAATTCATATGATGCAAAGTTGATAATAATTTCATGCTTAGTTACTAATAAAGACAGGGTATATCTTTCTACACGTGAGGCGCTTTCCCAGAGCTTCAGAAAATGTAAAAACTCTAAAAAAATATATTCTATTTACTAAAAAGGAATATTGTCATAAAAGTATATCTTAAGTACTCATAAATTACGACCTAGCAATTAGCCTACGTTCTGTTAGCGGAGTAAAAACATAAGCAGTAGAGGTGTGAACAAATTTTTCCTTCTTATTCGTTAATTAAACTAACGCTATTCGTACTAAGGATGTTGTTAATATTTAAAAATAATTATATCAGTGTAATAAATCTCCCATGTCACCAATTGAAGCTGTAATAAGAAGCAATTCATTTGAGTTGGTATCTGTTGACATTAATAAATTGCATCTTGATTGGCAACAATTTAACTGTGCGCGATGCCAATAAGTTCAGTATCAGTTGACTCGGTGTAATTAGATCAAACATAAACTGACATAATACCACTAGTATCAAGAGTAGTAGAATCACCATTACGAAGTAAAAAAGTCGCAATGACAATTAAATGTACATAAAATAAATAATATTCCACTTAAATTCAATAAACAGCTCATCGTTGCAGCAACTCAAAAAAAAAGATTTACAGCGGATGTAAATAATAAATGTAATTAAAAAAAGGAGGTGTTTATTGATGGTATTGCTATCAATGACGTTTTTAGAGGCAAACGTCTTATCTAAACTGTGTTGAAGGATTGATAGCAAAAAAATTAGTGAACTGGTTGATTTATAAATGTTTTTGAACTTACGAATTCAATTTGGCAACTTATCATAAACTTAATTGCCTCCTATGAGATCATGAAAAAATTACAAAGTCAAAGTAAAAAAGAATAGCGGAAAAAGGGCATGTCTACGATACACGGTAAGAGTGAAGCTACTGGACATATCTCTGCAAGTAACTATTTATTGGAAAAGGTAATTAGGTCAATTAGAAACAAAATAGGTCAATTAGAAAAGCGTATAGAAATATTTGTTAACATGTGTTCAAACGGAAATCGCTTTCAAAAATAAAACGTATTACAATTGGATATATAATTTATTTAAAGTAAATTAAAAAAATATTGTAATGTTTGTTTCTAAAGTATAAATCGTAAATGCTAATCATAAATAAATAGTACATTATTAATCATCTTAATTAATTCCCAGGACTATTTGTTATAATGCAAAAAAGTACTTAGTGATAAAAATTAAATTTTGCAAAAAAACACTAATAGTAATGAGCTCTTTTGCCGCATTTAAAGTAATCGTTCCAAGTCACAGAGCATCGCTCCGACTTGTACATTCTATCGTCTAATGTATATGAATCTGCCATCATACATTAGCATAGAAGTTTCACTTCCAGAACAAAAACTAACTACTATAAGGCAGTGATAACTTGCAAGAAACTTGATAATAATGATCAAAGAAAATGAGTAAATAAGGAAAATTTACTATAATTTGAAAGTTTATGGGGAGTTAGTTAGCATTTGTGATATACCGCATATTTTATTTTTATTCCATCTGGGTTGGAGTGACCAGGGAATATTATTTAATATATATACATAAAATCAATACTAAAAATCAATACTAAAATCATATAAAAGAGTTATATTGGAATATAACTCTATGAAAACTCAAAACCTTCGCTTTCTGTGCGTATAAAATATCGCAATATATTTGAACGCTATGAAGACTCAAGAGACAAATAAAACCTTCGTTTTCGGTTCAGAAAATCAGGTTAGTGTTAACCATATCGTTAATGGGAAATTTCTAAAGTTATACCTCTAAAAGGCAAGTAACGTAAGAAAGTTTATATTAACAATTGTTCGCAACTCGCACTAAGGAAAACGCTTCGAAATCATTTTATTCTTAGCCGGCTATTTTGCACATATCTTTTCTGGAAACTCAAGCCTGTACATATAAATTTTTTGTACAATATTCCATTAATTTGTTTTTATTTCATAAAATGAAATCATCAGGCTTATTTATCAGGTTTATTTGATTTTTCGGGCTTATGAGGCACTAGTTATTGCAGCGTCGCACGACTTCCGCCACGCCCCGCCTGTGTACAAACGCGTACAATTTACTGCAATTTTGTATGACAGATACATTTATCTAAAATGTTTCGGAAAAAACGAATTACAGCATATTATTGGGTTTATAAAATACTAACAAGGTGGAAAGATGAAAGAAAATTGTTCTTAAATGTTTTTGGAAAAAATTATTTTTAATAATATAATTAAAAAATGCGTATCTACATACATTATATATATATACTATATTATATAATATTTGAATACAAAACAATTTTAATCATTTTCAGAATAGGCTTTCGTAATAACTAAAGTTTAGAAAATCCACCTTCATAACCAGTGTCTTGAATTGTGATCACAATGCAGATGATGAAAGTCAAATTATCACACATAATCTTCTTTTGAATCCTATCTAGACCAGTCTGAATTAAGCTCCTGTCTTTCCAGGACATCGAAAGTAGACATTCACGTTTCGTCGTAATTGTAAACATTTTTAGAATTAATTTATGTTTCCCCATTAGCTATTCTAGAAAATATTCTAGTACATCTCTAAAATTGGCCCTCATAATACAATGAAGAACGAAGACAATTGTCTTGGTTTCATTATACCTATTTTTGTTATACAGAGTGTCAGGTGGATGGTTAGCCAAATAGAAGAGGTGAATAAGCGAGCCACTTCAGAACTTATTTAGCCCTTATGACCACTATATCCAGTCATCCTTTTTTAGATATTAATTTTTCTGTCATTCTTAAAAATTTCCTCAAACTCAGTCCTTCAAGATTTATAAAGCTCGGTATCATTTTGTTTAATATATCTCCATTTTTAAAAAAATTGTTTAAAGCAGATAATAGCGAAAAAAATATCATTACCTAGCAAAGTCTCGAAAATGAGTAGCAAAAAAGTCTTAAAGTTCAACAAAAAAACTAAATTTGCTCAAAACATTCAAAGACTTTTAAAAATTATCTAGTTCCTGACATTTTTAAAAATATGCTATGTGAAAAATAATCTCGTAAACCACATTTTTTTTTTTATTACAATTTTTATTAAAACTATTTATATAACTAACGATTAATTTGTTTCTGGATTAATGTACTATGTGCTGACTAAACTAAGATTTTCCTTTGAATCACTTAGTGTTCTAATGTCTAAAAAGCTCAAAAGGTTTTATTCTTTTGAGTCTTCTAATAGTATTTTGCACATTTGAGAGTCTGGACACTTCTGGATTAATGTGGTTTTGAAGTCTCTTTTGGTGAGAACTAGCAAATTTACTAATAGTATCGTCTACCATCTCAATCTCAAGATCGCGATGGAGATCACAGTTACGGACATACCAAGGCGCGTTAACTACACGCTTAAGCACTTTGTTTTGGAATCTTTGTATCATTTGGATATTAGACTTACTGGCGCAGCCCCACAGCTGTATTCCATAATTCCAAATTGGGCGTAGGACTTGCTTATACAAAATAAGCTTGTTGTATGTTGAAAGCTCAGAATTACGACCAAGCAACCAATACATTTTTCTGAACTTGATATTAAGTTCGTCGCGTTTCTTCTTAATATGTTCTTTCCACCGAAGCTTGGCGTCGAGAGTCATACCAGGATATTTAGCGGTGTTTGCATATGGTAATTGAGTGCCATTAATAAAGACTGGCTGTGGTGTTATCTTTTTATTTGTAAAATTGATATGTGTTGATTTGGATTAGTTTAATTTAATGAGCCCTTTTTTTATCCAGATGGCTACTTCGTTGAGAGCAGATTGCAATTTTCTAGTTGAAACTTCCACAGTCTCCCCCACTGCCATTATTGCCGTATCATCTGCAAATGTGGCTGTTGTACTATATAATGTTGTTGGAACATCATTAATGTATAGCAAATACAAAACTGGGCCTAGAACACTACCTTGAGGGACCCCAGCCTTAATCAGCTTCAAGTCTGAATACGAGTCTTCGTATTTAACCCGAAAGTGTCGATTAGTCAGATAGAATTTTAAGAGTTGGTAGAAGTGATCGGGAAGAAGTAATTTTAATTTGTGTAGGAGACCTTCGTGCCAAACTCTATCAAATGCCTGTGCTACATCCAAGAAGACAGCAGAACATACTTTTTTGTTTTCTATCGCTTTTTCAATAATATCAGTAATACGATGTACTTGATCAATTGTCGAGTGGTTGTTTCTGAAACCAAATTGATATGGTGGTATCAGGTTTCTTTGATCAAGAATAGGTTTGAGAAGCTTTAAAATTAGTTTCTCAAATAGCTTTGACATGATTGGTAAGAGTGAGATGGGTCGATATGATTCAACTTCACTTAGATTTTTGCCAGGTTGTGGTATCATAATAACTTCAGCTGTTTTCCATGCATCTGGGACATAGTTTAGTCGAATACAAGCATTGATCAGAGTAGTTAATTTAACCAGAGCTTTTCTTGGAAATCTTTTAAGTATGCCACCTGTAATTAGATCAAATCCAGGTGCTTTCTTCACATCGAGGTTGTTTTTAATTTCATCAACAATTTCCTTAGGCGTAACTAGTGGAATTCTGACAGGATAAGCATTGGGATGAAGATGTGGTAGAGCATCATCTCCCTCGTTTGGATAGAATCTTGCTTCAAGGTGTTGAGCAGACACATCTGTTTTTTCTGAATTATTACGAGCCCATTTTCCATCAGTCTTTTTTATAGGGGGTACTTCAGCTAACGGTCGTTTGAGATATTTTGTAGCTTTCCATAGTGAGTATTCAGTTTTGCTATCTGCAGTAAGTTCTGTGAGAAATTTTTTGATTGATAATTGTTTGATGTTTTTTATTTCTGTAGTTAGTTGTCTAGTAGCTCTGTTAAGTAGAGTTTTATCATATGTGCTTCTTGATTGATGCCACTTTTTTCTAAGTTTTCTTTTTTCTGATATTAGGACTATAATTTCTTTCGGATAATTCAGAAATTTTAATTTTCTTTTAATAACCGGCGTACTATTCCAGGCAGCTCCCTGAATATCTGCGGTAAAAGCATTTAATTCTTTTTCCAATTGATCAACAGTCTTTATCGGCACCATCAAATTGATATCATTTTCTAATAAGTAATTAAAATAAATCCAATCTGTTTTTTTGTTACTAAGAGTTAATGTTTGTTCTTTCAAAATGATTTTGTCACTAACCGTTAGGTAAATTGGAGAATGATCAGAGTTCAAGTCAAGTCCCTCTTCAATTTTAATATAATTTGCTGATAAATTTTTGACAACAAAAAAGTCTATTAGGTCTGGAGTTTTATTAGGCCAATATGTTGGTTTACCACTTGACATGAATTCGCATCCATAACTTACAGCAGCCCTGTATAATTCTCGCCCCTTAGTATTGATTAATCTTGAGCCCCAGTGGGTGTGTTTAGCATTGAAGTCACCTCTAATGATGAAGCGACAATTTAATTTTTTAAAAAGTGTGATATATTCATCTGCATAAATATTATATCTAGGTGGGCAATATATTGCACTTACCCTTAGTTTTTGTTTAGTTGTCTCAACCGTTACAATTGTAGCTTGGATATTGCAAGTCACATATTTTTCTTCTTCAAAGTGTTTGATGCAGTTTTTAATAATAACAGCACTACCTCCGCGAGCCGTGTTAGAGGATGATTTGAATAATAGGTTGAGTAGCTTTTGAATCTAATAAAGGACTCCCTAGTAAAATGCGTTTCTGATATGTCAATGTTTTCTGTGTATAGGATTGCTTGCAGCTCATGTTGGTGCTGTAGCAATCCATTGGCATTCCATTCCATAATTCGTAGGGAAGTCATTGTTAGTTTCCAGAGACTTTTATTTTGCTCTCAATTTTATTGAGTCGCAGGTTTTGATCTTTTAGCATCTGCATAATTTCTAATAATATATTATCATAGGCATTTGCTTAGTTGCACGGGTATTATCAGAAACACCTTGGCTATATGTTCTTCCGGAAATTTGGTGATTTTGTGGTTTTGTGGCCTCAATCTGAGTGGACATTTCTATCAATTTATTAGTATTTACTTGTTGTTTAGGTTTGTTTTTGCTATCTCTTAATTTTTGAAGTTCTGTAATCACTTCACATCCTCGATAGTTGGCAGTATGATTTTCCCACAGTGACAGCATTTTGGCTGCATATCACTTGATTTATCACAGTTAGTCGTCAGATGGTGTCCAGCACATTTAACACATCTAGGTTCCTTGTTGCAATAGTTTTTGGTATGACCAAATGATTGGCAGGTTTTACACTGCGGTATTAATTTATTGCTTTTAATTGGTTCGACAGTAACGATTGCATTACAAACTTTTTTAATGCTGTATATTTTTTGAATGTCCGTATTATTTTTAAATGCAACAATAAACATATCTAGTGGTTCCTTTGTTTTCCATTTAAATTTGCCTGTGGCATTCAGTGCTTCCAAACCTTGAGCTTTTAGATTATTTATGATATCTGTTGGACTGAAAGAATGATGAATATTTTTGATCATTACTCTGATATCCCTATCTTGTTTGGTTTCATAGGAATGCCACGAAATTTCATGTTTTTTCAATTCATTAGTCAAAGCTCTGTATGCATTACCACTCGAAACATTTATTTTACTAACGTTATTGTTCATTAATTTAGTTTGAAAATGATCACTACCAATTGTTTGGTTTATTAACACAGTTAATTCATTAATATTTTCAACACCGGTTACAATAACAGGCGGTGGTTTATGCATTTGATTTGGTTGTGACTGCATAGCAGGTTTGGTGTTATCACTTACTTTGTTTATTATTTGTCGGCCATGTTTCGGTGATTTAATATCAGCCAATTTTCTATTTTTCTTGTTATTTTTAACTCTTATCCATTCTGTGTCGACCGCTAGATCATTATCGTTTAACTCATCTGTTCCTTGTGACTTTAATTCACTCAAATTTCGATTTAGTTTTAAATTTTCGATTTCTAATTTCATTACTTTCACTTGTTCCTGAAGATCAAAGATATTTTTTTTCAAATTATCTTCATTCTGTCTGGCTTGGCACCCAGCAGAATAAAGTTGTTCCTCATTTTGTGTCCTTCACGTATTTTCAGCGAAGAGTATATTATTTGATTGAAGCAATTGGGCTTCATTAGCTGTAGGAGGATAATATTTCGTCATCACTGTCTGTGATTGTCCTCTTGAATTCTTTTTATCCATGCTCTTTCACACGCTACCCGATGTTACTTGCATAGCATGATGACTACGCGCTCCAACTCAACGCATATTAAGTGTGATTTCAAATGCTCAGTACTAGATGGCGGCAGTACTGTTGCTTAATTTCGACTAATAAAATACAAAACAAAGAACAAGGCGCGCTACTAGCTGTAAACCACATGAAAAAATCGTAAACCAGTTAGACGTTGTTCTTGTTCATAAAGGTATCTAAGTTACACCGAGGTAAAATGAGGTAAAAAACAACATTTTTTAAAATTAATTTTATTCAAATTTATCCCCCTTTCTAACACATTCGCGACTTCTTCGTCGAATTACTACCGCGGTCTGTAGTTGGATCTCTTCTTTTATCATTATAAACGCAGTGTTAATTTCTTGAATTGAATGTTCCCAATTTTTAATCTCCTCTGATTACACCAGTTCTTTGGCACGGCCCCAGAAATCGAAATCAAATTTGGGGACCTTGCGGGCCGTGGATCGGGCCCATTGTACCAATCCACGAAACACATAGTCTAAATGGACCATTACTCGGTAGCGTGCCTAACAACCATTATTTTGAAACACAATTGTTTTATCTTCTTGAGAGATCGGCACCTCTTTTAATAATTCCGGGAGTTCCTTTTGCAAGAATTTTAGATTATTATCCTCATTCAGGATGTCTGGTAAGTAGTGCGGTCCGATAAGGGATCTCCCAATAACAACTGCCCAAACATTAACACTTTTGTCTTGAAATTAGACTAATGGTGTAAATTATGTACATTGTCGATTTCTTCCCTATTAAATTGGGACTCATCCGTCTACAAAGTACTTTTTTAGAAAATTTTGGTCCACGATATCTGTACGTAATAAGAAACGGCTAAACTTTACCCGGGTCCCATGGTCACCTAAGTAATAAATATAATAGTGAAATGTTCTTTATTACAGATTTTCATGTGAGAGTAATTACGATTGTTTATATAATTATCTTATAATTAGTAAATTGTAGGGTCACGCTGAAAGAGAAAGTGGATATTGAGTAATAAATTAATGTTGAATTTGAACTTTGATTGGTTTAAAACAAATTTGCAATAAAACATTAATTTATTATTTCCATGTACTTAGGCATAGTATTGCAGCTACATTTCTCATGCATCTGGTTGGATTCTTGTAAAACTATTTAGGTATACGTTCATAGATAGCAACGTCATATTATTTTACATTTACTCTGGATTTTCGGAAATTCAAGTTGCCTGTCTTCCGTAAACGTGTTTGAAAATGTATTGTGGTGTAGTAATTGTATTCCATGATACTGCTTCTGATAAATTCTTTGTGCCGCACGTGCAACATGATTGGCTTTGCCATAGGCCATAATAATATCAGTATATTCTTCGTTAGTGTATGCTACCCATAGACTTAATATACAACGAATAGACGAACAAAACGTGCGAGTGAGAATATATTCTTTACGACATTACTCCGAGTGGCAAAGAGGTGACAATATGTGAACAAAAAAAAAACTATTTTCACAGATAAAAGTGTCCGATAGTTTCTAGCTTCGATAGCGTCTCGTCGTATTTTAGTATTTTCGTGTATTTTAAAAAATATTTCCACAATATTATTTTAGAATAAGCAATGTTGTCTTATGCAGTATTGGATTGTGAAGTGACATAAATTATCATTACATGGACTTGGTCAAATATACACTTCATAGTAAATATGTTCTATTTTACGTTTTATTATTTGTTTATATTTTATAATTTATAATTATTTTTTGTAAACGTTTACTTACGTACACTGCTTAGTAAGCACGCGTTTATTCTGAACCGTGTTCGCATAACGTCATGACTCTAGAGAAAGTTCATGTCATGTATATATTTTTAGTTAAAAGAGCAAATAAGTTTTCCTTTTATTTAATTTCAAATATTATTATAAATATTCACCTGTATTTTTATGACATCATAATGAAATATTTATAATAAAATTGTTATGTCACATTAACATAATTTTTGCTTTCAGGAATAGTTAAAAATACCAATGTCTTCTTATATATATATATATATATATATATATATATATATATATATATATATATAATTATATATATGTATATATATATGTGTGTATATATATATATATATATATATATATATATATATATATTTTTTTTTTATATTTTGTCTGAGCCATCGAAATAGAAGCTTATTTTTAAATGTAATAAATTAAAAGAAAAATTTAAATATAAGCACCAGAACATCAGGAACTTCATGGCTAAATCCAAGAGAATGAAGAAAAAAATAATAACACTACAATCGGCGCTTGAAGAATTTAAAAGACGTTCTGGTTTTCGCAATGACTTAACTGCTGAAAGAGCAAAAGTATTAAAACAATTACGGGTGTACGAAGCTATCCCATTTATCGTTTATGTAATATTTGTAAACAGATCTTTCAATGTAGATTTCATAGTCGGTGCAATCTGTAAATATACCTATTTGCTTTGTTTGCTTACTTTTAAATGCACTGCTTTATTTTAATCAATGCTTGTATAGTTTAGAAGAATCATTAAATAATTTTATAGAGAGCGCATTAAATATTTCATTTCAATATTATAGTTTTGTTACAATGTATAATATACAGATACATATGTAAGTATTTATCAATAATAATTGATGTAAATTCCTTTATAGATAACAGAATTTCAATTGATTTTATTACTATTGAATTGCATTAAACCCATTATTTTATCCAATAATTTAATAATAATTAGCTACTTATTTAATCATGATATTATGTCACATGTACTCGCTGTCTAAACCAAATGACTTGAATTATACGAATATAATAATATATTTGTGCATAGATAGGTATCTATCTACTTCTATGGTAGATTTAATGTATAACAAAACATCTAACAAACCATCTCAGAAAACGAATCAGTACAAACACGAAAAATGGTCTAAAAAGTTTGAAAGAAATGTTTTGTACATATTCATAAGAATTACGGTTATGACATTATTATTAGGCGCACTTCCTCGATAAATAATTAAAGTTTTCTCAAAAGTTTATAAGTAGGCTGGTCACGTATGTACCCAAATGATGGAATCAAAAAGGTGAAAATGTTTTGCTGAGAATTATGCATTTCGGCTTATGCATTTCCCTCAAAAAATAAATTGATTACTTTGTATTGAGTTGATTAAATTATGAAACAACTTTTTATACTTATTAGCAAAAATTTTGTCAAGTTTGGCATCGGGCATTAGTTCAAAGAAGATTTTATTATAATATGAATAGTTGATGCTGACAGTTGTTTTGCTATGATAATTAATTACAATCAGGATCAAATTCTGGCAACAGTAACAGGACTTTTTAATTATAAATTACACTTAATATTAAACATTTAGTAATAAATGAAATAAGTTATAAATGAAATAAACATTTAGTAATAAATGAAATAAGTTATAAATGAAATAAACATTTAGTAATAAATGAAATAAGTCGAAAATAATCAGAAATATTCTTGAATACCATCTTTTAAGGATTTATGAACTTCCATGATTTAAAATTTGCTTTCAATATTTGTTGTGTAGCCAACTGTCCATAAGGATGTTTTATCTTTGCCTCTTTTAAGTCCATTTGTCGGTCACCGCCTTCTAGCATTTAAATTATAAATGATATATACATAAAATTTTACACACTTTTTGTAAAAATGACAACCCAGCATAAAACCAGAATTCGTATTGGGCAAACAATTGTCTGGGGGGAGTTTGTCTCTAGTACATGCAAAAAGATGATAGTAAAAATTGGATGCATGTGATACGTCGTTGCAAATAGCTTTTAAGGAGATGTGGAAAGTAGCTGATGAGACCATACCTTTGCTTCGCCGTGGTGTGTTGGGTCAAGCCATACGTACTTTGACGGCGCGGCGCACTGGGGGACTCGAGTTCGATTCTCGGCCGCTCACCAAGCGGGACTGGACTGGTGCTCTGGTTGGCTGTGAGAAATTGCTCTAAAAACAATAAGTACGATATGTATCAATTAGATACATTAAAGATAATAAATAAACAAATAGTTTTTTTAAAGTTTTCAATTTCACAATGCGCTTGTGAGACTCACAAATATGTGTTGAAATTTACTAATATTGCCTTTCGCCTCCTCTATCTTCTAAAGTAAATAAATAATATATAAAATAATTAAGGTAATTAATTATTTTTGTAACGAAAAATTTTATTTTCAATTTAGTTTAAGAGAAAACAGCCTTTCTTTTTTACGTCGGCGAAATATATTTTAGGTAACATTTCTCACAAATATTGGAAGCACTGATACTTGTAAATAGTTAAGTATATTTTTTTAAATTCACAGTGATCATGGTAATAAACAATACGCTTAACAATTTATTCCCGATTCGAAATAACAATCTGAAAGTAAGCAAAAATCGATTATATATTATGCAGATTGTTTTAAAGACAAAATCTAAAATGCGGTCCAATCTATAGTTGCACACAATGCAACTGTAGCATAATGTTGACGTGAGAATAAATCGACAACATCTAAGTCATCGGCGGATTGCCTTTCCTCGCAATCTCCTTCAGGACAAAATGAATGCACAATAAAATGCAATTGCACCAAAAGTCAATGAGAGAGCTCTGCAATCGGAAAGACCGCGCTGCAATCGATAGTTGCGCGCGCAATCGACCGGTCGCCGCCGGTCCTCAGTACGACGTGCGCTCTCGCCCCGACCACGACACCCCGCATTCTTTATACCCCGCCGAAACCCTTAAATTTTCAAAACGATTTACATAAGCAAGTCACGACGGCTCCTCAAAAAGGTTTTGCGGAGAACCCTCCAGGGGGACAGAAACGTGGTGCAGAACGGTAGGGCTTACCGCTGGTCCCTGCAGCGTGGCATAGACGCGTGCGGGAATGAATCGGTCGTGATGGAGACCCGGGCACCTGTTTCAGATTACCTCTTCGCCGAGATGGGAGGAGATGATGAGACCACACCAAATCGTGCGGCTCCGGCCGAGCCGAGCTGCGCGAGGCAATTGCTGGTTGATAATCTCATGCTGATCGTCACGCTCACCGGCGTCATTCTTGGCATCTTGCTCGGTAAAGAACTTATTTCTACAATAACTCATGTTATTTTACTATAAATAATTATAATTTCGAAAATTAGTCAGTAGTCACTAGTCAAAAGTAAAGCTGAGTCACGAGAAAAACGTACAAGAATGCAACTTTGAATAGCAAAGTATAAGTAATAAGTTTTTGAACAATTAAACATGTATTTTATTAACTTAATTGTTTAATGGAAATGTTATATAAACGTGTTAAATATTGCAATTATGATAAGAAGAGCATTTATCAGTTGAATTTATCAATATCATTTAAACAATGACAGGACAGTAACAATTTTATTGTTTTGAAAATTGCCTTACGCTTTAATAATTAGGGTCTCTTTCTTCCTATTGTTGATACTTTAAACGTTTCTGGTATACGTCATTTTTATTTTATTATCTCATTCCAATAAAAACATACTCTGACCTTTGTTTACTTATCACTTAGCAACGATACACCGGCTCTACCTCAGTTTGCCTTCCAAACAATAGCATTCACATTGCGCATGTTCACTCTTTATATGTATTACGAAGGGTTCCCTGAAGCGTGGCTTGTTTTCAAAACAACTGAAGCAATTAGAGTTTTATTTGTTGACATAACAACATTTTTTTTTCACACTTGTTATGACAGAAACGTTGTAATAGAAGAAAACATACAGTTTAATAGATTGTTTTAAAGATATTTTGGCTTCCAAAACATATTTAAAATTTAAAAGTGAAACTGGAAATTCAACGGCATGGAAAGCCAGTTAGAAAGAAGCTTAAATATAATATCCGATTCTATAGCACCGAATATAGGACTTTTATTATTCTATTATTAATAATTTCGTGTTCACGACTTAACAGGTCTTTGAAAATACTTTTTTGTAATGTGGACATTTTTCTGCCGTAGGTTTCGGTTTGAGACCTTTAAGACCTAGCGCTGACGTCGTCATGCTTATATCATACCCTGGCGAACTATTTATGCGAGTTTTGAAGCTCATGATTCTTCCACTTATCATCGCTAGTCTCGTGGCTGGGTCGGCAAGTCTCAACGCTCGAATGAATGGAAAGATAGCGATGCGCACTCTCATATATTTTATTTTGACATCGATGTTTAACGCGGTACTTGGTATTTGTCTAGTCCTGTTGATACATCCAGGTAATCCCGGTTTGAAAAATGACCGAGCAGAAAGCGTTAGAAATGATCGGGACGTCAAAATGATGGACAGTTTGTTGGATTTGGGAAGGTAAGTTGAGATTATTTAGGAAAATTTTCAAAATAAGTAATAATTTAAAATTTTCGATATAATGTTACAAATATTGCAGAAATAAAGGAATCGTCTCTCATGAGAAACTATAAATATTTTCATGATTTTTGTATTTTCAAACTCTTTCTATTTCGCTGCCCCATATATATTGCCGAAAAACTATAATCATTTTTATTATCGTTCTATATTGGAAATTGAAAATTTAAAAAGGTTTTTTTAGTTACGTCAAAATATCTAGGTTACGGTTATCTGACTATTTTAAATACATTTTAAATTTCTAATAAATTAAATTCTTTTAATTGAGCTTCGTCAATTTAAATAAAATTGTAAACCTTAAGTTTGGAAAGGAAACCTCTTGAAGTTAAATTATATAATATAATAGCGAATGGAGGGAGTGAATGTTATTTTGTTTAGTGAAATGTATCGTATATACAATTTTCTTGACATTTATGCAAAACTTGACTTTTACAAAGGTTCTCCCACTAAAGGAGAACGAGCACCACTAGAAAGGGGATGAAGATATTCATGCACTTTATTATATATAAGGATGTAATAATCTAAAGATTAAAACTTTGTGCTAAAAACTGAAATTACAATAAAATTGTCTTTTTTTTTCATCTGTCTTGTAATGCCACAAAGGGCAAAATTGAAAAGCATATGAAGCTTTGATACTTTGGACAATATACCATATAACTACAATTCAGAGAATAAAATTAGAGATAAAAGAACGATATTAAAATTATTTTTCTACGTTTTTTAGGAACGTTTTTCCAGATAATTTGTTTGAAGCCACCTTTCAACAATCGCGTACTACCTACATGTCAGCATCAAAACTAGGATCTAAAAATGAAAGCGATGACATTACGGAGTCTGTCGATTTAATCCGAATTGTACAATCCAGGTAAATATATATGTAAATCGTTAAACAAACGTTCCTCAATAAATATTATACTTATACTTAGATTCGTTACAGACTAACAGTACCATTTCGTTACAGACCAGGAACTAACACAATTGGCATTGTATTTTTCTGCCTCGTCTTTGGAACTCTCCTTGGTACAGTCGGTGCTAAGGGTCAAGTGGTGATCGATTTCTTTCAGGCAGTTTTTGAAGTCATCATGAGGATCGTATCTGGAATAATGTGGTTCACACCGATTGGAATAAGCAGTGTCATAGCTGGTAAAATACTTAACGTGGAAGATATTGGTAAGTAATTTAAAAAGAATAATTTTGTTTTCTTATTGGTTCAGAAATTTTATGCAAATGATGCGAAAAATAATTTTTGGAGAACTTAATTTTATTTGAATTTTAATTCATGCGCACCTTAGGGATACCAACAAAATTGTAAAAAAATGAACTGCAAATTTTATTAAGTAATCCCAATGCGTTTCGTATTCAAAAACGAAAAATAAAAAATTCTAAGCGGATTTATTTGTTTAATTAATGAATTTAGTCTTAAATTCTACATCTATATTTAATAACGTCTGCGTCTCTTGGTTCATATGACATTGCGGTGTCATATGACAGACGCAGTTACGTCTGTCATCTCGTGATCATCGTCTCCGTCTTATCGATACTTATAGTGAAGTATTTTGAAATAGCATGAATTAGAATGTAAAATTATTTAGGACGAATTCACCTTCGCCATAACCCACTAGAATATTGGTTTTGATTCCATTTCTCTGTTTCGCTACAGAATTTGTATAATTACGGCATTTCAAGTATAATAGCAATTTTATTGGAACACCATCTGTGAATGTTATCATATGAAGTATTATTCTAATAATATTTGACTAGCTTAATAATTGTACGAAACAATTATTGTCGATATTTTGACCTAAAACGTCGTTATCTTCCAGCAAAATGACTTCTCTTGTTTAGAAAGAGAGTAATAATATAAAAAAGAGATAAAAAGCCTGTCTAATACTAGTGGAAATCGGACTAATTAAGTATACATTTAAGCACTTATAAACATTTAAGGATTTATAGTATTTATATTAAATCATTAAAAATATTATATTTTTCCTAAAATTGCCCAGTATATTTTTCACAGATATTTAAATATAGATTTTCTGATACAAAGTTATGTTTGCAGCCAAATGAAGTCACTCGTATGGAGTTTTCAAATATTTTTGAAAAAATTACTCCTAAAAGAAAAATAACCCCCGCTTTGTACATTGGGGAGGTACGCTCAAAAGTTTTTTTTTAAGTTTCATTTTCATAACTTTTTAGGCTTTATAAATATGTATTACCATGCCCATAATAAATTTCAGCTTTCAGCGCCAATATTATGCGAGTAAATCGGCCGTGACTTGCAGACTAGTTACCTAGAGATTTCCTAGAGGTTTCCTAGTTTGACTACGGAACCTTAAGATGATATAATTCTTGGCCCTAGTTTATAGGTTTATTTTGGTAACTAAATCTGAATAAACAAGAATAAATAAAATATTGCATAATTTTATAGAGTATACGTAAATTTCCTCCTAAAATATGAAGCTACGCGAGAATGTAAATCTCATCAAATTCTTTTTGAAGACTATATTCAGTAGTTCTTGAGTACAATCAAAATAAACAAAATAACAAACTGTGAAATATACCTATTAATAAAAAAAACAATTATTCTTAACAATCACTAATCCTATAATATTTGAAATACTCGAATTCGTTAAATTTGTTTCTGATTTAAATTTTTTCCGACTCTTTTCCCTTTTATTATTTTAAGCACTGAAAAGAAAAAAAAATCAGTATAGGATTAATCACGTGTCCGACGTTTGTCGGTTAAAGTCGTTTTCCTCAGAAATAGTTTGACGTAGAAAGTTAAAATGTTTCAAATCAGTGGCCCTTATTAACTTGAGTAATTTATAATAGCAAGAGCTCGACACATACGTGTTAAAGAATTTTGGAGAGGTAAGTTTTGGTATAAAAAAGTATTTAATATTGATCGTGTGATTATTATAAAGAATTTTGAAAATCTCTTTTTTGAAATGTTATTTGATATAGTTCTGTATATATGTATTTTTTAAACATGTCCACTCTTCCCATCTTCGAAATTACTAAAGTTAAAATAACGAAAAAAACAATAATTTGAGGTATATATCAAGTTCAGTCAAAATCTGTAACATTGTCTCACAGTTTTTGTGAAATTCAAGATTCGTCTGTAAAACAGTTGTATAAACGTACCATAAAACTTTTATACGTACCTAAGCGTGTATACTCGTAATGCCAGTGCTATTCAAAACGAACATCCTCATTTTCAAGAGCTTTGGATTTTTCCGTGATTTTATTGTTGTAAAATAGTATTTTTATACATTTTAGGTTTGGTGATGTCCCAACTTGCCTGGTTCATAGTTACCATTACCATCGGTGTATTTTTCTACCAACTCATCGTCATGCAACTCATATATTTTGTATTCGTGAAGAAGAATCCATACAAATTCTACTGGGGATTAATCCAAGCCACACTCACGGCTTGCGCCACTGCTTCGACGTAAGAATTTTTAATTTATACAGATATGCAATTGCAACGTACGTCGCGGTATTTTAGGTTTTAATATATTAAGTTATAATTAGTCATAATACAAATACGTTGTGAAGAATAACGTTGTATATTAAGACCCTATTGCAGGTAAAAAGGTCAAAATTCTAATTTGTATTTAGTAGTCATCCTAATTATTTTTTAACCTACTAACAAGTAAATCACGTTTTTTTAGTATTTTAGACTTAACACAAAGAATTTTTTCAATACAAAGTTACAACTTTAATTCTCAAAAACAAATGTAAATTTTAAAATAGATTTTCAGAATAATGACGTAATAAATTCTATGTATATATACACTTTCACTCGTATTATAATAAGTGCGGTGAGGTATTGTGGTGGTTTATTAGTGAATTATTCTTGTGACCTTAAAAGTTTCAATTAAATAATTATTGGCTGGAAATCATACATGAAACTGACGGAGAAATAAAATATAGTTATTAAATCTGCGAATCTGTTTACATTCAGTGAAGAGAAATATATTCTATACATGTATTCTCTGTATATTTTAACTCAATTATTTATTATTTGTAAGTACAAATTCAGGCTTTATTGCAGCCGCATTACTTAAAAATTACGTTTTTTAATGTCGCAATATAATTTCAGTATTTTATATTATTGTTGGACTTGTGAATTATTCTTATTACTAGGCTCGTAAAGCAAATCATTACAGCGCCACGCGCTCTCAGCCTTACCCCACCCTCGTCGTATGAACGCACGCGATTAATTTCGTTTTTTTGTTTTTCTCTGGCAAAATCTGGAAAGCGTTATTGTGTATTATAACGCTTATAAAATACTCACAATGTGGGTGGTTTAAAAATAATGGTTAGAGGGGTTTTTGAGGGAATCAAATTTTCATATTTTGTTTCAAGTATTCCAAAGTTTGGGGCTAGGAAAAAAATTAAAAATAGTTGGCGATTTTACAAAAAAACAGTCAAATACGAAATTTATTTCAAATTGATCCATTAGTTTAGGCACTAGAATACTGGATTAACACATACATGCACACAAACAAACACACTTGCATTTTTACGTTCTTCAAATTTGCCAATATAAGGAAAAACCGATTTCATCAAAAACTCAATTTCTAATTACTCGTATGTCGCTTTAAAGTAGCATATATATATATATATAAATATATAAATATATATATATATATATATATATATATATATATACATATATATATACACACACACACACACATATACACACACACACATACCGTAGATATTAGCTTTTTATAATCTTAATTAAAATTAAGTAACTGTGAAATTACCTCTAAATTTTAAATTCATTCCTGCTCAAAATTCTAAATGTTTCACAATTATATACGTTTTCAGCATAATCGTCGTGTTTTTATTAATGTTCAGTATTATATTATATCTTATGAAATTAATGTATACGTGCAGGGCAGCCGCCCTCCCAGTCACATTCCGCTTAATGAGCGCGCGCTTGCACGTGGACTCTCGCGTGACGCGTTTCGTCCTGCCCATCGGCTGCAACATCAACATGGACGGCACGGCGCTCTACGTCGCTGTCGCAAGCATCTTCATCTCGCAGATGAACGACATAAAGCTAGGATTTGGCGAGCTGTGTACTGTTTTGTTAGTACCTTAAAAATTGTTCATTTTTAATTTGAGCTAATAATGAAAGATGAAAATATCGATTATGCGTCTGAGTTATTGTCTATATTTGAAAATATTTTTTTTCATTAATGCGACAAGAATTATTCACTAGAACTTTTTTATGTAATCAGAAATTGATATGTTTATGTCATCAAAAATGTTGCGACAAGTTTATTATATCACATAATAGACTATATAAAAAATGTTTTGGTGGTTATTACTTAAATAAACAGCACATTACGGATGCGGGGTGAGAAAAAATAAAATTTCCTTTCTTGCTAATTATGTACTAATTTAAAGCCGTAAATTATGCAAAATATTAATCAAAGTGACATGCGATACTTAGTCGTCGTCCCCTAAAATGTTTATAACCATTTTTTTTATTAAAAATTTAAATTAAAACTATTTCGATAAACATGCATTAATAATTATAGCCGATTAGTATGTCTAGTAAATTTCATAAAAACCATAGACATATTACATAGTGAAACCTCAGTTTCAAATTCCGCTTAACTTAAACCGAATTGTTTGTGTATGCGTAAATGTAGAACAATTTAAGTTTAGTGGTGTGCAATAATATCTACAAGGATGTAAATAACCTTTGTATAGTTTTAAATTTGTTGATATAATTAAACTAAAATAATTTTCAACTTGGGTAATAAACATTTAAAAATTTAAAAAAGTTAAATCAAATCAGAGAAAAATTAAAGCTTGCTTTAAGTATTTAATTTACATTAAGAAAAATGTATATAATAATTTGAAAAAAAAAAATTATTTTATTATAATAAGACTAATTTTAAAATTAATTTTGACATATTACAATACTTTTGCATAACTTTCAAATTACTTCAATAGTTATTTATTTTTAAATTCTATATCAGTGTTTAATTAATTAAGTCATTAATTAATAAAGAGTTAATTAACTTAATTAATATAGTATAATAATAAAAAATAATTAATTAGAAATTACATCTTAATCGCTTTTAAAAATATATTTCGTTTATCCAGAAATCAATTAAATTTTATAATTATTTATTGTATTATAAATTATTTCCTAATTAAAAATGAATTATAAATGTTATACGTGATAACCTTTAAAAATGTTAAATAATAATTGAATTGTAATCAAATTTAATATTTTTGTTCATATTTTATTAAATGTTAAAAAGTTATGAACATTCATTATATTGAATTTAATTTAAATTAAGTTATTTATTTAATACTGTATTGCAAAGGTTATCACATAAAATATTTGGGGTCATGTTTAAGGTATATTATTATGATTTTACACAGATTTTTAAAACATACTATTGGAAAAAGGGGAATAATGAATCTAACTAAAAATATTACAGAACATTTTTAATCGGCTTTTAGAAGACAATTAAAAATATTCATTCATACCCCATTTGATGGGGTAGGCGAAAAAAATCGATATCACTAATTGCTGAAGCGCATAAACCTGCAAAATATGTGTAATATTTTAAATTAATATAACTACTGTGCAGTGATAAGTATAAAGAAGAGGTATGGACCCACATTATAAAATTATAAGGTTTCTAGTTTGCTATAGAACTCTAAAAAGAGCAATGCCTAATTTGCTATAGATATAAAATTTAATTCAACTGTACTAACCCAATTAATGTCATCAACAAAATTATTGATATGAGGATTTAAGGCTAGCTTAAAGGTCAAATAAATATTTTCACACAAAAACTCGATAAATTATGATATTTTTATATATGTCTTTATTTTACCTGTAATTAAATATGTAATTCTGTAAATTATCGGATATGAAATAGTCACTTCTGTGAAGTTTTTGAAAATAATTATAAGAAGTGTGATATTAATTCTTTTCAAATTACCTGTGAAACATACATTTATCTGGACTATTTCAATGTGTAGTGATATAATCAAGACCTGAAAACCATTTACATTGTAAACACAATTTTCTGACCACGTTGCAAAAAATGATTCTAAGAGTTTTTATTTCGCTATCTCTTTCAATATATATAATTACTAGAACAGCGATGATAATTATACATCATCATACTCTCACCTTTTTTCATCTAATATAATAAGTCTATGATAAAAACATATAAATATCAAGTGGGTCCATAAAAACATTGGTATGTGTGATCATAGAAACGAAGGACAACATCAGCAGATGTTTGGATCTTTGCTCTTCTTCGGGAAATTGGTATACTTTTAAGCTTTTGAAATACTGAATAATCACAAACATTTATTATGTATTTATATGATTCGAAATAACAAATTTTGAATGCATGGCCGCGGCATACTCGACCTAATGGTGATTCCACCACTGGATACACAGAATATGTAACTGCTTCATGCCTATCATAAATATTATTTGCCTATTGATTTAAGTAGAATAGACAGAGCATACAAAACGTAATCAAAACGTGGTAACTGTCATCATTTATATTAAAACAGATGTACATGTGTAAAGATAATTGTCTCTGCATCTCACTCATATCCAGACATGTCAAAACCTTATTGGCTCCTGCGAACTATGTTTTCTTGAAAAATTCTTCTGGCACTTGTGCGTTCTTTGTTATGGACGACAGCTATTGAGAGCCATTGTGTTTCACACAAAGCAACTGACATTAATATGTGTCTTATCTTATCTAATTTTATTTACATCTTTTTATTTAGTACATATAATTCAACATTCATCTGTTAATTTAAACAATTGTCGATAGTTACTAATCTCACATCTTCACATTCTTAATCTCCAATTATAACAGTTATTTTTATATAAAATTAACAGCGTTACGAAGAATATTATGTATAAATTTAATACAAAAATTCAACTTTTTTTGATATTTTATATCAGAGAAGGGAGTGAAAAAATGTGAAGTATAAAATCGTAAAATGCATAATTTATATGATCAGTTGTTAATGTACCTAGCAAAAAAGAATATGTCATTATTTTTTTAATTGACCTTTATTTAATTCAAAGAAATCTTGCATTAAACCTTATTACGGATTGTTATAAAGACTGCTCATAGCTTATTTTATAAAAAAATTAACATAACATTTTGTGACTACTTTAGTATGTTTAATTTAATTTACTATTATTTTTGTCATAAAACAATTTACAAATAAGCGTTTTATGGCAAAAAAAGGTAATAATTTGAAATAAATAAAACTAATTATATATAAATATGTTTAAAATTTGAACTTTTAATTTGAACTTTTTACTTGGTACATTTGGCATCCAATCCTCAGCAGTACCTAAAAGCATTTTTTGATTACAAAAAAAGAAAAACACTGAAAAATTCATTTTGTTATAGTACTTTAATACCATTATTCCACCTTAAGCTCTATTTGATATAAACAATTCAAACAATTACAGCTTAACATCAACAGCAGCATCAGTATCATCTGCTTCAGTACCGAGTGCCGCTTTGGTATTGCTCCTAGTGGTTTTGGGTTCAATTGATGTACCTACGCAGAATGTGTCACTTCTATTTGCCATTGATTGGTTTGTGTAAGTTTCAACATTAAATTGATGTATTAATTTTATAGTGACATTCTTTTGTAGGTACTCGCTTTTAACTATGAAGAAAATTTTCAGTATTAATAGGTGGTTATTTAGTAGGTACATTATTGAAAGTAAGCATAAATTATAATGAAAGATTTTCAAAATTGGTCTAGCAGTTATTATATTACACAATTAAAGAACATCTATCACACACTTTCTCTGCCGTGAACATATATTAGTTTGTCTTAAATTAATATATTTTAATATAGTGTAAACCATACCATCCTGGCTGTAGCATCCTGCCAAGCAGATGGCGTGGATATGATGTCATCAGAACAACGTACCGAACAATATAAATCCAAACATGGCATATTTGCCATTAATCATTACAGCGTACCATTACACACCTTTCCATTTCAATGTCAGATCTGGTCATTACACAAGACAAAAGTTCTCACCGAGGCTAACTGAATATACCCAAACATGACAAGTCGATCGTCTGCCTATCATCAGACCATGGAAATCATGTGAGACCAAAGGTCTTACCAAGATAAATTAAATATATCCAATCATATTGGGAGTGTTACTTGTCTTTATGTAGTTACTATGATCATAAAAATCACAGCATTCCTAAGCCCCTGCCAAGAAGAGTTAAACATGCCCAAACATAATGGGTCTGCTTCTGAAAATGAATTAGTAGTGCCCAAATACAATACTCCTGATCATTATGAAGCTAAACTTCTGACCCATAGGTCAACATACTGGTATTCAAATATTCTTTGGTCGTTCGAATTATATACATATTCATAAAAATTTCAAATAACGGGATGAAGGCCAAATTTACTTGCAAAACATACCTCAAACAGACATTGTGAGTGACAGACTTGTGAAGTTTAATAAAGCTTGTGGAAACATTCGAAGACACACGGAGAAGCTCTACCAGTGACGGTACGTCGGGGCTCAGTTATGTCACTCTCAGGAGTTTACCCCTGTATATTTTTTATGCTAAGGCATAGCATAAAAAGATGCACTTCCAAAAAAATAGTTTAAAAGTTTAAAAAATCAAAAACAAAATCTTAACACTTTGAACTCCATGTTAATTTTACATGGTTCGCACAGGGCATTAAGGTGAATTTGTTGTTATGTATCATAAGTATACATATGACCCATAATGGCGCTAAACTTATTGCCAGTTACCCGTCACTCCCATGATATTCAACATGTTAATAATATTGTTTAAGAACTGAACTTGCTTTTTTAAGACATTTAGTTTATAACATTCTAAATTGATCTTTAAATATCAAGTAGCATTTAGAAATGTATTGAATAGTTGAGCAATTTAACATGTCGGTTTTAAATTAAAAATATATGCAAAGTATTTAGAAATTTGTATAATCATTTCAACTTATCTTTTTGAGTCTGAATGAATATTTTCTTTCATACCAAAATAAAGAAAAGAATGAAAACTTAATTTTCATTATTTCATTGTAACAAGTTACTTGAAACATTCCAGAGACCGTATAAGGACAACAAATAACATGTTGGGTGATTGTTATGCTGCCGCAGTGGTAGAACAATTGTCAAAGAAAGAATTGATGGCTTGTGATGCAGCTACATTGGTAAGATAGGGAATATCATTTTTAAATTAATTTTCTCCTTGCTCAATATCTTTTTCGATTTGATCGATTGTCCATTTTTTTCATTATTTATCTATAACTACTGAAGCAATTAAATAACTGTTGGGAAGTCTTTAATCTTCCAAGCACACTTTTTTTATATAAATTGATGGTGTAATACTAAACTGCATGTGACAATGGTCTATTACAAGAGGAAGAAATATACTATTCTATATGGGTATTGTACTCATCTACTTGATTGACAGTTTTTTAAGTGTATTTAATCACACTGTTTTTTATGTCTAATTAGACATAAAAAACACGGTAGTACAACGTAATTACGTTGTACTACCTTGAATCTGTGCAAAACATAGTACTTTTGTCAGAGAATACACACATATAATAAAACTTTTGTCTTAATTTTTCAGCATCCTATCTTGATAAATGGCCTTATTTCTGATCAACAACCTGATTTTGAGGGTTTAACAATGAATATGAAAACAAATTCTCTTATGGCTGAAGAAATTAAAATCGACATTCCACATTCAGAAGAAATAAAATGTCATAAGAGTGCGTTAAATGAAACTTGATTGTTTGTTGGGACATAGTTTGGATGGTAACTATACAAGACTAGGGAACTCATAACGAACTTGATATAAAGTGTTTCATGCATACAAATTTCTAATGTTAAAAGTTCTTCAAGTACTTTAGTCATATATTTAAATTGGTTTAATATTATCTTACTTTTCTGACTCTTGAGTCAGTTATGAATGTTCTCTTACTAATTGTGTATTCATTTTGTTTGAAGTTTGTAAGACTATTTAGCACAGTCTTAGTGTATTAGTATTTGGAATAAAGACAAAATTTCTCTTATACAAGTTAATTCGTTGCTTATCACATAAGAAATGATAATTAATTCTGCCATTATTCTGGCAAAGAATATTTTGTACGATGGCAAGGAGGAATATGATAACAATTTTCATTTGGCTACGTGTCACTTGCCAATTAGTAATAAGTATTTATTTACATAATTATTCAAATAAATTATTTTGCATAATGATATTAGCAACTACTAATAATTAAATTACTTATAAGGTAATCTTAACATAACTTGTGGTCGTGCATTTATATCTCTGTTAGATTATGACAAACAGAACTGACATGATTATTCTATGTAGAATCAAACAACCCAAAATAGTTATACAATAAAATATATTTTATATATTTATATAAATATAGACATAGATGTTGCAAGGTTAATAAAAATGTTTCACAAAAGTAAATAAAAGTATGAAACAATAATGGAATTAGATGTTTCCGAAAATATAATCTTACCATATATTTTATACAGACATATGGGGAAATTTTTGACTTTATTCGAGTATGTAAAATAAATGAATCAACAACAGGACATGATACAAAGACTAATAAATATTTGGACTGATAAAATAACAAAGTATTTTATACAACTTTTACCAAATCTTTGTTTGGACATTTTGGGAGAATTGTTTTTAAATTTTTCTAAAGCTCTAGGTATTAATGGACATCTCTTAATATCATCGTATAGTGTTTAGGTTTATTATAATATCATTATATAGTAAAGGACTTAGTTTAATGTGTCGATTCTTAACCTCGTAGCAAAATATAATCTAGTCATCAAATAGTATAATCTAGTCATCAATATAGTGAAAAATGGGACTTCACAAAATTTAAGAATAGATTAATTATAATAGATCTGAAATAACTCAGTAAGTGGAACTAATAATAATTTTTTGTGGCTTTGTGAGATTGTCAAACTATGTTACGCCAACGATATAAAAATGCTCAAAGTCTGAAGATGGTAGTCAGAGGTGATAAATGTTAGAATAAGTTTTAACAAGTATATTTGAAGGTGATATGATGAATATGTTTTAAAATGTTACGTAACAAAGTATTTATTATTTTTTAACATAGGTACTTACTAATTACAAGTTGCTGATTTTTTAATTAAACACAATCCACAATTAAAGCCTAAAATATGTAACTTTGTGTGGAAGAGTTTCTTGCAATAAACTCAATGTTTCAGAAAATGAATAACTGTGAAAAAAATTGAAATTTATTCTTACTGAACGTTCACAAATTTTAATATTTCTCAATTTTAATCTACATTTAAATAAAATGTCTATCTATCCGTACTTCTGTCTGTTCATTTAAAACTTGAGTCCTATTGAATTGATTTTGATGCAGTAGGTTTATCATTGTGTAAAATTGTTTACTCTGGTAATAAGTATAAAATATTAGTGTAGATGTTGGGTTACGGAACTATGTTAACATTTATGAACTGTGACCCAGAGAGCGGGTAAGCAGGAAGTGTTATGAATGGCAAAAAAGTAGCGTTGCAAGAGGTGAAAATATTCTATCTATAAAGTTCGACATTATTATTTCCACACAAGCGAAGCTACGGGCAAAAGCTAGTAAGAAAATAAATGTTTGTAGTTGCGGGGTTTGTTTCTTTTCATTCAGATCAAACACTAAAAACTTAGCCTAAAGTTAAAACCTAGCTTAAATACGGTTTTGAAACTTGTTGATGGAATAATTTCAGTGAGATTTTTACAGTTTAATAAAATAAAAATGTAATGGTGAAACCTTTTTTTAAACGGACAACCAGCATATTTCAAAAACTAAAAAGTCCGATATTGATATAAGGAAGATGGATATTAGATAAGAAGCCAAATGGATATTTATAACATGTCTGGCAATCTTCGTATAGTTATTTCACATAAAAGCTTTCACTGCTTCAAATAGGGACTTGTGAGTACAGAATTGACACAAAAGTGCAGTGTCCTGTGTCATATTGCTTAAATAAGATTTAGATGGACGGGTATTTTATTTAAAAACTTGAAACCTTTTTCAAAATGGTGACTATGAAATAAGATGTCAATTTGCCATCATAATAGTTTTATTTTCAAGAAAATCATTTTTGCATAAAAAAGAAAATTATGTATATTTTGCCCGATTTTTTAAGAGTGCCAAAATTAAATAAAAGTCATATTACATTTAATAAGTTAATATTGAAAACCCTTAAAAGGCCTTTAACATCATAAGTATTATCATTCTGAAGATGTATTTAGTAGATGTTATTGCTTAGAAAGCAACATTTTTTGGTTTTCACGTTGGCACATTGTTGGCAAAACAAAGCTACAATTTCATAAAGGTTAATTATAAAGAATACACGAGTTTAACATAATTTTACTTATAAGATAGTTATATATTTTTTTTGGATAGTGTTAATTTGAATATCCAGAAAAATAAAATTGTAATATATGTTATTTCTCATGACATTTATCATTTTAATTATTTACATAGAACTTTCAGTGAATATTCAGACTTGTTAATTGGTTATCAAAGTGACATTGTGACAAACTCTAGTGATTTAGAATATGATATTTTGTGAGAACAATTTAAATTCTTTGACAAAAAGTATTGTTCCAGAATCCACGAAACACTTTAAATAGATTGGCGCTGGTTACATTCGGTGTCATTAAATGCTTCACATTTATTAGTGCAAGTTATATTTATTGTCCACTAAATGCTTAAAAGTGACTCGCCCTGCCTTAATCAATCCATTGGATCACTGATGCTGAAAGCAACAAAAGTTAAATTTTAATCTGGGAGCCACCTTGCTTAACTGGATTGGTTTTAATTAGCTTTCAACATTGTAGCCTTTATCTAACACGTCCTTAAATTCTCTGTTTATGAAATCCTCTTATAATGGACCCTGTGCAAGATTTCAAAATATGAGACGCTCTTAATGGCATGACAATCCTTTCATTGATGGTATAGTGATGTCTATTTCTACTCTCAGGAGAGAGTTAGATTCAACATCTATGAAATGTGGGGAAATGTGCTTAACCATTTATTCCATTTACTAAACATCTTGGATAGAAATTAACTAAACCACAAAAAAAATGTATCTACTATTAAATAGTAGCATATACACCATATCCAATTAAAAATATTTGACTGAAATTTTAAGTAGAGACTGTATAGTCATTCAGTTCGGGCATCGAGAATTTGATAAGATGAACGTCATGATTTTAGAAATATACAACATCTTGAGAGGTATAAAGAAATGGTGTACTCGCTATTTATATTTCATTTTATTTAATGTAAATGGATATGAAACCTAAAAACAAATTGCGGGTTCAAAATCAATTTAGATGAAGTTAATTCTTGCTCAGTAACTTCCAAAAATATTGTGATGCTTTTAATAGAGAGTGAAATTTTTTTTATAATATATAGGAAGATGAATTTTTTTTAAGAATATACATATATTTAGAATAAATAATGTGTTGATAAAATGATTTGAATTTTCTCAAATTGGAAGTACCTACACTTATGTGCGATAATCTCTATTTAAACAATATAATATTTTTTGTTTAATGAATAATTTCATGTTTAGTTTTATTTCATATAATATATAATTTTTTACCTATATTGTAATAACAAAATCAATCATAAAGTGTTCCATAATAGTGTTTAGCTATTTAATTAATTTATTTTTAAGTCTATGAATGTCTGCAAACTTTGTAAATTTGAGAATTGCAATTATTTACTTGGAATATTTTCAAAATTGTAATTAAATGAGGAAGGAAAACAAGGACGATTTATTCATTATTTTGAAGAATTTAAAATGTGAGGTCTTGTAAACCACTTCATTCAAATTTAGAATAAGTAATATAAATAATTTAATATCACAAGGTTTTTCATTTTCATATAAATGTCTTATATTAACTGTCATAGTGTCTAGGACATTTATCCATATGTGTCAATATTCACTATATACTCTAAATAATACATGGTAATTTATGTTTAACTGTAAATATACAAAGTGTCAATACATGAATTATGGTACATCTTTTTATTTTATTGCCATTTATTTGCCAATTGACTTAAATAAGTTACATTGTGGTTGAACAAATTGTGTTCATCTTTTTACTTAAGTACTAAATCCTATCTAATCTTAGAACTTTTAAATTTATAGTTATTTGGAAATATGCATGCTGACTTGACTAAACATTGTAGTCAGAAATTCATGGACTGATTAAAAAAATGAAGCAACTATTTATTGATAGAGTAGAAACCATATCTAAAAGGAAATGTATAATGTAAATTCTGAATTAGCGAGTAGACCGCGCAATTGAATCTTTCAAATCAGATATCAATATAAAACATCTTATAAAAAATTTAATACATTTTTGTATTACGAAAGTTTAATACAGATTGTATGATGGCAATGGTTGGATATAATTCTCTTTAATTCTAACAAGTATTGCTTGCGATTATGTATTTTTTTAAATTGTTAAATCATTATGATAATAATCCTTTATATTGAGTTTAATAGCATTTATGCCCGTGGCTCTTAGATAAGAAAACAAAGTCATAGTTTATTTCACCTGCCTATAGTGCACACAAATATTCTGCAGCATTCACTTATCTTTTGTATGGTCACATTGATAAATGCAGTATTGCAAAGTGATATTCTAGATATTTTTTCTTTTCTGTTAATAGATTATGGAATTGTTTGGTAGTCCGTTATTGATCATTAGATAGGGTAATGTCAATTTAAATTACTGTTTTTTTAATTTATTTTGTACTTTTATTTTTGCATTTATAATACATGCACATATCCAAAGATTTGCGTAAGTCTGTAAGTCGGACACGGAGTTTAGAATAAGTAAATTATTAGTGGACATAAGGTAACAAGTGAACATTGCAAGTTTTGAGAAATGTAAAAAAATGGTGTAATTGTGGAAAAATGGTGTTTTTAATTTCATTCAACATAAATGGATGTAAAACATAAAAAATCTTAATTGAAATTATGTCATTTAAATTGAAATTATGTCATTAGAATTTTAATTTTTTGGGCAACATGAAGTTAAAGTGAATTTAAATTTGCAAGTAGTAAACCTGCCATTTTTAAACCTGGCATTTTCATTTGTATTGTAATTAATGAAATCAATTTTCGATTATATAGGTACCGTCGCTATCTATAACTTATCACTGGTGTATAAAATTCCTTTATAGTATTACTTGGGCTTTGAACTGAAAAATGGGGTAAATTCTGCCTTAAGATGGTTCTACTTTAAGATTTCTTATTGTGTAAATAATTATAAGGAAGGGAAACAGGTTACAGCCGGAGGGCGTGTGATCCAGACAGTAGGGTGGATAAGGAAGCACAGACAACAAGATACTTTGTCAATTATTGTTATTATGGAAATTAAGAAACTTCATACAAATATCGGTCCTTTTCTGAGGTTAAAGAGGTGTTAATTCATATAGAGGATAAAAAGAGTATTTCCACTTCCATCTTCAAAACTAGAAGTTGCATTTCTATTGCAGTATGAGAATATGAGTATAGCTCTATCAGATAACATAAGCTTAATCGGATATGTGTTTCAGAAAGGCTACATAATTTTCCTAAATTCTATGTAGAAGGTTGCTCTGGATGAAGATTATTGGAACTAAAATTTGGAAAAACATAGAAAAGTACACTTTACCCATTATATCACAGGAGATTATATCCTCATCCACTGTTGTGCACATATTGCATATTACTGTGTTCAATTTTCACCCTAAAAGGAGTCCAAGAAGCAATGGGACTCTAAGTTCTCTTTGTGAAATTTTCAAGTTTTGCTTGTTCTTTATTAACAAAAACTTGGTTGGTTACTACCAGGAGCAAAAGATTGAAGCCACTATTTTTATAACCTTACCAAAAACATTTAAGATGTTTCTACAACTTCCTAAAAATTACTAGAATAATGTGGATGGTTTCCGAAATAATACAGGTGCTTTAAAGATTTTCAAAATTATTGTAATATTAATAAAGAACAATAGAAAGCATGGTTATCTATATCCACAGGATTTTCTTTTGATACCACTTGTCTTCGAATCTATAATTAAATTGATCTGAAGATAGTTTTAAGCAATAAAAATACAATTATTGTCATTGGCATTGATACAGAAGTGAAAAAAAGGGTATTTTGAAGGAGAAGAGGAAAAACCTGGCATAATTACTCCAAAGATAAACAATAGCAGAACCATACTTAACCTTTTATTTGTACTTTTTTGGTAACCTGTGATAATCTACATTTTTGGAGACCTACATTTACTAAGATATTATTAAGACATTTAATAAGACATTCTAACTTTTATACTTAAGTTTAAGAAGTTCAGTCTTTTTCACTAACAACATACCATTTTTTAAAGCATTTACCCACTCTTTATATTAATATAGAATAAACAATGGTTAAATGTTGCATTTCTTTGTTCTAGTCTTTTATAAACTCTCTTATTCCCTTCCTTATTCTTTTTCTTTCCTCAAAACTTTCCAATTTTTATGATTTTATTTTTTCTAACATATTTTTCAAATATAGACTTTCATTAAAAACAATTTTTTTTACTAACTGTTTTATATATACTTTTTCTTTAGTCATTTTGTCACCTTCATTAGTTTACAGCAACTGAACGAAAACCTATTGATTTGTTATGCATTCTTGGCATTATGTAACAAGTTTATCATTTCAACAAACAATGGTTTCTTTGTTATTATTTAGGAGAGGAATGATATCTCTGTATACACAGGTAAAACCAAGAAAATGAACTAAATATAATGGTGACTGTAAATGAAACAACAGTAAATTGTGAATTATACAATTTATTTTTTGTCCAATAAATAAACAATTGGACACTTGTATTATAATATTATACATTATTTGTACATTTACTTGAGTTTTAATTTTTTATAATAAAGGTAGGTAGGACATATTTGCTTATGTATAATATGGCGTGCATGTTAAAATTTTTTGTACATACTGTATAGCAGATTTTATAAGATTGTATTTTTTTATTAATTAGCCACATCTCTGTAAATATTATTTATTACAATTCTACTGATATTATAGTATATCCACTAGTAGATTTGCATACATATAGAAATCTAGTTGCTGAAGTCATAATGAGGGTTGCCACCCGTGCCTTAAAATAAAATATTTACACTATTTTAGATAAATGTACTTTATACTTTCCGATCTCAATAAATCACACTGAAATATTTTAATTATGTAAAATCATTAATAACTGATGACGAATTATATTATATTTTATAAATATTTAAAGTTAGAATTTTTCTTAAATCTGATCTTTTATTTCCTTTTTAACTTGTCTACTTTTCCCCAAAAGAACATTTATTAGCTATTATTTAAAAAAAGAAGGTGGCAACCCTGGTCATAATACTAAAATACATCTCCTATTAAGACTTCGAACTGTTAAATATATTTTCATTATTGAATTCTTTTTTACTCTATGACATATATATATATATATATATATATATATATATATATATATATATATATATATATATTCCTTTTATACTTTTCACGATGGTTTCTTGTACAATATTCATGTAAGAAAAGAAAATGTAATTGCTTAGTTATGATATGAAATTTCATTGTCATACTTTTATTTTGGCTCTATCAATTAGAACTTTTATTTTCATATAACACCAGACTTCATAAATTTTCATAGACACTCCTCTTTATACATTGGGTTTAGTTTACAGCAAAGAAATTCTTAATATATAATTTATTCTAACAGTATTGTTTTACGAAAGACAAAAGTAATTTTCCGAAGTAAGTCAGTCTACTTTTTATGTCCGATATACATAAAATTTTCTTACATCTTTTTTAATTTAATTATATTTTTTAAATCATGGTAAAGCAAAGATTTTAAACAAATCTTTTTAATGAAATTTGAGATGACGAAAATAGCATAGATTAAATTTTATAAATAAGATCTAATAAAAGATATATTTAAAAATTATATTGAATTTCATAGAGTAAGGGGTCCGAAAGCACACTCTCCCCCCAAAGTGGACGTTCAGTCTATAAAATCTGGGAAGTGGTGAAAGTTCGAGAGACATCCATGTTTGTCAGTGTTTTGTTGTTAGGTTACAGAATGGTTTGTGTTTACACATCTTCTTAACATTTTGTTTACTTGTTGTCAAGATATTTCCAGCAGCCGTATCCAGGTATTTTCATAGAATGTAAGTGAATGTTTTTTCGTTTCTTACACTTTGTAGCAGTTAGTAGCAAATATTTAAATGTTTACAGTGTTTTTCAGGTGAGTTGATTGAGTAGCTAAAACATACATGATAAGAATCAAACTGGGCGACTACTAGTTCCTATAGCAAACTTCTTTGGAAGGTTTTAACTGGACTCCTGAATTTATTATGAGAGATATCAATAGAGTATTTAATAATTTTTGGTTGAATGTTTTAAAAGATGTTATGCAGGTAAATATTCATATAAAAAATGTTTACATATATAAAATCGTGTTTTTATTTACTGATTCATATCTGCATCAAAATCATATGTGTATATTTATAATACTTTAAGAAAAAACTTTGTATCTATTTTCAAATATATTGCACGCCTTGAGAAGTCTGAGATTTGGTATAGTTTAAGTTTATATGGGGAAGGAGCACAGAAAGCAAAAATTTATGTATAATATGTCTATATATTAATATGTGAAAAGAAAACTTTGTACCCCTTCTTAAGTATATTGTGCACATGGAGGAGTGTGATGTTTGGCATAGTTAACGTTTATATAGAGAAAGTGTGCCAGCAGCTAAAATTGCTATATAATATGTCTTATAAATGCATTAAATTATGTATTACAAATACATTAAAAATTAATTGTTTACGTTCAACAATAAAAAAAATTTTGTTTACGTTAATACTGTCAATGTCAAACACACAATAGTCTGTGGTCAAACAGTCGCACAGAGCAGAGATTGTCGCCAAAGAATTTTAGAATGTCAGATTGACTGAATGAGTTTCACATAAACGAATTAAACTTGCAAATTTAATGTATTACGGTTGAATTGCGACCACTGGGCGACCACTAGTTCCTATTAATACTGTACATGAATTATTTGATTTTTTTTGTCCATTACTACATTTATTGCCAAAAAATCTTTTCTTTCAGAAAAATTCATTGGTCCACTCAATGGCTAGATTAAGCAGTATAATTACGTTGTTTTTGCCAGATTCAATTTTGGATATTTTTGAGTATAATTTTCATTAAATATTTGACAATGGGGTATATGTACCTCATATTCATGATTTACTGACCAGTCATCGTAGGATTATTTACATAAAATGTTCAAAAAAAGATTATGTACACCATTTGTAGCTTAGGAGACATTAACCATAAATAGGAGTCTGCTTTTGGCACCCTTACTCTACTAATATTTTAAAATTTTTGGTACTCCACATATGAAATTAATATTTGTATATAAATACAGTTTAAGACCAACGGAGAGTTAACGGTTTTTTTTTTATTAAATGAATGAATATACATTACGGCTTTTCAGACGGCAGTACCTCTATAAAGAAATGGTTTTCAAAATTGGAATTTATAAAGAATCTACCTTTACACAATCCTTTTTACTTATTTAGAATTTTGAATTTTTTGGGTTTGTTTACATTTGATTGTGATTGTACTTATAAATTTCAAGTTTTGTGTTACTAAAAATGGCAATTAGTTCGAGATAATTATAGCAAGAAGATCATTTTAATAATGCAGTTTATATGGCAAACATTTTTCAAATAATTGTTTTTATGATAAAATAATGAAGAACGATTAATATTTTTGTTAAATAAAAAAGTGAAACTTCCGTTGGTGCTAAAGTGCACTTGTTCCGATGTTTCAAGTAAACATATCTATAGACAGGTAATATTTTGTGATTATTACTTCGTGTGTCAGTTAAATAAGGTATACGTGTATTTTATCTATTATACATTTAACTGAAACTTATTTACTTCTCTTCACAATATGTCCAAAAATACATGGAAACTGATGGCAACTAAACTGTTAGACATTCTAAATGAAATAGTAAAATGATCACATATTTGACCTTAAACATTAAATATTTGTACTGTACTTAATTAACCAAAACTCTTTAATAATTTATATCTTTAAAACTTGAAGATTATGGTTTGTGTTTAAATAAAATTCAACTTTAAATATTTTGTAATATAAAAAGGATAATACAAGTTTAAAGCTTAATAATTCTGTGAAATTATCTGTTCTTATCCTTAGTTTGTTTAGCAAATGTTGATGCAATTTGTATAATTTAGTCTTAAAAAATTTGGTTAAATTGTGTTCATTGCACGCCAACTTATATTTTTGTTTCTACTTTACATACATAATTTCATAATTATGCTTCAGCTTGTAACATGTTAATAATAATATTGAATATTGAAATAAAATACAATGCAATACTAGTCATTGGAAATTATACACAGACTGCAACAATCCATTTAATTGATTCCTACCTAGTTACACGATTATTTGATTGTAGAGAATATCATAGTGCACATATTCAATATGAACATTAGCATTATTTTCAATATATCATTAAAAATAACAATAAGATGGCAGTCTTCATTTACATTAATTAGTTATTAAATTATTATTTTTATACCGAAATACTTGTCTAAAAGCGTATTTACATTTTTAATCGTAGGATTATTTACATAAAATGTTCAAAAAAATCGTCAAATATGTTAACTCATTCCAACACTCAAAACGGTTGAGCTATGACAATTGATACAATATTGTGTCATGAACAAACAAAATTTCTAATGTTCGCTTAAATATATTTACAACTTTTCTATCTATGTCTATTTTAATTGGCAATTGTTTATATATAACACTTCTAAAAAGTCATTTGTCTAACAATCACAAGTTTTTCATGTTCACATGCTTATATTCGTAACGTTGTGTCTTGTATGGGATGCTGCACGTGGCCAGAGTGGTGAGGTTTATGAGTCCTTGCGTGGTGCAAACCTGGTGGCACTAATGGGGATATGGAGGGGGATCTGGTTGCTAGTGGCGAAAGAGACGGCGAAAATGAAGGCGACATAGCAGTTGCCGCCGAAAATCCTCCAGCTACATCGTGACTTATCGGAGATCGCGGCAGAAGCAACTGATTTTGCCGGGCCGTCAATGCTGGTGCAGGACAGCTTCGTGGTGCGACTGTCGTTAAAAGAGGTGGTGGCGCATTTTTTGATGTACCAGAAGTGGAAGCTGCTTTACTCTTTGCACTGGACGCACCACTATTGGCACTTTGCACTGACACCGCATCGTCTTTCAGTCTTGCAATTTCAGAAAATACATGAGCCAGAGGTTGATACTGTGGTCCCCAATCGAGTAGGTAATCCCAATTATAACTACCTGTAAGTTCTTCCTCGGAATGTACTATAGAACTCAAACTTCCTGTCATAGAAGGACCTTGTGTGGGGGCACCAGTTGTATCATTTGGGGCAGCGGGGAATGCACCCAGCACCATTGCTCTCTCTACAGCTGCACCCACTTCATCAGCACTACTCGCCCTGTCACTTCCCGTCACGTCGTTTAATTTGGCGTAAATTAAATTTGTTATATCATTTTCATTAGCTGCGTCTTCATCAAATATGTGAATGGGGTCTATCGAAACACTACCGTGGTGTAAAAGGGTATCTTTGGTACTACCTACACCGACGCTTTCGGAACATCTTCGAGATGAGGTAGAAGCCCCACCAGTGGTAGCAGTATCGACGATTCCTAAACGCGCTAAATACTCTTGCGTATTATGCACTGAAACATCAGAGAGATTGTCATCGTCCACATCATCATTTTGCCTGTGTATTCCCGAATCTCTCTGCAATGGACCTTCGTTTATCATTCTGATTTCTTCATCTTCACCATCTTCTCCTTCCTCCGCTGAGCCTCGACCACTGGATCCCGATTGCTCTGACCCTGACAGTTCTGAAGTTGTGGCGGCACCAGAATTTGAACTAGCTGTGTGCGGGCCGTAAGGTGGAATTTCATCATATTTAGGTGGTGCAAATTGGCCTGATACACCAGATACACCGGTACCCCCTCTAATAGGAATAGTGTCAAAGGCACTGGGGTCAACGTAGCTATTAGATCCACCGACTCCCTCCGAACTTAAACCCGGTTTATTTACTTTCTTATTTCGTCTATTTTTCATATGTAAAAATAAAAATATACCTCCGAATGACGCTATTAATAGTACTAGAGCGATTAATAAACCTAAAGCCCAGTCGGCTAAACCATTTGTTGCTTTAGATGGAGCAGTTTCGTTTTCTATATTCGACTCTGGGATGCTATCCGTAAGCGATCCGGCAGATATTTCAACGGCAGTTTTGTTACTCAAAGATCCTTGACGACCGGAACTAGCAGTGACTACTAAACTAATATCTCGTTTTTCTTCTAATAGTGATGAAATGTCGTCAATTTTCTTTTTGGTCATTATGGCACCTGTAGTACGGTTGATTTTGAAATGAGGATCGTTTTTGGACGATAACTGATACACGACTCTACCATCGGGTCCTTTATCACGATCAGTAGCAATCACGTGACCAAGCACGTAGCCAGCTGGTATGGCAGCGCCAGATTTGGGAATAGGTATTGTAAATCGATAAGTTCTTTGAGTAAATTGAGGATGAAATTCATCACGACTTTCAATTTCTATTCTTACTCTCACTGTAGCCGTTTTACCTCCTGCATCTGCAGCTTGTATTGTGAAGGCATATCGATTTCTTTGTTCATAATCGAATACTGAATTTGTGCTGACTTGTCCCGTACGGGGATCGATTCTAAATAATTTCCATGACTCATCTCGATCTAAATATCCTCCTGACGTAGTTGAAACCATACTGTAATTTAATTTACCGAATTCTCCTTTATCTGCATCTGTAGCTCTAGCTGTAAATATTGATGTACCCATAGGTTCATTCTCGCCAACAAATTCGAAATATTCAGTGATAGGGAAAGTCGGATCATTATCGTTTTCATCAGTGAGGATAACTTGCATATTATTTAATGTACAAAGTGAAGGTTCTCCTTGATCACAAGCAGACACGACTAGACTAAACTGGTTATGTCCGTTATCATAATCCAAGGTTTTATTTACTTTAATGATGCCACTTTGCTTTTCTATCGCAAAAAAGGCTTCGTCATCTCCTGATGTAATACTATAAAATATAAAAGAATTGAGACTGCCAGGTAGATCTACATCGGTGGCAGTTACTTTGATTATCACAGTTCCAATATTTGTGCTCTCGCTTATAGTATATTCATCATCCATTTGCTTGAAGACAGGGGCATTATCATTTGCATCATCAACTTTAACGTTTATTGTTATTAAAGAAGTGTTCGAGCCCACATAGTGAACTTTCTCATCGTAAACAGCGGAAAGCTGTAAAGTGTGAAGATCATGCCTTTCTCTGTCCAATGCTTTTATCAAAATGAGAGTATCATTCGAGAGATCAAATATTTTATCTTCGTTTCCAGATGAAATTATAAATTCAACAGCGGTTTTATTGTCTTGATAATATGATCTAGCAATTTGTAGAATCTTTTCCCCTAGTGCAAAGTCTTCTTTGACAGTTATTCTGAAACAGAAAAAAACATTTAGAGGAGAAATAAATTTTTTCTAAATTATGACTAAGAAAAAATACTCAGGAAAAAATGAGAATTTTATAAAATCAGTCATATTATATTTTTGCCACCCAATTTTGAAAGACAATGAATTACAGACAATAATTTAAGGCAGGTCATTGATTATAAAAACTAAAATACATAATTATAAACATGATGCATGAACCTTTTTAAATATTTAATAAAATCTTCAGTTTCTAATGAGATTATTTTCCTGAAGGATTGATAAGATAGAGGAATTGTAATGAAACCTTTTACCTATAATTGTCTTTATCAATTTGAGGTTTCATGTCAGCAGTAGCACCCGAGTTAACACGAATAACAGTGGTGGCTCTCCTTTGAGGTTTCCCATTATCGACGGCTGCTACAGTCAGAACAACATCCCGCCTTCCACTTAGCGAACTGTGGTTTACGTAGAGTAAGCCTGATACTGAGTCCATGCGAAAGCCTGGGTCTGCGGTCAGCAGAATGAACGTGATATTACCATTCTCACCGCTATCCGCATCTGTAGCGTTTACTGCTATGAGCTCGGTTTCGCCGATTCCATCTGGAACGAAAAAAGTCAATAATATGGATTAACTTTTACTATATTGAAATATAATTTAATAGCCTAATTTTAAAATTTATCAAGTCAAAATATGCTAGCTATGCTGACATTCATTTTAGATATACCTATTAATAATAATTTTTTGATCATACTATTTTGTCCCCTATTATTGTTAAAGACATTATGATGATTTCCTATTTTTTTTCAACACAAGTGAAATATTTTTATATGTTTCCTTTCTGATATTTTATACGATATATTTATAAAATGTTTTAAAATGTCGATTTTTGGTTCATGAAAACGGGAATCCTGTTGTCTCAATTACATTGTGAATTTTAATGAAATGTATACTACATATACTGATATCTGTTTACTTGGGGTATATTCCACACACCTCAAGTAAGCAGATATTAGCAGTTTATTTTTGTCGGTAAGGCTATATTATTTCTATTGTTCCTTTTTGTTAATTTCTTCATTCACTTTTGGAGTCTTTAAACATTCTACATGTACTACAGTTAGTATATAAACAATTTATTAAATAATTGCGAGTATCAAAAATGGTGCCAGATATGGAACGCCATGTTGTTTTGTACTATTCGGTTTTGATATAATTTAATCGTACCAATAGAGCTTCAATAAACATGAATTCAAGTGAAAAATATTATCCCAAGTAGTCAATGTGAAACGTTACAGTAAAGCACACTACATTAACATGTCTTACATTTGTTTATTTGAGACAGTAAGTGCAGGAATTAAAATAGAAAACATCTAAGCGACGACATATTTTATAAGGTACCGCAGTAGGGATTGAACTAATAATAAAATGAGATTTGCCGATCCAGAGCACGGGATAGTTCCGCTTCGACGTCAGTCAGTACGCTGTATTCTAAGGACATAATTAAATTTTCCAGAGCGTCTGCCCTGATACTATTTTATTGCCATATCTCCGTGAAACTGGTATCTGCCGTATTGAGGTACACACAATCACACAAAGTAGACGCATGCGATGCGGTGGCAATAAAGATGGAATTTTAAAGAAACGCCTTAATAGTCGGAGTGTTTATATTATATCGTTTGAAATATTTGTTTATTATCTCTGGGTCTAAAATAAAGCAAGAAGTGAAATAATATTTTATGATGATATCTTACAGATTAATATAATTTTTGTGTTAGGGTACCATAGTAGGAAAATTCATTTTGTAAAACGAGCATAAAATATTATTCATCTAAAATATTATTTATTGTTATTTCATTGATAGTGAAAGTTAATTGATTGCTTTTGTCGTATCGTAGGTGTAGTAATCGTAATCGTAGGTGTAGTCTTGCTAGAAATTTCCGTGGTCGTATATACATTTTTAACAATTCTCATTATTAAAAAAACAAGTCTTTTTCTAAAAACGAGGTGTCTTGCATGTTTTACTCTTTTTTAAGTATATAATTTATAATACGTATTACTTTGATAAACATCTAGTATTACTCTTAGTGAGTTTTAGAAGTTTAAAACATATCTGAATTATACAACATACCTGATAGAACAGCATAATATGATAACTTCTGGAATACAGGTGAGTTGTCATTATCATCTGTAACACGGATAGTAAGAGTAGTTTTGGCTACATAGATTGAGTCAGAAGCTGTAACTTTCAAGGTGTATTCCTTTTTTGTCTCAAAGTCCAAGGTATTTTTCAGGATAATTTTGCCACTGTATCTGTCGATAGCAAATGTGTCCATTTCGCTTTCCAAGTCGTAAGTGAGCGGTGGATCGCTATCAACGTCATTTGCTGTAACCGATGTCAAAACGGATCCTATTTCTGTACCTGTATTGAGAGAAAAGTAATATTTAAAATGACTTTTAAATGCAATTCATACAATTTTTTACAGGGTGTATATTCCTTTTAATCGGGAGTTGATACATACTTTCAAAGAATAACTGAAACTACGTTAAATTATATAGCACGTTATTTAAAGCAAACGTTCCAACGTTCAAACGTGTCACATTTTTCAACAATGGCGACTACTCCCAGTGTGGACTACAAATTCTGTTCACCCGTCATCCAGCTGCGGCTCAAAAATATTTTTTCTCTTTTTTCTCAAACTTTTTTAACGAATCGCAAAACCAGATTCCCGAAAGCAAAACGACAGTGGCTTCGTACGCAGTCAGCGCCCCACAGTGATATAAGGAAGAGGGCACTCGGAATAAACAAAAAGCGGGACTGCAAGTCGTCGAAGTTTCTTTTGAAAGAGCGTGCGGAATACCAATGTATATATCTATGTCAGTGCCTACCTGATACACAGGCAATATCAAAAGAATACCCGATATTTTAAACTGGGTATTTTATGACAATCCGTTAGATGAACTAAATATTGTACTTAATAGTATCTATATATTGTACTCAGTTGTGTCCCAATAAAATCTTGTGCTTAAAAAATACCTAGTTAAATATTAAGATATTTATAAAATCGCAAATAACCGACTGAATTAAATTTAACATAAGTATACGTTGTTGGTTTAATCTGTGAAATTATTCTTATCATATTAGATGTATTTCTGTGAATAGTTTGACTTTCTGATTCAAAATGATAATTTAATATTAGATACCTATTATTTTTACAGATAATTCTACATTTTATGAACAAAATAAAGAAGAGTTAATTTTGTTAAATTTATAATACAGATCACGTAATAATTTTATTATATACCTATATAAATAACGTTAAGCAAATCGGATCTTGTAATTATCAAAATGAAATAAATTTAGATACATACCTTCAGGTACTGTTATTGAACTTCTGGGCGGGAATGTAGGTTGATTGTCGTTTACATCCAAAACATTTATACGCAGTGTCGCTGTACCGGTCAACTGTGGCACACCTTCATCTGTTGCTATAACTGTTAATTTATACGTTTCTCTTATTTCCCTGTCCAAAACTATGTTAGTCTTGACAGAGCCTGAAAATGCAGGTTCTATTATAAATGCATTATCATGGTTTCCGTCTACAATATGATATAGGACTCTTGCGTTACTGCCTTCGTCGTTATCCTTTGCAGACAACTGCATGACAAAGACACGTTTGGCATTGCCTTCGTGAACGTTAGATGTATATTGCTGTTGAGTAAAGCGTGGTGCATTATCATTTTGATCTTGAAGGTTTATAACTACTTCGCAGTACCCATACAAGGGTGGAAATTCGTCAGTTTTAGCTACTATTATTAAGCGATGCGTAGGTCCTGGATAGGATTCATAGTCCAATTTGTCTGAATTAGCAACTTTTATTCGACCACTGTTCTCATCTATTCGGAAAGCAGATTCTTCATTTCCACTACCAAAACTGTAAAATATTCGTTGTCGTCTTCCGTCACTTCGTACTGCTGTAACTTGAATAATGTCCTTACCCGCTGGGGCATTTTCTTCCAAATTTATTGAATATGATTTCTTTTGGAAATTCAAATTTGCTGTTCCATAAGGAATATCGCCGACCCTTATTTCAATTAGGCCCTTAGCCATTTGTGGAGGATTTCCCTTATCTCTAGCTAGAACTTCAAGGTGAAATAATTTACCATTATCACTAGTCAAACTTTGTTTTGTCGTTAATACTCCTGTGGTAGGATTTATGCTAAATTTTTCATTAGAAACTTTATCTGCCAAACTATATACTATCTGTGCATTATTATCAATGTCTTTATCAGTAGCAGATACTTTCAGGACACTAAAGCCCAACTGAGATAAAACAGCCACTCGCCCAGTGAAAGGGTATTCAGCAAAAATTGGCTTGTTGTCATTAATGTCACTAATAGTTATTTCAACTGGTACTTTTTGAGATCTTGCATCAAAACGTCCGCTATCTGTCGCGACAACCATAAAACTATATTTGCTTTGACGTTCACGATCAAAATACCTGAAATAATAATTATGAGAACATTTTAAATGTAATAATATTTAAATCATACCGGTAGGAACGCTAAAAATTTGAAGTTACGTTAAATAATATTTTATTAACATCACAACAGGTTACAAAAATATCTTTGAAAGAAATTACGAAATTTACTTACCCCGCTGTTGTAATTATACCAGTTTTGTTGTCAATCTTAAAAAGCCACTGGCTTTCATTTGCCAAGGAGTAAACAATTTGCGCATTCAACTTCAAATCCGGATCAAATGCATGTACTTTCAAAACTGAAGTGTCAATAGGAACGTCCTCAGCGATAGCTGCCGAGTAATGAGACACGTCGAACTTAGGATCATTGTCGTTTTTATCTTGTACGAGGATAGTTATGTTGCAGGATCCTTGAAGAGGCACAGGTGATCCACGATCGCGAGCGGTAATAACCAAGCGATACTTCGACTGTGATTCTCGGTCAAGCGGCCTTGCAGTAAGCTGGCCGGTTGTTCCATCTATGGAGAACTTATTTCCCATATTACCGGCTGGAATAAGAAAATAATATCATGATTATTTAAAATGACGCGATCTAATAAAAAATCCATATATTTCATCATTATTTAACTTACACGTGATGCTGTAAGTAATAGCACCATTATTGCCAATATCTTTATCATTAGCGACAACAGTGTGAATGATATCTAGTTTGTTGTTTTCAGGAACACTCAGAGGATAACAAGATCCCGGTTTGAATTTTGGTTCATTATCATTAACATCCACAACAGTAATCATGACTGTTGCCATATCGAAATGCATGGACGACCTGCGTTGAGTGACATCTGTCAAGTAAATGGGAAATGTATATGTATCACAGATTTCCCGGTCTAGAGTAGCTCTTACTGTAATAGTACCACTTTGTGCATCTATTGCAAATTTATTATCTGCTACTCCTTCTGGTATAGAAAACACTGTTTTACCACCTGAAATATGATAAAGAATAAATGTTTAAATAATTTCATCATAAATGATGTAATATTAACAAATTTCACGATTGGAAATTTTAAGAATATATGATTAGTATTCTTACCATTATGACTATGTGACTTAATAGAAATTCTTGTTACAAAAAGGCCAACACGCTTATCCTCACTGACATTAACTTTATAAAGAGACTGAGTAAATGTAGGCAGCACGTCCGTTGATTCATGAAACGTTAAATTAAGAGTTAAATAAGCCTTCTTTGTGTTAGGTTTCCCGTGATCACTAGCTGTTATATTCAATACATGTTCCAATTTTTTACGCCCTTTATCTAATGGCCTCACGAGAGTAATTAAGCCAGTATCATAGTTTATTGCAAAATAACCATCATTATTGCCGGAAGATATTTTGTAGGTTACTCTACCGTTGTCGCCAGAATCTGCATCGACGGCAATTGCTTGATATAAAGATGCTAATGTAGGTGAATTTATATTATAAACAATGACGACATTGTCACTGGATACAAAAAACGGCGAGTTGTCATTGGAATCTAAAATTAAGATCTGTACAGTCACTGAGGTAGCATGTCTCTCTGATATATTTAATGCTAAATCATTTGCTTTAACTATAAGCATGTATTCGGAAACAGCCTCGTAATCAAGATGTGACATTAAGTTGAGAGTTCCAGTTAGGGGATCTACTGAAAATATGTTTGATATATTTGATGAACTTTCCAGCAGCTTGTAGCGAACATCTCCGTTTGGTCCTATATCTTTGTCAGTTGCTGTAAAATTATAAATATTAGATCCAGGTGGAGTATCTTCCGGAATTGTTATTGTGATAGGGTCCACTGGCCATTTCGGTGCATTATCATTGACATCAGTGATTTCCACCTTTACAGTGACGGCGCTACTTTGTGGATTGTTCATGGTCGATGTATCTAATGCCCTGACCTCTAGGCTGTATTCGCCTTGAGACTCTCGATCGAGTTGTCGGGCAACTACTAATGATCCAGTACCCCTGTCTATGTCGAAAGTTCCGGATACATAATCATTCGTTAGGGATATAAGAGTGTAGGTTATTAATTTTCTTGAACTCCCATTGTTTATATTATTATCACCGTTTTCATCGCAACATGCTACTGCTCCGATCACATGTCCTATTTTTGCATCTTCTCGCACCTAGAAATAAAAATAACAATGTAAATGAGAACCATTTTTATTTTCATTATTAAAAAAATCCTTGCTTATATTTGTCTAACTTACTGTTCACTGTACTTACTTTGAAAACTAAACTGGAACTGGTAAAAGTTGGACGATTATCATTGATGTCTAAAACATCTACTCTTAATCTTCGAGTGACATTAAGTGGCGGAATCCCTGCGTCAATAGCCGTTACCCAAATATCATATATCGGGCTTTCTTCGTGATCTAGAACTGGAATTTTTTTCGTTTAAAATTAAATCATGCCAATTTTACTGATTACAATTTAGATTTTAAAAATGTCAATTTCGAAAATAAATGCTGTGATATTTATCATGTTTACAAAAAAAACATGAAGACCATACCTTTCTTAGTTTTTATAACACCGGTTGTCGAGTCAATAGAAAAGATGTCACTGGATCCTTTATCGATGGAGTATTTGATCGTTGCGTTATAGCCATTATCTTTGTCTATGGCTCTGACTCTTGCCACTTCTGTCCCTAATGGTTGTTCTTCTCTGACGCTGATAACGTCTTCACGGGGATCTACCATTTCTGGTCGGTTATCATTGACATCCGTCACTGTTATACGGACTGGTACTCTAGTAGCACGAGGCGGTACTCCTTGGTCCCTTGCCTCAGCTACTAAGTTGTATTGAGATCTAAATTCTCTATCCAAAGGTGACTTTGTTGTTATTATACCTGTTGAGATATAAAAGAAAAGCATATAAGTTTGCGATCAGAGTTGTTTAAGTAATTGAAGAAATAACCAAAAACGTAGCGTAACTTTTATATTATTACGGTTTATATTATTTAACGGTTTATATTATTTTAATTTATTAATAATTTCTATTAATTCAAAAAAATACAAATAATAATAAATAATTTTTTTTTATAAAAGTGGTAATGGCTTTGAATTGGTTAAAATGTTTGCCAAATATTTATACAGAATGCTCTCACGGCTTAGAATAAAGACTTAACAGATATACAAAATAAACGTTCCAAAACATTGAAAGCGAAAATTTGAAGGTTGAAAAGTAAGTAAACAATGTAATTAATTTTTGTATTTCCATTACAGCCACAATCTCGCCGACGACGCGATTATTGCACCTTAAATTGATCGGTTGATAAAAAAAATCGACCAGAATGTTTTGTTTGTAATAAATATTGTTATTTCATTTTGAGAATCGTGACGAAACCTCACATTATCATGCATAAACGTAATCATATCCGCCGGCAATAACTATGATTATCTGGAAGTAAAAAAGGACGAAACGGACATCAGGCGGGCGGGCTTGTCCACCTATAAAAACTTAAAATTGGGCGGCGAAATAGCAACCCGGCCCGATTGTTGAACGAACTCGGTTTTAATTCGCGGGACGATTAGTTATCTATACAACATATGATATGATCAACTCGTATATACGCCGAGTAATATTGCGTGTATAATATATAATACTGTATTTAACGCGATTCAAGCCTAAAATTGGAAGGACGTGACGTCTCGTGGTAAACTGCGTGTTCAGTAATGAGTTTCGTAATTAAACTTATCGAACAAATAACTTCGTATCTAATACAAAGGAGGAAAGATTCGTTTAGCGCTACTTTGAATCTTTAAGATTTTCGCAAAATATTTAAACAGAATATTGCGAGGTACATAATACTGCGTATAAATGTACAATAATGTTCTTAATTACTAAAACTTAAAATTTTAAACTTAAACTTAAAATTGGAAGAACGTGACGTCTTATGGTAAACTGCGTGTTCGGTAATATGTTTTATAATTAAACTTATCGAACAAATAATCACGTCCAAGACAGAGAACATTCGATAAGGGCTAACATGAAATTCATTTCTTTTTATATAGCTTTATTAAGTTTTTTTTTATATATTATATATACTGCTATAATTAATATTGTCTTAATATTGTTGACCTAATCTTAGCAATGAAGATAGATGCACATATCTTTCAAAACCGAATTAGGAATCAAACGAAACACTTAGTAAGACAAAAGCATTATATTTTTTAAATAATTTACGTGGAACTTCTCGTTTGAGCAAGAATTTACAAGAAATTAGAAAAACTAATGTTTACTGCTCGAAATGTACAGAAACATTTTCGATTGAATTGGTAATTTTTGGATTTATTATACGATTCTTAGCCTCTATATTACATACTGATATAACACTTGTAAGTTTATAATTTTCTTCCAGTGTACACACTGAATGAAATAAAATATAATTTAATAAAAGGAATGGAATTACAATAAAAATTGCATGACACATTTTTGAAGTACACTTTTTGGTTATAGATAATGATTCGTAAAAGTATTTTTCTTTCCGTTAGTATTTTTAATAAGAATAGAACTTTCTTATTCAGGAATCAACAAAATAATTGTATTCAAAAATATATAAGTGATAGTAAGCAAGGAATTTTTATTTAATTATATTAAATTCAAGAAATTCAATGATCAAGAAGATACTCATTAAATTAATGGCTCACTGGCAATGCAGCCTGCATGCCGCCCTAGCATATGGAACATAATTCTTGCAGCGAGAGCCGAAGCAAAAGTGGCAGGATTTATAGCTTTTAAAATAGTGAAGGGAGAACATTATAATTTTGTTAAACGTATGTGAAACGTATGAGTTGTACGTGATGTGGCGATGGTCTTTATTAGATAATAGAATATAATGATAATTAACAACAAGTTATATTAATGCTATTTCTCTGCTTGTGTATTTTCAAGCAAATTTCAAAGAAATGTAATTTGCCATATTTTAAATGCCAAAAAATAAAAAAAAATATTTATGGAATGCTTAAGAAAGGTCTTCAAAGTATTTTCGTTTATTATATTATATTTTAACGAATATTATTAAAGTGTATACACCAATCCATGCATTGTTAAAAAGCTTAATAACTTTTATACTTTATTGCACTGTCGAAACTTTAAAAGTCAATGTGAATAATAAAATTATTTTAGCGTTCTTTTTCTGAAAAAAATGTAAATGAGAGTAACGGAAAAAATGTGACTTTAAATAACCACCAAATAAAGAGCATACTTAAACTTATATCAAATTGGAAAATCTAGTTGGTACTTTTGCGGTACAATATTGTTTCCAAACATAAATTAATTTGCAAAATAGTGCTACCGCTAAAGACTTTTGGAATAGGCGCCAAGTTAATCTTTCTCTCCCGTCTCACGTACACGCACACCCATACAAAATATGAGCATTACATTTTATTTTGTTACATTCTTTTTTACATCAAAAGAAGTGGAACGATTCCAAACTCGATAAGTTTACTCCTCATCAGTGACGAATTATTGTTACCACCTTTCGGCTCCACAATTGTACTCTGATTTTGCACCCTTAACCGTATTGAAACTTTATATACTTTATTATTAAATTACTATTAGACCTACATCATCGAAACTCGATCCCGGTACCTGGGCTGTTCATTTTTGAAGAAATCTACGGTGTTCCTTAAATATCCATGGTCTCATCCTTAAGTCTTCCTTAAGAAATTGAGAACCTCCTTCTTAAAAAGATGGTTAGAAAACAAACATAACTTGCCGTTTAAAATCACAATTAACAACTTTATTTGGATTAATATTAACGTCCTGTATATTTAGGGTGATGATTTTTGGAGATGTTGACCAATAACTTAAGATTTAAAGCTGCAAAATTTCGTTAAAAACCATCCAATGCGCGCGTGCCTAAGACACGTCCCGGTTACCCTTTTATTAAATGTATATATTTCAGTATGTTGTAAACATTGTATATATTTTCTGTTATTTTCCTACTTGTAGTATAAACTTTAAAAGGATTTCGTGTAACCTAAACTTGTAAATTAATTATGGGCGTATGTTAGAGTAACCTAATGTTTTATTCTCGCTTGACTCGGAACTGTTTTAAATATATTATGACTCTATGGTACTGTGATTATTACCGGAGTGAAATATAGGATATTTATAATATAACTTATATGGATTTCAGCGTAAACTGAGAGTTTAGTAGATACCATTTATAAGTATCCAAAGGAGACAGAGTTCTTGTGAGTTAAGAAGGTGTTGATATATGGTATTAAGGTATAGAAAGATGGAAAAACGCTATTTAAAAAGTATAAGTTTCCGAAGATAAGTTATCGTATTCTGGTTTGACAAATATTAATATATTGAATGAGTAGTGAGAGAGACAATGGACAATATAGAGTAAATATTTATCTTACAATGTAATACTCTGTAATGTTACCAAAAATCCTATATGTCTATATAATTTAACGAGTCCAGTTTGCATGGCATATGCCACTTTTGATTGATTAGGTGTTGAAAATATTCTTTCATAATTTTGAGTTAATTTTGTTATGGTAGTGTGTCGTTCGTTTTATCGCCTTTGAGATTTCCTCTTTTTTTACTTTAGAAGAAGAAGGTATCATTTTTTAAATAAAAGGATTATAAACAGGAAGAAGAATTATTTTGGTATTCTAAACACTTAGTGTTATCTTGTACTAAACTCTTCGGCAATAATATTAAACTCAGAGGTTCTATTGATGTGAGGTGATAAGATGAACCCGCCTCTTTATATAAATTGACCCATAAATCCATTAAACTTAACAAACCTAAAAAGCTCAAATACCTTTACGCAATCACTCAAAGCTATACTAGGGAATTCAAACAAATCGCTAAGTATAAGAAAATTACCGAGTTAGATACCTACTCGATGCAAAAACACCGTACTTAATGTGACTCTAACTACAAGCATCGACTTACAAGGTACGGAACACCGACCTTTTATCTGACCCACTAACCCTGCACGCAGACTGCGAGATCGTATCTGGGCAATATGTAAGCTGGCTAGCTGAGTTGGCTGTGCTGTGTGATGCTGAACGGACTCAGCCGTGTCTGTAGGAGTGGCGTAGAAAGCCCCGTAGATGCGATTAATAATACAACAGAACGTAATGTCGTCGTAAATGTCTATGGATTATAACTTATGTTGTGCTGGTAATGTCTTCGACTTTAATAACTTCGCCGGGGAAGTTTCGTTAGGCATACAGTGAGAATATGAATATCTTAATGGTTCACATTATTCTTGGATTTAAACTTGTAAGCAGCGATCTCAAATATTTTTAAAAGGAAAAAATAATGAGCCGTCACGAGACGCCTGGTAGATGTGAAACATCGTGTTCGTACAAGTAATATGCATAAAAGACAAGATTACAGGAACTAAATATAGCATAATGAAAAAATAAAGTATTACGAATTTATTACAGAAAATGGTGACTTTATTTAATAAACATTTATTTACAATTAATACAAAAATATTAAAGCACAGGTTATGTGTACCGTAGTAAACAACAGCGTCGAACTGAGTGAAGAGGGGGTCGCGTATTCGGTTGCGCATGGCTGCACGTCGCCATATCGTACACTCTACTACATATAGACTATATATATACCTTAGTATAGCGTGGCGACCCGTCACCACGGCAAGCGTCGCCACGTCATCGATCCGGTGTATACCTGCGCCTATAGATGTTTCACATAAAAAAAAATTTAACCTTTTTTTCTGCAATTTTGATTCTGTAATAATTCCAAATTCTAAAAATTTAAATTCTATTTATTAAAAATGAAGTTCTAAATCCATTTAGTTTCAGAAATTCAATCCAAAATAATTTATAATCGTCATCAAAGAATATAAAATAGAGAGTTAAAGAAGATTTTGTGGTGGTGACTAAAAGAGGATCTGTGATTTCAGAAATGGTGACAGCATTTTAAGATTCCCCGAGTCTTCATGAATTCATTTTTTTTAATATTTGTTTATAATCAACAGCTGAGCGCTCATACCTGAAGCTGACACACGGTTACGCCTGCCTTTAATTGAAAAGATTAACTAAAAAAAGACAAATTATGCGGTGTAGTAACACTCACTCATTACCCGTAAACTCATTACATTTAATAAAAACATCTCAGTTGAACCTCCCGCTCAAAAAGCGCGTTGAATATCTTTGTTTGTCAGTAAACAATATTCGGCTGTCATACTAATTACTGTTGACGTTAATTCGATGCGCTCTCATAACTTGAGAAAATAAGTAGGTATGCAACGCTACGCGCCTAAATAAGTCAAACGGCACGGTCTACTCACGTATTAACTAGTCATACTCGCACATAGAATATAGACAGGTTTTGTTTGTCTAGTAATGAAATATTCATGGATACCAAATACGTTAATGAATAATATGTATTTGTCTTCTTTAAACACAGGTCCTATATGCATCTTCATGGCTTTAACGCTTAGGACACACGGATATTATGGAGCGTCAGATTTTTAAATATTTACTTATTGATTATTGAGGCCTCGTTAATATGTCTGTGAATAGGTCGAATTAACGATTAAATGTAGTTTTATGACATTCACATACTTATGGCGACCAGTGTTATTCAATATTTGTATTTAAATTGAATCGATATAATTTTGCATCGAACATTTTATACTTCAGTAGCGAAGTCACGATATCAGTCAGACTACTTCTCAGATGTACACAAAATAAAGGGGATTTTGTTTCATCTATTTTTGAATATAATATATTTCCTACAATCGTTCGTCCATTAATAAGTAACATCACACGGCAACTGATAATACATTCGTCTTATTTAATAATGCCATATTTAATTTTTATTAAATTAAAACCTGACAAACAATATGACCAAAGTTATGTAAATGAAAATATAAATTACATTTTTACCAATTGTATTTTTGCTTAGAAGGCAAAAAAACGAAACCTTCATAGGATCACCTAAGCATTTGTATAGCCGTTTATGACAGTCGTTTTTTTAGAAATTGTTTAATGTGGAAACTTATTAATCTAAACTTTTCCCAATAGGCAGAATCCAAAAATATTTCAATGAGAATTTTTGGAGTGATCAAAGGAAAGGTCGAAAACGCTCTTCTTTTTCTTGCTAACGTGTGAAATATTAATTGAAAAGGCGCGTTATAAGGATTAAAAAACCGTTATTTTTTGCAGTTTTATGTAAGATCCTATAGAAAATGTTCACAAAAGCTCTATGAAAATTTCAATGTTAAAATTATGAAAAAATAATGTTACCAGAAATTTACGAGAATTTTTTTCCCTTTGAACAATCTACTAGACAATAATGTATCTAAGTATGTACGGTATTTTCTTAGTGCGAATTCTACTAGTACTTACTGAACGTCATTTTTGGTTTACATTCACCACAGTAACAACTTGCTAATCATCGTGTACAATTTAATCTAAACTAAGGTTAACTCTCATTGTTAATCTTGTCACTCGACCATGGTTGCAAACAGGTTTATGTTTTACAAACGCTTTACCTAATAACAGATATAGCTTGTCAAAGTTTGCTTAATTTTTAAAATTAAATTGTCATTAAGAGTTTTTACTTTTTTGTTTATTTTTTATTCTTATGCATTGCTAGGGAAATTAATCCTAAAGTTTTCAAGTCATCAGTTGTCGTGTTTGTTGAAAAATTATATTCAAACGATTAGAACATATTTTTTAGTATATAAAGGCGTAGGTCTCTCCGCCGATTACATATTATGTACGCATAATTAGATACTTTTCCCACGTTTGTGGTAGGAAACGAATGTTAGGAAATTATTAGCGTTTATGAGTTCGAGCACGTCGAGCGTGTTCGTGATTTGTGTACGTCGGTTCTTGAATTATGTGTTTTAGATTGAGCGATATGATTTTGGTGCATTATTAAGTAATAATTATGGCGCTGACCGATCGAATCGGAAGCCGGGGCCATTAGCATTGTGAGTACGAACAGGTTTGTTAAAAAAACAATTTAACTTCTTGGCGTCACGTAGAGTTGTACATGAATTTTCTAGCTAGATAACGCTCTAACATCTTTTAGAAGGAAGTTTTGTATTATGTGGTTTTGAGTTATAATAGTAAATTTTAATAAATATTATTTATCAAATCATCAATTAATCTACATCTATATTTATAAAGTCGCATTAAATTAATAATATTTAATTAATATACATATATAAAATTTCTAAAAAGTTATGTTCACCTAACCATTAATTTCTAAAAAAAAGTTAAAATACATTTTGTGGTATTTATTTATATTCGAATATTATGTAAGAACGTTAAAACAAAGCGACATTTAGCAAAAATGTTATGACCTAGTTACTTGTAAATTTTTTGTTGAGCATTGCCTTTTCTGAAATTTGTGTATTTTTGGAATGGTTGTTTAGAGGTGTTACAAACAGAAAAGTTTAAGAGGTAAATATATAAGATTGAATACACGCTGCAAGCATATTTCATAGCTCTCCAAGATTGTAAAACATAAAACAACATTTCTTTAGGCCGTTTACATAGAACGTGAGTAAACAATCGATTTTCCCCTCAAGTTAAAACAAACGAGACAAATACGTCTGACCAAACATTCGCAGCCTCCAGAACAAGAGCAATTTGCACTGCTCACCGCGATCGCTTGCAAATACTTATCATCTCGGTAAAGTCAATTAAGCTCGTAATGGGTAAATAGGCGACAAATAGCCAGCGGTACATATAAATACGGCGCGCCGCTCTGAGTAAATGCAAATTGTGGTACAGTAGTATCGGCCGGCGCACAATGCCAACAGCGCTGTTGTCCCACCGCAAACAAACCTTTCAAGAGTCGTCCTGCGCAGTAATAACACACATTTCGTTTTAAATTTCAAAAGAAGCGGCGCATTTGTTTAAATAAAGGCTTCGCTATTAAAACATAAAGCATATGAGATGCAACTAAACAAACCGACGCGAGAGGGCGGCCCGGGATGGGAGCGATGGATATTTTATGAAGAATCTCGGTTTACTGATCAAACAGCGTTCGGTATTTGCATTCCTGCATATGCGGCCGGGTTCGGAGTGCCTCGCCCGGCTTCGAACCTTTTTTGATACGTGGATTTCGATTGCGGCGCTGCGCTTTTGGGGGAAATGTTTGCTCTGATATCGTTAATGAGGAAAGAGCATTGATGGAGTAAAAATGAGATATTGCACTTAGGTATATTTGCAGAGGGAATAAAAAAGTTAAAATTCCTACTAAATGGGAATGTGACGTGAAGTGAAAATTAGGAACATAAAGAAGGAATGTTAAGATGGTTTGGCCATTTTGAATGTAGGGGCAAAAGTGTTTCTAACATCTAATAAAACTTGTCAGCTACAACTAAAACTTGCACTGCGAGGATTCTATACATATTTAGGTGTTTAAAAATATTTAAGGGTATATTGTATTTCTATTAAACTATTAACAGACATTAATTTTTCACAACGTAAATATATTTTTTATTATATCTAATATGTATTTTTACTATATTACTATAGCGTATTTAAAAAAATATAACATCTAGAATAATCACTATAGTTTTCATGTAATCTTCTAATCAGAATTTACCAATTATGTTTTCTGTTCTTTCTTTTTGTTTCAGTAGTTTCAGAAAGAAGGGAGGAGAATGCAATCTCTGTTTCCGCATATTTTTATGATATCTTTTTAAATATGCAATTTGAAATAAAAAAAATTATATTTTATAAAATAAACGCTTTGAAATATTTTACATCACATGATTTTAAAATTTAAAAAAAAATCTATTTTATTTAACCCCTATTCAATTCTTATGGGAATGTTTTAAAAACGTTGGCTAGTGCAAAATAGTAGCAAATTCTGAAAAAATCGGCTGCAGCCAAGTGACAAACAGACACGTAAGTGATTATAAGGTTTCCATTTTTGGTATTGGAAATATTAAAAAGGACCCGAAAAATGCTCTTTCCGGTTATATTTTAGCTACGACTAAGTAAATATCGTTGATTATCGAAATTCTATTGCTTCAATACTGGTAGGTGACAAAATTACCTACCTAGACAATGAAATTAATATTTGAGTATTGTAATATTGTTAAGGAGAAAACGTGTTGCACATTTGGGGCATTCATCTCGTTAACTCTGTTCTTGGATTAAAATGGTGGTAAATAAATTACCATCTAATATCAATCTGAAATTTATTTTTCAATTCATCTAAAGGTGTCAGTTGTAGTAACGAAACCATAATTACAGTATTGTGAACCAATAGAAATACAGTTGTATTCAATACATTATAAACATCGTTTGCTTCCTTATTTTGCTTGCTGACATTATGTATCATCATCATATTTGGCACGACAGCCCAGGTCCACCCTGGGCTGTCGTGTCACCCTGGGCTATCGTGCCCAGGCCTTCTGTTGGAGATTCTTCCAGGAGGTTCTACTATTCGCCTGGGTTTTCCAGTTCTTTATCCTGAGAATGTTAAAATCTTCTTCCACTGAATCGATCCATCTTAATTTTGGTCTACCTCTTCTACGAGTTGTTAGAGGTTTTGCGATGAAAACTTTTTACTGGGTTTTCATCTTTCATTCTAGATACGTGGGCAGCCCAGTTCATTCTTTTGATTTTGCCGGTTTTTATGACATCAGGCTCACCAAACAAACTATAGATTTCTGAGTTAAGACGTCTTCGCCAAATACCATTTTCCTTGACACCCTCAAAAATTTTCCTCAGAACCCTTTTTTCAAAGGCTGCTATTTTATTCTCTCCAGTTCTAGTCAAAGGCCAGGTTTCTGAACCATATGCTAGAACTGGCCTAATAAGAGTTTTATATACTAATAATTTTGTTTTTCTCGTAAGAAAAGAAGATTTAAGGATAGAGCTTAGTCCAAAAAATGCTTTATTGGCCGATGATATGCGATTCTGAATTTCAGAGATAGTGTCATTCTTATTGTTAACACAAGATTGAAGGTAAGTAAAGCAGTCAACCGTTTCAAATGTATGTGACCCAATTTCCAAACGATTATGTGCATTATTTGGTGGAGATTTTTGTACAGCCATATACTTAGTCTTGGAGTCGTTTATTGCCAGACCCATTTGATTTGCAGCTATCTCCAAAGACAGAAAGGCCTCTCTCAAGGCTGGTAGGTTTCTAGCAATTATATCAATATCATCAGCATATGCTAGGATCTGAACTGATTTGTAAAAGATGGTACCCCTAGTGTTAATATCTGAATCCCGAATAGCTTTTTCTAATGCAATATTAAAAAGCAACACGAGAGTGAGTCGTCTTGCCGAACACCATTATTGACACTGAAATCTTCAGGGCACCATTGAATTTTATTTTACATTTTATCTTTTCCATAGAACACATTACAAGTCTAATTAACTTGCTTGGAATTTTGAATTCATACATTGCATCTTTTAAACGCTTTCTACTAACAATGTCAAATGCTGATTTAAAGTCTACAAACAAGTGATGAGTATCAATATCATACTCAATAATTTGACGTAAACAAAAAATTTGATCAACAGTAGATTTTCCACATTAGACATTATGTATATTATGCTTAAATAAATATGTTGTCCGATATATGTAATAGTGATTTAAGTCGCGTATGCTATAATTTAACCTAATGATTTTCATTGGTTTTAAAAAAGTTGAGTGAAAGTTCAGATATAAATAAGATAGTCAATAATTTATCAGGCAAGAGGTCAGTTAGGTTCTAGTCTGCTGATTAATTTAGAAACGGCTGATGAGTGTAATACCATTGGTTTAATTTAAAGTGCGTGTAACAAGCGCTTAAGTAATGACGAAAAAATTACGGCAACATCCAGTTGTTATAATGGATTCGGCTGTTGTTTTCCTTTAATTAATGACATAAAAGCATAAATAGTCATAACTATAATATATCAGTTTTAATGGTTAATATAAAATACATTATTTTTAATTTGATCGCCCTCTTTAGTAAGTTTACTTCGCTGATGATTTTGAATAGAAGGTAAGTTAAGTGTTATTTATTATTTAGTATTTTAATTGAAGTCTAATAAAAAATTACTGATATCAGAAATCAATCAAAATTCATCATTATCATTCAAATCATTATTGATGACAAAAACAAGTTTTGTAAGAATTATGGTAAAGATTGTTAAAAAGTCCATAATATTAATTCGGAAAGAAAATTTGCTTGTTATAACCATGAAGTCACCATATGAGCAATAATACAAAATAATTTCTAAGTAAACAAGTTTCATGGTTGACTTTCTTCCGTAAGCCAACTCGTTCAAACTCAAAAGATCTGATAACTTTGACTTCCACCGTCACGGTAAAACATGTCCTCATCAATACGAAAATACCTTTGGCAGGGCCATCTTTATTGTGCCATAAATCTCCAAGTATGACTGAATCTATTTCCATGTCAAAGTGCGGTCCGCATCAGTATTCAAGGAGCGAACTAAAAGTGTAGCGACCAGCAACACCGATTTAGTCGCGAGCGGCCACCGAACCGATGTTACGACCGTATTCAAGGAGCCATCGACTCTCGTTATGGACACGACAATGAGAGGCGAGCGAGTGTGTTATGCGGAAATGTAGAGCAGAATTATCAACGAAATTGTTCAATCTACATTCAGCGAGAGCTATTTAACATAACCATGATATTGTGGCGCGGGGCGCTCGATTGTATCGCGGTTTGTTTGCTGTTATTGCCAACGATAGCATCGGCGTGGATAATGATACTGCATTTGATATCTTATATCAGAGCTAAAGATGTATAAAGAGATTCTGTAAGGAGAATTTCAGCACATTTATCTCCGCTTTCAATCTATAAAACACTTAGTTTTAATAATAACATATGTGATGACCATATTTTAAGTAAAGTTAAAGTTTCTTAATTCGTTTTATATGACGAATATATTTTATAAATATAAACTTATAACACTCTTACTTATGATATATTAATAAATAGCGACTGTTTACATGCATATATAAAACACGGCAATGGTTTAATGTGGAAAAACCAAAAACAAGTCCATTAAGATAAATTTGTCGCATATTCGAAAATTTTATAGTTTATTTTCGAAATCCGAAATTTTTATAGTTTATTTCCGAAATCCGATATTTTTATAGGTTTATAGTTTATTTAATTTTGTCTTTATGTATATAATAATAATATATAGCAGTTTATGAATTACGAATATACAAGAAATGATAAGGCAATCACAATAAACGAACATACCTGTTGTTGAATCGACATGAAAACTTGTATTGCCCGGTAGCAAACTGTATCTAATTGCAGCATTACTGCCGATATCGGCGTCAGTAGCTCTCATTGCTCCTACTCGAGCTGCACCATTCAAGTTTTCCTCCACGACGAATCTGTAAGCCTCCTTTTCGAATTTGGGCTCATTGTCATTTGCATCCAGAACCTTGACGAGAACAGTGGCAGTCGCAGCTGCGGGCGGAGAGCCGCCGTCAGTAGCGGTGACTTTAAGACGGTAGGAGTCCCTTGATTCGCGGTCGAGATTACGACTAACGTAAAGCCAGCCCGAGTTGGGTTCGATCCCAAAAGAACCTTCTGATTCGGCTTCGGAGGATAGCTTATAGGTTATGCGCGCATTGTTGCCGGTATCGCGGTCTAGAGCTGCTACTTGTAGGATCTGTGGAGGGAGGTTACGATTATGTGATGATACAATCGTTATTCATATTATAGTATCAAGTGTGTGGGACATTATTACATACAAAGATAAATTTTTGTATTATCGTTATAAAAACATCAATGTGTTATAAAGAAGTTATTAAATAAATTGTATTCAATTATCTTTAAAATCACGTAGATCTCAGATATAAAAATGATATTGTAGAGTATTTGATAAAATAAAATAAGGGACAAACGTATATTTTAAAAACAATTGATATTTTTACCTTTGTATTAATCGGATCAGATTCCAACACTTCAGCCTCAATGTTGTTTTTAGTTTCAAATACAGGTGGATTGTCATTCACATCTTGAACTTCTACTTGCAAAGTCAAGTTAGCTGACAAAGGCGGTGTTCCGCCATCAGTAGCCGTAATGACCAGCCAGTGTCGGATGACATTCTCGTAGTCCAACGGCCTGAGAAAACAAATGCAATTAGGTATGTTTCGTTAATTATTGAGATTGTGATGCTCATAAAATGGCAATTAAATTGATCAAAAGGAAATAGTTAATTGCTATCGACTGGTTTAAGAAAAAAAAACTGATTTTAAGGCGCTAGACTTAGCAATCGACCCGTCAATATTGTTTTGACAACAAAAAACGTTTAGACTAATTTTATAGATGCACAAAATCACTTAATCTCTGACCTTTTTCAACGAGATAGAGATCTGCATACTTGTATACAACGTGATACAATATATGACACATAATTTAAATTTATGTTAATTGCAAGACTTTGATTAAGCTCTGTTATATTTTGCGATTATAAACATTGAGAGTGCAATATATCAATCAAGAACTATCATCGTATTTTATTAGTTATTTAGCCTAAGTGCTACACGTTTTTTTTTAAAAAGCTGCTTTCAACGTGTCTTACTTATACCAGAATTTTAATGAGAAACATTTTTCTATTTATTTATCTGGCATAACCTTCAAAATTACTTATCCGATTTTAATGAAACTTAACTGACATGTTGCGTATACCTTCCTAATGGAAGGTATAAATTATACCTCACAACAATTTACATATCATGCATATACACAACGATCTATTTACAAAAAAAGTAAAGTCGCTTCTTGGACACATATTATTAGATCTAAACCGATAAAAATATATCAAAGTTGTATTTGGAAAGACTGTAGTCATAGAAGAAATTTCCAAAAAAATTATATATACCATCTGCTATAAAAACTATGAATCAGTGGTTTCAGAGTATGGTTTCTAAAATATATTTCGACTAACTTTTATAAAAATATCATAACATTCATAAACAATATATATTTTTATATTTACTATGTTGTCTGTCTAGTTTATATGCAAAACATTAAGGGCGGTTTGCATTAAAACATTGAGTGACAACTGCTATTTTGCGCTGCGGAGTTGCGGTCTCGAATGTTAAAATGTTGCTGAGCTTTATTCTGTTTATGTAGATATTGGCCGTCAGTTTGTGCGCTTAATGTTTTTCAATCGCGCGGGTATAAACGTGCGAGCGGATGCTCTGATGATGTTTTGATTCGACCATGTTTATAATCGGCTCTGTTTATTGTTAGATATTAATCATATTTTGATTACGCTTTTATACAGATAATAAAATTCCACTGCCGATAGTTGCGTATTAAAATTAATTTAAGTAGATATTTAAGTATTTACATAGAGCGAAGCAGGAGAGATTAGAGAGAATGAAGAACAGAAACGGGACAAAGAGAGCGAGAATGATATAATTGAGGAATAAAAGAGAGGTATACAAACATATGGATTTAAATATATTACATACAAAGAACGAAAACCAAGAAGTTTCACTTCTAACGCGTATGAGGGCATGCCCCCTTTTTTATTAGTGACGTCAGGGCTTCAACATAACTAATTTTATCCGATATAAAAAATATTGAGAAGCAGTAACAAAGTGCAGTGGCCATCCGACAACAACTATGAGGTAAAAACATTTTTGCGTAGTTACGTACAAATTAATTACAGCAAGTGGTAATACGATCGTACTCCTATTATGGAAATAGTGAAGCAAATTACAAAGAAATATATTTGCCCTTAATTTTGCAGAAATTCATTATTCACAATTAAATGAAACTACGTGATGTAGTATTATTTCTACTTTTTTTAAGTTCTTTATCATATTTGTTAATAGCCCAACTGAAGATGTTGTAATACAACGAAACCTAGGCCGTGGTAAAGAACATAAAGAAAGTAGAAATAATACTACATCACGCAGTTTCATTTAATTGTGAAAGAAATATTACTTTTCAGTAATATTTCATATAACTTTAAATTGTTATCAATCACATTACATGTGATCACATTACATAAATGTTTTCTATCGCCAGTGTTATAAATTAAATACCTATGTCAAATGGTAGCACAACGGTAGTCTTGTTCTATTGACCAAGACTAACAAATAATATAATAAGGCACGCATTATTATCAAAATATCGGTATTATTGTTGTTCTTATTGTCATTAAAATATTACTTCTTTATTTATTACGGTAGTTAGTGGTAAACACATTCAGTTATTATTTTAATATCGAAATTAAGTACCACTGAGTGCGGTTCGTGATTTAATTTTAAGAATTTTCATTTCTAATTACCGCAATTTCCACGACAAATTTTCATCACAATCAAACAAATATATGAAACAAAACTCACTTGAGCAGCGTGACGTGGCCCAGCGTAGGGTGTACGGCGAATAGGTCGCGAGGTCCTCCTGCCAGTCGGTAATTCACGGTGCCGTTGCGTCCTGAGTCAGCGTCGCGCGCGTGCGCAGCGTATACGGCTGCGCCAGCAGCTGCTGACTCCGCCACAGAGATGCGGACGGTTGACGATTCAAATTCTGGTGCGTTGTCATTCACGTCACCTATTGCAATGTTTACCTGGAGAAATGGGGGATTATGCCTTAATTTCATTTTATTCACAAAAACATGTGACATCGTTTAAATTCCAGCAGGCCACAGTTATTTTCGTGTTTTATTATAGTTATATTAGGCCGTTCTATAAGATGTCCTTCTATATCGAATATTTTGAGAAAATTGTCAAGGGCGTAGCTGGGATGAGTATAAACCAAAACATTTTTATGTAGAATGTTACATATCTATCTGTTTATTTGCCTGCCTGTAGCACGTAACAATTACTGGAGCGATTTGGCTGAGACTTTTCCTAAGATAATGATTGGGTTCACATTAAAATCTATCTTTTTCTTCCATCAAATGTTTTTGAGATATTTTTTATTTCTCCTTTTTTTTCATTTGTTCATCTTTGCCTGTTTGTTAGAGGGCCACGTAAAAACTTCTACACCATTTTAAATTAATCCTTTATCAGGGAAATACTTATATAATACAAAGATTCAAACCTGGTTTACCTTTTGTTTTGGTCACATATTCCCAAAGAGAAATTGAAATTCAATAATTGATTCTCACAGAGATTAAGGCTAGTCTTTAAGCTAAGATATAAGTTGCTTTTCTATCCGTCAATGCTGCTTTTGAGATTCAAACATTACTTATTTTTCACATGCACGCCCATAAAGAACAGAAGTCCATTTAATGTTATGGTATAAAATTATAAATAACCTTTTGCTGTTGCTACTTTATGTTATTGGAAAACGTCGCGAAACATATTGAGAAGGAAAGAAAAAAAAAAAATTACTATGTGATATAAAATAATTTGCAACACGTTCGGACACCCTAAGTCGACGAATCAAACTGCTCAGTTAGGTATACTTTACGTTTATTAATGTCGTTACCGACCTAGGCTATATATAGCAAAGACCACAAACAAAGTCGATGTTAAAATAGTATAAGGACACCAGAAGAAAACTTTTGCTACCGCCGGGTTATGAACATTTGATCCAGGTGACTATGGCTATATAATCATAACAAAATGTAATAGGGGATTGACATTAATTGCTTGGTATTTTTTGATAAAGTGTCACTATTTTTATAAATAAACCAGCTCTGAAATATCAGTACACACTGACAAATTTCTAAGTGTGAATTAACCACAGTAGAAAGAAGCGAGTGTATATTTAGTCTAGTAGTACACACTCATTGCTGTCTTTTCTTGCTTCGTAATGAGGTATAATCGTGATGAAATCAACACCATATTGATAATGCAGGTAAAAATAATAATTTTAATAAAATCGTCCATCTTTTATTTCTAAAGCTGTCAATTTAATTGCTAGGAAAGGAGTGTTATGACTTGGCATTTGTCATTGTTTAATCTTGAAGTTACAAGTGCAGTAATATAATATAAAATAGCTATAAATAATAAAAACATCAATGAATATGCCATATTTTATATGTTATTTTTATTTATAGCTGTAGATTTTTGTTAGTAACTGAGGTACAAGTAATCGGATTTTAATAAAATACTAAATTAATAAATATCAGATCAAATGAATTAAAAAATAATATTAAAATTCGTATCGCGAACTTATTTGATAACTCTTCTATAACGTGTTCCTGATCTTATAAACTGAAACAAAATGTTCGGACTGACTACAGCCATGAATGTTTATTTGAATAACGTTACGTAATTGTGAGTAAAAAAAATAATATTAAATGAATTTAACAAAAAAGGCTAGTCGAAAGCGTGGTAGCAAAACTATTTTAGAACAATAAACATAGACTAATATTTCGAATTGTAAATAAATTTAAATAAAAAATATATTCAACTAATATAAATTAACAGAAGTATAAAAGACTTGTAAACGATAATAAATGCTCAATAATGTTTTTATTCGTGATTAACAAAGGATAAATTGTAGATTAAACTTAAATTAATAATGTATATTGTGATCATCATACACCAGAGCTGTAAAGATAAAATTACGTCTTTTTCTGTTAATTTACCTGCGTATGTCCATAAGACGGTGGGTTGCCACTTGTAGCTTGAACGTTGAGAAGAAGACTGGCCTTCACTTCCCGATCCAGAAAGGACTTGGTCCTCAAGGCGCCCGAGTTGGAATCAATGGTGAAGTACCCATCGGGATCTCCTGAGTAGATAGAGTACTGAACCTTTTGCTGACGGCCTGGAAAGCACACAAAAACAAAATAATTAATTATAACGAAGTCGATGTTTGAAGTAACGTAAACTGTAACTTCTAATTTAAAAAGTGATAATTTACCTCCAAAATTATTTTCTATACTTCACGTCAGTTAAATACGCATACAAATGCAGTTGAATATTAATAAAGCGCATAGTCGAGGAGAGACAGAGTGGGAATGAACCAGATAGTTACAATATTTTAAAAGATATAAAGCGGACAAGTTCAGATCGGGTCTAGAACCGGTATCGTGACAAAACCGTGTGGAATGACTGACAGATTAGTCGCAGCGGCGTCGCTCGTTTTCACTTAGATTTATATTAATTACATCACCTTTGTTTAACACCTCAGTCGGTACGGCCGACCGCTCGCTGGGTCGACGTCCGACTTTGTCGCTGTTGATTGACAAACTCTAAATCTATATGGATTAGTCTTCATCGGATAGTTATGTGGAAGCTTGTATGAAAATTCGTCTATATTTAATAAAGATACCCGAAATGATTATATGACATAAATCTCGCTTCTTTATTGCAGTACTTAAATTAAAATTAAATATAAAATATTGAATATATTTGGCGTTAATTTTGTACAAATTCATTATTCACAATTAAATGAAACTGCGTAGTATTACTTCTACTTTCTTTGAGTTCTTTACCACGACCTAGGTTTCGTTGTATTACAATATCTTCAGGCGGGCTATTAGCAAAGATAATATATAGATATGAAGAAATTTTTTTTTCTTATTTTAAAAATTAAACTATTGATTAATAGAATAAAATAAAATATAACGTGCTGAACGCTATGTCATAATGCACAACAATATATGTGACCAAAGTTTGGCAAGAGTAAACCGGTTCCTCCTTTCACTGTTCCTCTTTATCTAGACATAATCATCCTAATCTTAGCTTGACCAGTAAACTGGCACTGACTCAAGTAAGCATTCATTGAAAAATAGGTATTATATAAGAACGTAACCAATATTCATATAAGTATGTACACTCTATTCAGTTTCATTATTATTCTCAACGGTTACAACAACTTATACTAAAGTCGAACCAGTATCTACAAAGTTATGAACAAATAAAAACATAATGCTTCACCTGCAACTAGTCTTCTGCTAATATAGTTTGTTGTTCAGCTACATTTAATTAGTCGCGATTTACATAAATTCCTTGCAAGTTTATTTGTTTACATCAGCGACGGTTAAATACCGAGCTTCCACGGTTATGGAATACTCAATTTACCTAACCAGTGACAGTGCTTGAGTTAAGCAGGATGATTTATTCCACGCTTTCAAGAAACAAATAAGAAAGAAAAAATTATGTGATTGATATCATAACTTGCAGTAAGAATAACGTATGGACTATGTATGTACCTAGAGTGGCATAAGTCTTCACTGTCAAAGCTGAAAAGAATAACTGACTCAGATAAAAATAAAATTTATAATATTCCATGTCTATTTATGACAGTTTTTACTAATTGAACATTTTGACTGGAGCTTTTACTGAAATAATCCTCCACTATGTACTTCCGTCATTCAACTTCTACCGGTTTCATAATCAAATTGTCTTTCAAATAGTTTTTATTGTATTGAACTGACAGTTAACCGCAATGACAACGCTTACGTAACGTGGCTAATAATTATAATTTGAGTGTTTCTTATCTAAAACCTCGACTTTCTGTCATTGATTTGGATATGTTTAAAGAGTAGCTTAACGGGCAATAGGTGTAGTTTTATGACAACGGATATTGAAATAAATGTTTATTTTTTTATGTCAACAAAAAATATAGAATTTGAAAGTTGATTTATGTTTTTATTCCAAGTTGACGACCGATTGAAAAAAGTATCGCATGGTCAAAAGAACTTTTAGTTACGAGTTGCGCGGAACGTAAACAGTTAACCAATTTGAATTTTAATAAATGTTATTTGTAACATATTATTGAAAATTTTTGCAAAACTGTACAATGACTTCAGGGATTATACCCACAGCGATTCACTTTGTTATCTTGCATTGTAAGCGTTTATTTTTTGCTTCCGCTGAGTGATTACGTCATTTTAAATGGACGATGATACTTTCAATGGTTTTTGTTCTGTAGACATTACAGACGTAGACGGATTCGTCTCCTACCGCAAACCTCGCGTACCGATCATCCTATTGTTATTGGAGATTATATCTAACGGTACTTAATGCGATTGGTACCTATATAGCTCTTGTCGAAATACTATCTATTGGAGCAGTCTTCTGAATTTTTACGTTACACAGTAAGTTTAGACATTACATGTAACTTACGTAAGACGACTAACTACCTTTTGTGACGTAGCTACTTTATGTTCATTAAATTGTGTCCTGAATTGTTCCACATTCACTTACAAAATAAGGAAATTCAAACCTGTAGCTTCGTACCCTTAAAGTATCGGAATTCACAGTTCGGTTTCCTGTTACTCATCGTAAAAATAAACAAAGTATAACCGTTCTGAATAATCGGTCTACTATTAGAAAAGGAAAAAAAATGGAATCAATTAAGTGGTTTTTAAGTTGAGAGCAACTATACACCTCTAGATGGACAGACATTGAATTTTACAATTAGCAACAAGGGTTATTATTATTTTTTCACAGTATCATCTTCATGATCGTTGCTCATGAGGAATAAGATTTTCTTAATCTTAAGTTATTACATTATAAATAATTTTACATTTAAAACTTTAGACTACTAAGCCTTAAAATGTAAAATCTTTAATTAAATAACATGTCCTGGTTAAGCACAAGCGTATGCCGATTGCCAAGTGCAAAATTAGGGCATTTTTTTCAACAAATCTCCCCAACGAGAAATTAACTAGAGCGAGTATCTCTCTAAAATATCCAACATAGCCGCAGCACTAGCGGTCATAATTATTGAAAGTGTAGAAAGTGTAGTTTAGACTGTTGTTTAATTTTTTTTGTTTATTTGTTTTTGTTGTTAATTTCCCGATGCAGGTATGTCAGTGGGTACAAATCCCGGAGATGCTCTGGTAAGGGTGTTCAGAAGTAAGAAAAAAATAAATTAAAAGTGAGTTTTCAGACTTTTGTTTTACGATTTTCAATTATTCGCATTTTAATTTTAACTGAAATTGTTCCTCTCCAATACGTTGTAATATTTACCATAGTGCTTAGTATATTTATTTACAATTACCAAAAATTACTCGTTTCATGCCAATTACCAGTCTCCAACAGAAACGACGCACATTTCGTGACAATATCCGGTTCCGTAGCAGTGAGAAACAAAATGCTGTGTCTAGTGAATACGACGCAATGAGGATCACTAGGTTCAACCTGCAGCCACTGGCGAGGGTGAGGACCCCGTGCAAGTGCTGGGCTGCTGAAATTGAAATCATTAAGCTGTGCCCGCTCGCCGGCGATTATCTCGCTCACGAGTGGCGCGCGAGCCGTCCGAATCAATTAAGCTGATGCTCGCCGCCGACGGAGACCTGCGGCCATCTTGCCCTCGGCCCGGCCTACCCGCCCCGTATATTATGCCTTTTTATTGTTGTTTTATTTCGACTTTGACTTATTTATTTAACCCGTTACTGAGCTCTGACGCATTTTTATTATTGCGCATTTACTGTTAACGAATGCCGGTTTATAAGTTTAAACTTTCTTTAAATGAGGATGATTTGAGTATAAGTTATTGGAACTATTATTATAATGGGTATAAATGTACATTGTTGTCGTATTCAATTAAGGGAAGGCTGATTTTTAAGAAGTTTCTCTTTGCAACTGAGAGGATGTACCATAGACCTAATAGAATTTGTAATAAAATATTCCAACGCGCGGTTTTTGGGTTATGAAATGGCCAATGTGATCAAATCTGATCAAGGCTGACGTGATACAACTACTTAAAGCTTAAATAATGTAATTTTTTGGTTATTATAATAATAACGCGTAATATTCGTTTTGTTTCCTGTGATACTAATATTTATTTGAAATTTTAAAATAATTAACTCTCGGTGAATGTGTTGTTTAAATCATGAAATCATTAAAATTGAAGTAATTGAAGTCGTTATTCCAACTAATTTTAACTAAAATTTATCTCAACAATATGTTAATATATTATTTTGTTTTACTTTAATTACATAGAAACAAAAGTAATCAATTAGTTCAGATATCTACATGAGAAATTATAGTTGTAGTTGTAATAATATACAATAATCAATAATATATACAAAAAAGAAATTTACTTTTCCTCCTATTTATACAAAAAATTATATATTCTATACACACGGCTTAAGGATGCATTAAGTAAGTGTATAGTATAGTGTGCGGAATTAATGTAATGATTGTATATAAATTCTAAACCTCATCCGTTGACCCGAATAATTCGCAAGTTACCGAATGGTAATATAAGCCGAAAATAAGTAAGTGAAAGGTAAGTAGTTCATATATACAGTACATATATATTAGGCTTGTGCATCGAGGGTTCAGCGCCATGTTTCAAGTCAAATTGGTTGGTCATAAATCACAATTAATATGAAATTTATAGTGCAATAAATATTAATAATATTTAAAATAATTAAGTAAAGGGAAAAATATATAATGTTGTTTACAATATAAACACCTTGGAGAAATAATATATAGAGATATGTATAAAATTTATTTCTTTATTAGCTTTTACTAGTAATGAATTAATTGAAAATGCCTAATGGATAATTTGTAATAAATATATAAATCCAATGCAGTTTAAATAAGATATGATAATTTGTGTATATTATCTTCCCCTTACATTAATTTTTAAAAATTTGTAATATTGTTGCCTTGACTAAATTAATTATATTTATAATAATCTTAACAATACTTTGAAGTAAATGTTATTTAAAAGCGTCTGTTTGGGCGGTTTCAATAAAACAAGGATATAAAAAAGACTGACTCATTACTAAGATATTGATTGGCATCTGCTGAGAAGTGACGTTATTCCTGACATCTTAATGTATGTGAATATATATATATATATATATATATATATATATATATATATATACACATATATATATATATATATATATATATATATATATATGTATATATACATATACGTACATGTATACATGTATACCCAAAATTTAATTTTTTTTTTATAATGGAGGTATCAAATTACAACTTAAAGTTATATTATTACAACTATGCTCTCATATTCCTTTCAAATTATTAACAATTTACCGGGCAAACCTTAAAGTTATATTATTACAACTATGCTCTCATATTCCTTTCAAATTATTACAACCTTAAAGTTATATTATTACAACTATGCTCTCATATTCCTTTCAAATTATTACAACTTAAAGTTATATTATTACAACTATGCTCTCATATTCCTTTCAAATTATTACAACTTAAAGTTATATTATTACAACTATGCTCTCATATTCCTTTCAAATTATTAACAATTTACCGGGCAAACCACATCATTTTATTTTATTATTTTTCAATGCCCATTTCAAGAAGCGTCGCTTTAGGCTTAGATTAGGAACGATACTAAGACGTTCTTCCGCGCATCATTGTAATATTTATAATAACGAACAAAAAGTTCTGAAATTTACTTCAAATTCACTCATTCGTCTTATGCGTACAGTTATACCTATAGACGAGAGTGCGGAGCGATGGCTGCCCGCGTGCGCTGCCATTGCACATACACAAATAGGTCGGGCGCTGACTGCTGCCCGCTCACCAAATAACCGCCGGGGACCCTACATCAATCCGCCGTCGTCAACCCGACTCCAGACCGCGCCCGCGCGCCCAAAACAAAGAAAAAAAACGCGAAGCGAAACGAAACGTCAGAGATAAAAAAATAAACGACAACGAACTTTTAAAATGCCGTGAGAGATGCCAATTAAAAATTAATAGATATTCGGCGAGCTCGCGTACGCTCTTTCTCGGGTTATTATATCGGGGTTGTGTTTAATGTAATGATTGGATGCTGCGCAAATAGCGAATAACACGTGTGGTAATAGTCACCTTTTTGTATATGGAAACCGAAGACTTCATTTCAATTCATCATGTTTGATTATGTTATGTCTGAAAAAAGGCATGCTTCGAAACGTTGTCTGGTTCTATACACAGATTGGCCCAAGAATAACTATGAATTCATTTTATGTAGTTGTATTCATAACTAGCTCACAATCACGGTTTCATACATCCATTTTTCAATAGAATCGACTAAATATAAATTTCGATATATACTAAAGGATGTACGGACGTGCGCATAAACCTACTTTTTGTTACCTCACATAATGGTAACATAACCAAATGGAGATAAAAATACTTTAGGGTAGGTTTAACCGAAAATCACGCCACCGAAGGTAAATTTGGAATACATTGATTTCAACAGACCTTTCAGTGGGCCTTAGATTGAAGTCTAACGTCTGAAAGGAAAATATAATTTATATATATATATAACTTCCAAAATAATTAAGTACTATTTTAATATATAATTACTTCTACAAGGTAACATTTTTTTTCGAGATATGACAAGTTTGACTTTAAATATAAAATTTAACTTCGAAATTATATTAAATTTTAATTCTAACAAAGAATTTTAGAAAACTTTTGTTCCGGTAAATAGTATTAAATGTCACATCGTTAAATACGTTAATGATGATTCACAACTTGCACCACGTAACAACTTATATGTAATTAAATAATTTATTTAAGTGATGAAATAATCCCGTCTGACTCTTACGATTAAAAAAATATTTTTTCTTATAAAACAATAATTAGATTTATTTGATACGAAAGTCATTCTTGGCGTCAAATAAAAACGATACATATTTACAATCATATAGTGTATTATATATTTTTTCATGACAGCGTTATACCGCCATTGAGTGTCCTTACGTTATTTATTATTAACTTCTATAGTCTATTTATTATAACAATTTGACTGACCACATCGATCGCCGCATCAACCACGCATGAGGATAGCGGAACACAAATTTTCAGACTCCGTTCACACGACTACGCCAGTCGATTTATCAGTCTGAGGACCCTTTAAAAGTTAAAACTCACCCAAAAATGCCATCCAAAACAGATAAAAAGGCAAAGAGATGAAAAGAAAAATGTATGTATGCATTGAGGCGCAACAGTTGAAATTATAAGGGCAGACTACAATGGTGGGGGCCGGGCGCGCTCGATACAAAATGAAATGCAGTAAGCGAATCCGCATCCGCCGCCAACGGACAAGACAATGGCCGGGGCGCGACACGCGGCCGAGCTCCGACAAGAGCCGCCCGCGACCGCTAAGCTCGTCCCTTCCTCCAATAAATGCCCTCTCATTAAATTAATTTAAAGTTGAGTCGTAATTAACAGTACCGATCGCGGGCTAGATTCTAATCCGGATCCCGGGACGCTCTATGCACGCGATTGTACTGTTGATAATTGTTAATTATTAATTGGTCACGTTGCTAACGCGCCATTCACATTACGTTTGTATGATTGAGGGCGATTCGCCAAGGAGTCGTTTGATGGCGCTCCGCAGTACGTTTCTACGTTAGAAACTGCCGTAATGAAAATGATTCGTGTTATTTTGAAAGTTAAACGGTACCGCCGTGGGTGCATGGGAAAGTCGTATCGATTATTTCGTCATTTTATTCTTCGACGAGGCACTTGTTAACGTTTGGGATGCCGGCGACACGTTATCCGTCAATTTAATGCTAACGGCGTCATTAAAATCAAATACGTCAACTTCTTATGCGATTGTGTGTGTCTGGTTGTGGTTGTATTTGGTTGACAGCGATGCTGTTCATAATGCGAGCCCGTTGAATAGCATTTTTTTTTAACTTTTTGAAATTGAATTGAGTAAAAGTATGGAAATTGTTACCCTTATAAATATTTTTAAGATGTTTTAAAAACAAAATGTTGGAAACTTAGATTAATTTTTGCAACACGATATCGTATCTAAAGCTGTTTTGCTCTTAAATTCAGGCACTTTCTTACAGTTATAAATTTTTTTCAAGAAAGAGTGAGCAATATCGGTTTTTAGCTTTGACTTTTTTATTTTACAATTTTATTTTTCAACTTTGTTTAATGAAATTTGTATATGCAAATTTTGAATAACAAAATAAATTTTGGTACATAATTATTATAATATCCTAGCATCCTAAATCGAAGTGACTGAAAAATAAAATATAATTATATTCAGTATTATTAAATTCTTTGAATGTAACTTTAAATACCTGATTTTTCAAAATTTCTAACATAGGTTGAACATGTTAATTGAAATATCAAATGAAATGATAAATAATGACACCAATTTTGAAAGTTTTGCAGGAAGCACACAACTCTTGCCTCGCGTCCATCCTCTCGCACAGCGCAATATAAAATATAATAAAGCAAAAGGCGCAAAAAGAGCGGCCCTATCGTCAGTTAACACTAACATTTAAGGAGCTCGAAGCTCAAGGGCCCAACATTTAAGGGAATTGAAGTGATCCAGTCACAGCGCATCGAAATTGGCATCGTGTCGGCGGGCCGGCCGCTATCGCACCGCGCATCACTCGCCGGGACGAAAGTCGCGACGAATTTATGGCAGCGCCAAAACCCGCGCTCCCGCGCTCCCGCGGGCCCCCGCCCGCCCCCTTTATTCGCGGCGCGCCGCGGCTTATTGAGGGATTTGGCCGGCATTTCGCCGTGGACATTTTTTCACTTCGCCGCAACGGCGACGCAGAAGAAAGGTGTCGTTTCTTTGTCGAGGTGATTTACATATTGTAGGTAAAAAGCTGACAACTGTGGGTCTCGATTGTGAGGAAAGCTCGTGCCGTTGTAGTTATATTGAGGAGAGTTGAAGAAGAAGAATTTCAGATGTGGAAATGCTGTAATAAGAGAAGTTTTACACAAAAAGTAAAGCTGCTGTTTACAAATTATAAGGAAAAAGTGAATAGACTAGACACCAGATGGATTGTCGATATATATATATATATATATATATATATATATATATATATATATATATACACACACCTATGTATACTTATATACATGTACTATTATTTTGAATAATTTTTAGATGTAAAAATATCGGTTTAGCTAGTAGAGGGTAGAGTCCACCCAACTTTAACTAAAATTATCATTTTAACGTTTAATATTTCGTAAATGGATCCCTAATATTTTCAAAAGACCTATTCAACGATATTCTACACGAGGAGTTATGCTATTAAAAAAATCATCCTCAGTTTATATGTAGGGCAGGTACCCTAGGAAAACTGTTATAATACCTAGGTTATGTGATATGCAGACGGATATATGTGTAGGAACATGGTGAAATTATAAGAGTTCCTAATTTGGCTAAGGAATCTTAAAATTAAGAATGTTCCACGTAAATACTTTGTTATCAAAGAAAGTATGATCATGAACATAAGCGAGAAGATCTTCGGTTTAATCCTTTATATGGCAGGTGTGGATTGGAAAAGTTTAATTACAAATTCTTTCATTAAAAGGTAGTGGGGAAGCTGACAAAGATGTCACGTGGTTAGATTGATAAATATCGAAGATTACAGTGTAATGAGTGATAACAATATTAAAATATTCTTAAAGGTGCATTTGGGGATGAACATATTTTGGTATAAAGGTGTTTCGTCATCATGAAGATAAGTGAGTGCATCTTAGAATGTATTAAATTCCAAATTTATTTCAAATTTAAAAATAAAAAATTTTGAAATTTAGATGACTCGTGTCTCGAAGAATTAATAAACTTGCTAAGAGGTCAACGTATAAATAACAAACTTCCAAACTCGATGAATATTATAAGTCGCATTGACGCTTCAAATAAAAAGGGAAAAAAATGGGCCCTGGCCCCAACGGTGGTGACACGACGGCATGCATTTCTCTGCTTTAGCCAATTACGCACGTTATGCGATACCGCACCGTCCGATAACTACAGAAACGAACTGTCAAGATCCAGATTAATCTACAAAATTCGATCAACATAATAGCAGAGTAGACTATCGGGACGGGAGATCTTCTTTAAATGCATCAAAAGGCAGGACATGTTTCTTTCTGGCCGCTCGTCCTGACAGACATCTCCGGCGTCGGTCGCATCCACTACTTACCTTAACTACTGGCATTGAAATCGGAAAAAAATCGCCCTACGAATAAAGGTACTTTGCGGGCAGATGCATAATGCGACCGGCGCGGAACCACTTATATATTTCGTTTGGTGTTTTTGACTGTCATTTGAATGCCGGTCGGCCGCGCTCGCCCCAAAACGGTGGGAGACACATAAAGAAACTGTGGCAGACGCGTATCTCCGCGTACCTATCGGCTACTCATTTGCGTAATAAGATTCAAGCTTTGGCGACGAGACGGCACACAATGAGGGCTGTACTGTTTACACACATAGCTACACGCTGCACGCGAGTAGAGCGCGAGGTAAAAACAAAGCAACGCGCTGACGGTCGAAACGGACGCGGTTAACTCGTACACGAGTATGGAGAAGAAGTAAATTCAATTGCGGAGTAAAAAGTAATGAAAGAATTATTTGTATTAGCATGCAGGCGGCCAGCCGCCGATAGTAACAATGGACAATTCGAACCAAAACGTAGGGAAATTGGCGTGCCTTGGATGTTTTAAAAGGATTTTTAACATTGATATGAGTTTTTTAAAGAATGTTAGAAACGCGACAATTTGTCATTGCGATTTTAAATGTAAAATGGTAAACAATTAATTCCCTAACACACGAGGGGCTATTGCGTTTATTAATACCAAGTAACATTGAGAATATGTGCAACAATACCAAGTAACATTGAGAACATGTGCAACAATACCAAGTAGCATTGAGAATATGTGCAACAATACCAAGTAACATTGAAAATATTAACAACAATACCAAGTAATATTGAGAATATCGACAACAGTTCTAAGTAACATTGATAATATCAACAACAAAACAAAGTGACAAAATATCGACCTTCATACGACTAAACATAAACTTGCAAATAGAACATCCTGGTCAATTGGTAACTAAATTTCACTATTAATTTATATTAATTTCTCTGCGTTTGCCACTATATGATATTGAACCAGAATCGACTTCTTTTAACACAGTTACGACTATGCCATACGTCACATAGAATGTTCATATCTGATATTAATATTCAAACAGCCTCGGTGTGCTTCGCGCACAATGATCAATATATCTGACTCGCATAGGTCGACGTGCGCTCGCGAGTGCGTTCCATTGCATCGTTGTATCGTTCGTACACGGGTAGGGCCGTGGAGGGAATCGATTACGATTTTTAATTAACGGATATTTATCTCGGAGCGCGTTCAGCGCTATAAATTTGAAGTGGGCGGGGTTACGAAATGCCGCGCATCCCTTCACATCTAGTCGGTGTGGAACAATGTACTGATGTGGTGAAGTTAGGTATGTTGAATAAATACCGTTCAAAGTGATGATATCTGTAGAAGATAAGGTTTATAATTCTTTTGAAAAATTATTGGCGTTTGGGAGGGTTGGGAAGTAAACTTTATTTAGTAATATTTATAAGATATCAATAGTTTTATTTTGGGTTAGGCAAAATTTATTAGATGAATTTAAATTCGAATATTTATTTTCTTCACTAGAATATGAATAACATCCATTATGAAACTACCCTTATTTTATTATTTTTTGCATTTATATTATTACATAGTAATCACAAGCGTTATTCATTAAACGCGTTCCCACGTATTTATGTTTATATCCAAGAAAATATTTACGTATTTCATTCCATTATCAGAATCAACAGTTTTATTTTGGTTTAGTTAAAATTTACTAGATGAATTTAAATTGTAATAGTTATTTTCTTCATTAGACTCTGAATAACATCCATTATGAAACTACGCTTATTCAATTGTTTTTTTTTGCATTTCTATTATTATATAGTAATCATAAGCTTTATTTATTATACGTGTTCCCACGTATTTATGTTTATATCCAAGAAAATATTTACGTATTTCATTCCATTATGAGAATCAACAGTTTTATTTTGGTTTAGGCAAAAATAACTGGATGAATGAAAATTCTAATAGTTATTTTCTTCACTAGAATCTGAATAACATCCATTATGAAACTACGCTTATTCAATTGTTTTTTTTTGCATTTCTATTATTATATAGTAATCATAAGCTTTATTTATTATACGTATTCCCACGTATTTATGTTTATATCCAAGAAAATATTTACGTATTTCATTCCATTATGAGAATCAACAGTTTTATTTTGGTTTAGGCAAAAATAACTGGATGAATGAAAATTCTAATAGTTATTTTCTTCACTAGAATCTGAATAACATCCATTATGAAACTACGCTTATTCAATTGTTTTTTTTTGCTTTTATATTATTATATAGTAATAGTAAACTTTATTTATTATACGTGTTTATATCCAAGAAAATACTTACGTACTTCATTCCAAATTGAGATAATTTATTAAATTTCAAATATACACAATATATTACATCTTTTCTTTCATTTGACATAACGATGAGTGTGTAATCTTTTGCAAAATATTTGGTATATCTTAAATATACACGCTAATAAAATGTTTATTTAGTAAATATTTACAAAAAAACGGGGGCGTTTCAACTGAATAAGGGAATAAATATGAAGTATATTTGATTTATATTATTGCAATTGATTGTTACATATATTTCCATATAGAATACTAATATAAATTGTCGCCGTGGTGTGTTGGGTTGATCACAAGGCGTACGGCCTTTGTCGACGCGGCGTAACGCGGGGATCCGGGTTCGATTCCCGGCCGTTCTTCGAACGGGACTGGACTGGTCTTTTGGTTGGTTGTAAGATATTGCTTTCGTAGCAATATTAACTATATTATTAATTATTAACTATATCTCAAAACTTATAATACATATGTACATACTATACACCCTATAGCAATCCGGAAATTGTAATTTATTTATTTCGAAAGTTATATGCAATCGGAAGTTGAATGTCAGCGTGCATCCCTAAAAAACACACAAACAAAACTTTTCTCTTTATTATATTAGTACGATCTTTCCTCTTATGAATCAGCAAAAATTTCCTCTTGTGGATCAGCAAAATTTCACTGGTCACACAAAAAATTCTAAAGCTTTATATACGTTCTAAACATCTTATTACGCGTCAAATTACATAAATCTCGTAACAAGTACCACATTTTTATAGCCATCTTCTCTTTCCATAGAGCGTTTTAAAGCCACGATTGGCATACGCTTTGTCGATCTAAATCGACTAACAAATTTGATACGATAAGGAGGTTGTGACATGCACGCGCGTTCAATCCAGTCGGATGATGACACCACGCGCGGCAGCTATGCATAATCATTAAGATGTAGAGGCTTTATCGGCGACGCCTCAGTCAAGATGATCCGCAAATTTTCCTTTGTTGTTTTGTATTAGATGGTTCTGTGTAACTCTGTCAGTTTCATTGGTTTCTTTACTTTACGAAACGTATGTACGAAACTAACTTCACATATAAAATAGCGAAAAGTGAAGACATATTAATGCTTTTGGCGTAATAAGCTCCCGATTAGGAAAGGACTATGACCACTCTTGGTAGTTTTGTCGAAATGAGCGTCAGTCAATTGTTTAACTGAGACACAGTTTAAACAATTATTATGACACATCCTCTACTTGACAATGTTTACATATTAAGGTAAATATATTAACTGCTCGCACCGTCTTAGGTACTCGAGGGTTTATATAATATTTGTAAACAAAACTCATTGTTTATTAATAAGTATGGTATGGTTAAACATTAGAATTACTCGCATTGTCAAATATTATTAGGACATAGATTACACCTTAATTCCACAGAAAATTTCAATTTTATATTCTTAAAATAAAACAAATAAAATAATTCCGTTATATTGACAAGTAATTAAAGTAATTATCTTTAAAAGCCTATTAAAGTAATTATCTTTAAAGCCGATTATATCGTTTATTCTACTGACTGCAGAGGTCACGTACCCGCAAATCGTCGCTACATACATCGAAACTACTTTCTTTATTTGATGATGATATTTACAAACTATATAATACATATATATATATATATATATATATAATATATATAATATATAAATATATATATATATATATATATAATATTTACACCACAGTAAAGCGGATATTGTTCTTTATTATATGTTTTGAAAGAGTTTTAAACTATGTATTAAATGTAAATTTTGGCTTAAACTATGAAAAGAACTATAGCGACAATCGTCATAAAATTACATGAACTAATGTAATTAATGAAATATAATAATATGTACTTTATAACAACGAAATTTTTTAATTTTTGTTTTTCCTCAAAAGGACTATTAGTCTTTTCTTGTATATGAAGACTTACAATAAATTAATACAAAAATTTCTAAAATCTAAGAGACACGACGGCAAAGAATATTCCATTAATTACAATCACCAACAAGGACAGTATTGTCTTGATGGTGGATGTAAGTATTAATATAGAAAATTACACACACAGTTATTTAAATTTAAAGTTGAAATAAACCTCATCATTGCAGGGACGTGATAGTACACTAAGTCAGCCAGCTTCCAGTTAATTTGTTTACGGTTAGACTAGTCGTAACCCACGTTATTACAGTTCTCAATGTCTTAATCGAATAACGGCACTCGAGTGGGCACCAAGGTACGTTGTAACAATTGACAGGAAAATTATTTATATTCTCTATGTATTCAAACCGGACTAGACGACCGTGCAGGGCTTAATCCGATGAAGTTTTAATTTTTAAAACAAAGTTGAAAATTAATATTAAAAGTTATGATGTCTAGTATAGTTATATTGACTTTAGTTTATTTGAAATTGATGTTCTTTTTAAATGGAAGCTTAGATAAATTCCCGAAATATAATTAGTTTTTTTTTAAATCAAAATAAATCATCACGTTATAAATACGAGTGTGAATTTAAGTATTTAATAATACTTAAATTCACACTCGTATTATCTCATACTGTAAGGTACAGGTTCCCTCTTTTTTCACGCTATTTCTTCGATTCATCTCAAGCTACTTAGTCAGTGATGTATTATTTTCATAAGCACATAATGTGCTTATGAAAATATGTGCTTATGGCAAAGTCACAAGTCAAAGCTAATTCAATGGGAATTATATATGAAGTCGCCAAATTCGCAGTCGCCAAATATAATGAAGAAGATAACTTAACTATAGCAACCTACGACATGAATTTTCAACACGTCGTTCCTTCATCGCTTCTTATCTATTCTGATAGGTAATAGCAAGGTAATCTTTTACAAAAAAAATCGTTTTCTTATTCTGAATAGAATTTATACATAATTTTAATTTTTATCTTATCTTTAGGTCACATAAATATTTCGTTTTAGGTACATGTACGTATAAATAAGGTTTAAATATTATTAAACAAGAATTAATTTAATACGAATAAAATTAGCATGTGTCCCATAAATTAATTTTATACATCAAGGCGTAGTCACTTTAACAAGTGGGTTAGCGAAACTAAAAACTTGTAAAATTATTTTGTTTATTTGGTAGTGGAAGGTAAGCACGCATATTCAAGCCGAGAAAGCCATAAATGTTTTACAGCGTGTTCTCGAAAGCTTTGCATGTTTTATGACGTCAACAAGCCGTAATGTGCTTCTATTTGTGTTACCTTTTTTTATGTCTTCACGTATGACGTATGTGCCTACCTGGCTACGTAAACGCACGTGCGAATGGTTTACGGGAGCTTTTCGACTCCGAGTTATACGCTTCTTTGGTTTAACTGCTCGTTATGTAAGGCTATAGAAAGTGCTATTTTCTCTACAGTAACACATAATGTTTGTTACTTCCATCATATATTGCTATAGTAAAGTTGTTTGCGGGAACCACTTTTATCAAAACCTGTATAATTATACAATAGTAATATTAAGGGTAGAAAATCAATATATATATATATATATATATATATATATATATATATATATATATATATATATATAGTTATATATATACATATAATAAATTTAAAGACTAACAATGTAGTATCTCACAAAAAGCAGTGGTACGAATCCTGAATCATGGCTAGTATATGAGAAATAATCATTCAATATATGAAACCTGTTTAAAAATATGCATACGTTACGTTGGTATTTCACATATAAGTTGATTTATACTAAAAATATTTATATAAAAACAAGATAATATGACATCACATATTTACACCAAGAAAGTAAGTCGAAAGCTTTTCCCCATAAATAGTGGAATTAATCACACTTGAGTTTTCTAGTCCGATTCTCACCGTCAACTTCAATAGATATCTCAAACCGAAGGTATCTCTCTATTTCTGCAGAATCAGGTGCAAACAAATTGTTATCGAAGCCGATCCATTGTTGTCGTGATGCTAAAGTCTAACTAAAACAATACACGTTCTACGTAAATGCGATGGGTTTATATGAAGCGACGGACGAGAGAGGCTCAGGTCGGCAGCAGACGGCCACGATTTCAATAAATTTCCAAGGATCTCGTCTTGAAGACACGATCGCACCGACCTAGCGAAGCTCTAGCTCGCGAGTCTTCTTCAAAAGATAAGAAAGCACACTTACGAATTTTTATTAGGTAATAACTTTTAGTAATAAATGTTTTGCTAAATTTGTTAGTAATAGTTGATTTTTAATAAACTGGTCAAGATAGGATTTAATATTTTTTGTACATTGAAAAAGATTGCTTGTCAAAAGCAAAGATATTTTTTTTTGTAAATTATGCATCTTAATAACTTTTTAAAACTTAATCAGTTAACATGTTATGTTCGTAAATAACGAGCAAAAAAGTAAAAATATATTTACTCATTAATTTATAAGATGTTAATAATTATCACAAAACTACCAATTACCTGATAATATTTTATAACATTTTAATAATAGTGTTCAACGGAATAATTCAAATATGTATTTTTTGTACTATTATGTTATATATTACGAAAGATATGGTATTGAGTTAATATTCATTCTGCTATTAGAAGCAGAGATTGGTCAAGTACATCGTAAATAATAAATATTGAAATTGCCCAATCTTGTTTAATATAATTTAGATTACTTTGGAGCGAATTCTATATATTCCAGTAAAGATGGTGAAATTTACTTTGTAGCATATCTTAAGCCATGAACGCGATTTCTTTCCGAAATGACTATTTAATATTACATAGTTAAGTTTTTTATTATTACTACCAGCTTCCGTAAGAACCTGAAAAAATTAGAAATTCTTAGCTTCATCTTTTAAACTTAGCTAAGATCCCGGTGTGTAGACTTGGTACCGCCGATGTGGACGTGAATATTCTGCTCAATAATTGAGTCGCTAGAACATTTCTGTCACTACGCCAGTGTAACGACAAGAACGTGGCGGTTTTTATGACTTCGCCTTTGCAGGCAGATCTATGATTCTTGCAATGATTGCCTTCGCTTTCGTCTTTGCAAAGTTTATTTGACTTTTACAAATTGTTTCGCAGAAAATTGATAACCTACAAATAAATCTATATCACCGTAAGCTAAATCGTTGTTTCGACTGAATTATATTCGTAATTATGTTTAATTATCATCTTAAGTTTCATCCAGCAGCTAATTGGAATATTCAACCAATGTTTTTTTAACTCGCGTAAAGAATTATGCTAGATCTATTTATTACATTAATGTGTAACTTATTTAAATTATGATGCATGGTAAGACGTCAGGTGTATAATGGGAAGCGAAGTATTTAAACAAGTTTATTATTGCCTCATCTTAAATCTAACTGACTTCCTAATTAATCACATATTTACAGTTAAGCAAGTATATGAGCAGATCACATCGTTTCCGCAGTTAGCGACCTCCAGGCCTCTAAATGAAATCTTAAACGGCATCGTATGCCTTAAATCATATTCCGTAATTAAATATGAGAACAGTCACAATTTATCGAAAGCCACGTTTGGTCGGTATCAACGATACTATCAATGGTTATGAGTGCTACATAGAGATTATTAAGTACTCAATTAATTTGGGCCTTTTCTTAATAAATGGATTTGTCAATGACTTCATTAGGTGAGTTTTGGAACCGGTCGCCGTCGGAAGACATCATAACTTTCTCGGTAGCGATATCATATTTCGAGATGATGGTGGTGAATCTACCGCCGTTCTAGATAATGTCGCTCTGGCAGTAGTTGGCACATACATGTGCGTGCTTTATGCGGTCCCGTTGAATGAATTCATTATATGACACTTAATTAGTGATAAGGAGATACGATTATAACTTGTTCGAGCGCGAATTGATATGGAAGATGTTTGTTTTCGACTAATGGAGTGTTATTGCCTCGGTCTCCCGTCGGTTGGAGGATGTTATAGATTAATTTAAAGTATTGCGGCATTACAAACAATTTTGACAAATAGTTATTGGCCGTAATTTTTGTAACGGTACATTTTTATTGACTGCGATAATTTTACGTAAATATGTGAATACTAACGATTTTTTAAATTTGGTAAGCATATGAGTATTAAGAGAGAAAATATGTGAATATTAACGATTTTTTAAATTTGGTAAGCATATGAGTATTAAGAGAGAAAGTATGTGAATATTAACGATTTTTTAAATTTACTACTTTGATTGTTTTTGTTTTTTTTCACCTATGGAAAAAATATAAAGAACGGAATTCCATTCTGGTCAATAAAAATCGTTGCTTTTATCAGGGTAATATTCTTCTATGATGTTTATATCTATGCATTACTCATTTTTTATTCAAAATTTATGATATTTGACGATAATTTTATTATATTTTATCTAATTTCCAATATTAGTATTATATTTTATATTAATTATCCATTTATTTCCGACAAACATTTGTTTTTTTTTTCAAACGAATTTGCTGAAGTGTAATTATATCAGAATATTTAGACAAGTTAGACGTGAATATAATGTAATATAGTGTCAAAGCACTACTAGATCTCTAAGAAATTATCTTACCTCCAGCAATACTCGTAGCTTTAACTCCACCGACGTAAGTTCCAGGTTTTGAGTCCTCGCTGACTGTGAATTGATATTGAGGCGAATCAAATATCGGTGGACTCTGGGCTGCATCAACAATTGTTATGAATACTTCTGCGTCTTCAATAGAGCGGAATCCCCCACCGTCAGCAGCGGAAATGTTCAGTCTGTGGACTGGTTGGCCACGGGCTGATAAAGCCGTCGGTCTCACCAGCGACAATTCTCCACTAGCTCTGTCGATCTTGAAAAGACCAGCATCATTGCCAGATGATATCCTGTAGGTCAGTTGGCCAAAGCGACCCGAGTCAGCGTCGGTTGCTGCAACTCTAAGGATGGGTTCGTTGGTGAGTGAGGGATTTCCCTCACGGAGGGAAACATTGTATTCTCTGGGATAGAATACAGGATGATTATCGTTAATATCGGTGAGTTGGATTTTGATCATCGCTGTTGTTGCGAAGCTTCCTGTGAACAAAATGAAAATAATTATTAGCTAATTTTTCATCCACGATACGTGTATCTACAGTCAACTCTTTACATCTTAAAATAATTCAATTTCGAAACAAAATACTTGTAAATAATTATGTGCAATAAACACTGTTAAATTTTTGGTAATTTATTTTAAATAAAAGGGCTTCAAAATTAAAACATTCATTAAAATTACGCTTTAAAGACATAAAACAGCCTCCATAGTCCTAAGGTTCCTAAGAGTTTGTGCTCTATTTTAAATATTATTTACTTTTTAAAAAAAAACTCTAAGGGATTGGCAAAATGTTACGAAAACATATCTTAGATCAAAATTGAAATCGGTATTTTCTTCAACCAAAATACACAGTCCCAGTAAATAAGAGTATAAATTCCAGGATTGTTAACTGATTAGGACGCTATACGTATGCATTATTTAATCCCGTAAGATTGTTGTATGGGAATACTTTAAAACCAACTGGCTTATATATAAATACTTTAAAACTAAATACCTTAAAACCAACCAAAAATGTTAAGGCCATTAAAAAAGATCCTAATTGAGATAAAAAATTGAACATAAATTGTTCTCGAATTTAACAAATAGATATAAATAGGTTTATTTTTAATAAATATACAATTAATGTAGCTGAAAACATTAAGTGTAACAAAAGATAAATATTTTAACCCGTTAATTATTAAAAATATAAAACATGGGGTTAGTTTGTAACATTCTTGAATAAACTACAATATTAACAACAAATAAGGTAATTGACGTAACGTAATTTAACTATTTTATCGATCACTTCATTGAAATTCGCTTTGAAACCCACGATGAAATCTTTAAAGCTGGCAAAATAATAACCACACAAATGTTTGTCGCCACACAGTGGTACCTGTTTACAGGCCAAGAGGCAGGCAGAGAAGAGAGAGGAAAGGAGTCTTCGCGCGTCTGATTTACGACCTTCCTTGTTGCTCAGGTGCGCCGTAGTTATATTTTTCGCGGTGGATTTCGTTTGTGAAATTGTTTATATAAACTTTACAACACATATTTTTGCTATAATATGTGTTGTGAAGTTTATATAAATAATTTCGTGTAATTACAAAATAAGTGAACGTGTCTGAAAAATCATTAATTTGTTGTTAAATGTCATCGAACAATGGAATGAAATCTATAGAAATTTACATCAAACAGTTCCTAAGTAGAGCCTAAACAGAGACTTTAAAATGTTTGGTTAACATTTAGGTTTCGTTGTATTACAACATCTTCAGGTGGGCCAATCTTTGCTAATAGCCCATCTGAAGATGTTGTAATACAACGAAACCTAAGTCGTGGTGAAGAACTTAAAGAAAGTATAAATAATATCATCAATACATCACGTAGTTTCATTTAATTGTGAATACGCATTTTCATTATACCCCAAGACGAATAACTTAATTTTCAAGAAACCCGGCCGCCGCGCTCACTCAGCTCGTCAACAATGTGGCCTCAACGTATCGCGGACTCAATGAAATTAATAAAGACGGCAACTTATTTGAAATTCGGTGCCTTCCCGCAAATTGACGCTCGCGCAAAAAACGTATTTACCATTTCTTTCTTATTAAGCTCGCGCTGCGGCGGAATCTACACAGGCGAGCCATTCGGCGGAATGCCGCGAATGTTTTGATTTAGGTACGCGCGGGCGGCGGCCGCTGCGCCGACACTTTGTCGGTATCGAAAATGGCTAAATTTAAATGCGAGATAAGTGCTGCTCTTCAGCGTGCGGTGGTGTGGGCTGCAATGGATCTCCGTGGACAGTAAACTTGTTTCGGCGGATGTCTTGGAAAATTACATAGATGCTGTGGTTAATCATTCTATGTTTATCTACTGACTAGACTCCCGCATACACGAGCCGATTAAGATGACATTGCTGATTAATTTTTAAAATAATGTTCAAATAAATGAAAACTATACGTTATATTGACGTACTTTTATGTACGGAAATATAAACAACAAACATTTTGTGTACGTAAATATAAACAAAACGGGATATAGATAAGATAGACCTTTGTTTTGAAAGTGTGCAAGTGCACGACAGAATGGGCAGGTATTTTTGAATTCCTACTGTTTCATTTCCCACTCTACGTTGGTTCAAAAGACATATCAACGAAATTTCATTACAAATGATAGAAAAAACTAAATTTTAGGATTGCCAAGATGAATAAGGAAGCAACATGTTAAAATATGGAATGAGCACAGATATTCAATAACTTATTTGTATTTTCCAAAAAGTTTTTTTAAAATTTGAATTCAAATGTTCATATAAATAGACATGGTATGTCTATTTCCTAAAATATATTTCCACATGAAGTCAATTAATAAGTACTTCATTAGAAAATAAGTGATTGGTTTCAATTGCTTAACACTTAAATTGAAATATTATATAAAATCGATTAATTAGAAAACAAAAAATAGAATTTATACTCAATCTTACAATCTACCATATTAGTTACAGGATTACTCAAAAGTTATTAGTTTACATCACTAAATTGACGTTTCACATCAGCAATTCTGCAAATTTTGCATAATTCCCCGATACGTTTTTTTTTACATAACCGCACATGTTTACATCTCAACGTTAAATAAAAGAATCATAATAAATCGTCACACTAATACCTCGAATGCAATCGCTTGCCTTTACTACAACATTTTTAAAACTTAAATGCCTGTTGCGAATCGAACGATTATGTGCGAATTCAAGAATCGATCATAATACAAAGAATTAGGATGTTATTGCTTTGTATAATGATAGATTTTTCATTCAACCGTTTAGTATATTCGATTCAAACCTCACTAGCCAGCTTACATATTACCTTATTACGTAACATCATCGAAAATATACGCCTTTATCTCTGAGCTTCATCTTGTTTGATTTGATCACCGACGGCATTCTTATGGAGTTGTTTATGGCATCGTTGAATTCTATTTTATACCATTTTTTATCTGCTCGCAGATCACGCCTACCAGTACTTACGATTTATGTAATTAATTATTTACAAACATAATGAAGCTAATAATGAGATAGTTTAGGTTGCATGAATAGGTTAATTGTATTATTAACATAATTTATCTATTTGGTGAACAGTTTTGGCGCGCTATTTGGCGTTTCAATTACACGACTCTAGCAATAGTCGTTGTTGGAAAATATTAAATTTTTGTAATTTATTTAATGTTTGAAAATGGGTCTTCTTTCTATTTTATATTCCAGAGTTGATCACATCGTAATCAACGAAAGTCAGTGTACATTTTAATATAAAATATAGCCATCGCAATGCTGTGATTAAAAAATGATTGTATTTTCAAACATGAACAATATATACGTGTTTATTACATTAGCATAGGTGTTTATTACATTATACGTGTTTATTATATTTGTCTCAGGGAGATCAAGTAAAAAATAAATAGGAACTGAGTTATTAACTATAATAATAAAGCAAAAACTAAAGCTAAATATTAAAGTCAAAGTTCTAAGTAGATCCAAAGTGCAAAGTATTGTTGAACGTTAGTTGCAAAACTGTAAGACACATAACATTGAACTTCATTTCTGTGAGTTGTGGTTAAAAGAGTATAAAATTGGACATTTTCGTCATATCACATACTGAAAATCTTTTTTTCTAAGCGCAATGCGCAATTAAATACAAACTTTTTTTAATATGTATTTCATATTCACGAGAATTATATAATTACTATGAGTATAGCGGAAATGGAGGTTACTCAGGTGAATAAAAGTAATGGAAGTGTGGAAACCATATATATATATATATATATATATATATATATATATATATATATATATATATATATATATTTATAGTAGTAAATATTTCTATAGTAGATATTTTGTTTATTACGAGTAGAACACGCATTATGATAATTCTGTCCATACTTAGGCATATATCAACAATCAAGGTTATAAAATATTTTCAATAAAATATTAATATCAGTTTTCCAGTTTTTACTTCAATAGTTTTTTTCATTAGTTTATACGCTTGTATATCTTTAGGAGGTGTAAAAAAATCGTAAATTTATGAAATGTAGGATCACTGTTTTAGGTTTCCCGTAAACATCAGGTAAACTTGTGACGCTGCCTTTGTTAGTATTTAGACGATAGTTTCGTAGATTTTTTAGATATTTTTGTGAAAATTTCTAATAATATCCCTAAAATTGTCTTTTATTAATATCTGGCAAAACAGTTTTGAAGTCCTTCTCATTTTCAGTGTATATCTCATACTATAAATGAAATTTAAAATAAAGGCATATTTGCCCTCTCTATATTCCTGTGTAGATATTTTCGAATATTCATTTTGAAACATACGTGTGCTAATATGCTTTATCGCTGCGCCAAATTTCAAATTTTTATGCTAAGCGGCTTCTGAGAGAAATAGCTGTGACAGACGGGCATACGAACGTACTTAACTTTATTTGCCCTCTAAAATCTCAGTGTAGATATTTTTGAATATTCATTTTGAAACATATGTGTGCTAAATATGCTTTATCGCTGCACCAAATTTCAAATTTTTATGCTAAGCGGTTTCTGAGAGAAAAAGCTGTGACAGACGGGCAGACGAATGTACATAACTTTATTTGCCCTATAAAATTTCTGTGTAGATATTTTTGAACGTTCGTTTTGAAACATATGTGTGCTAATATGCTTTATCGCTGTGCTAAATTTAAAATTTTTTACTAAGCTGTTTCTGAGAGAAAAAGCTGTGACAGACGGCAGACGAACGTACATAAGTTTATTTGCCCTCTTTAAAATTTCGGTGTAGATATTTTTGAACGTTCGTTTTGAAACATATGTGTGCTAATATGCTTTATCGCTGTGCTAAATTAAAAATTTTTTACTAAGCTGTTTCTGAGAGAAAAAGCTGTGACAGACGGCAGACGAACGTACATAAGTTTATTTGCCCTCTTTAAAATTTCGGTGTAGATATTTTTGAATATTCATCTTGCAACATATGTGTGCTAATATGCTTTATCGCTGCGCCAAATTTCAAATTTTTATGCTAAGTGGTTTCTGAGAGAAAAAGCTGTGACAGATGAAGTAACATCTGAGTCATTTTATAAGGATTCAGTTTTTCTTTTGGTTTTTCTTACTGAAAGTTTTCAGTTTTTCTTACTGAATATTGAAAACTAAATAGAACGTCGGCGCAATTTGCAGAAGTGTCGACAATTGTGTGACAATACCTTTTATTTTACAAATTCATGTTATTGCCTATATGTCAAAATGCGTGTATTTTTTACGGAATCTAACACTCATTCCGCATAAACGAAAAGTTATTTTCGCTGTGTTTGGTGCAAATTATGCAGTGATAAATAAACTACTACTGTATACAGTAGTCGTTTATTTATCACTATAAAGCCGCACGAACAAATAAATAAATCCTCATTTCCACGTTCTCTAGTCCCAAAGGCAGTAGCGCGCGTCGGTGTAGCGCGGCCGTTGCGTGCGGCGCGACTTAAAGCGACAACGAAGTAGACGACAGAGGTCGTTGTAGAAATAAAAAAGGTGAGAATAATAGTCGACATTTCTCACCCGATAAATTAGACAAGGGAGCTACCTTACGGTTGAACTGACGTTTGTAGTTATTAAGTTATCTTTATACGAAATTGTTGTAGGAGTGGGTTGTAGGCGTCTGAACAAATTTAAATTAAATTTTCTTTTCGAATAATTTGATGTCGAAGAGACAGGCCGCAAATAATAAAAATATACGTGTACATATTTCGTTGTACGTAACAGACTGATTGTGAACACAAAAATTGAAATAATTATTTTAGAAATTAGGTCAGCCACAAATATTAATATATTTTTAAAAATATAGAAAAGCCTTTTAAAAATATCGAAAATTATAATATAAATACTCCTATTTATATATTTTTGATGAAATGTAATGAAGGTAAGTTAAATAAAAACCAGCAGTGGAAAAATAATAGAATTGCTTAAAATTAAGCGAGTTATGCGTTTCTAAATTTAATGGTGCGGTAGCCCTGCCTCATTCGCTCTTATCTAACACGATGAACATTATTCACAATTAAATGAAACTACGTGATGTAGTATTATTTCTACTTTCTTTAAGTTCTTTACCAGGACCTAGGTTTCGTTGTATTACAACATCTTCAGGAGGGTTATTAGCAACGATGTGGGTGGGTTATTAGTAATCTTTGTACTCCCGATGTACTCCCCGATGTACTCCCGATGTACTCCCGTGATGGAACCAAGATAGGTATTGGACGATGAAAGATTTACCAATCTATTACTAAGTTAAGTAAATACGTCCCTTAAAATCCATTCAATTAATCTAGATATAATAATCTGCATGAAATGTAGAAGTATAACAAATTACAGTGTAACATACTCGTACAATAAATTTATTTAAATAATTTTCCAGTTTTTTATTTTAATAAATATATTGTCTTTTACATATTATTTTTATTGCCTATTAGGAATTTTTACCGGTATATTTTTCGAGTAGTTGTTCATCCGTTTGTTTTAAGTAATCCAATCTTTTTACGGGACCATCTTTACATAAATTTTCAATTTAGAATTTTAATAATGTTTTGTGAGTCCGTCATGTAGCCTACTAGAGATTTTGTACGTATATTTTCTAGAGTCGCTTGTCTGTTTGTTTTGGGTGATCGAACCTTTGATAAATCTGTCACGTCCATTAGAAACTTTGCACGAATTTTATTTTCTAAAGAGCCACTTATACTTTTGTTTTGAATGGTAGAACCTTTTCACGGAATTGAATAAATTATGAATTAATAATTATAATAAAGTTTTATAAATATGTTACGTGTACCACTGCCCACTAGAAACTTTGTATGTATTTATATTTTTTATGTAGTCGCTCAACGGTTTAAGTGATTAGTCCTTTTCAGGGAACTTGCCTTTATCAATTTACATCATTCAAGCCACATTCTACAACTTTAATTTTACTTATTATATATGTTTTTATACAGTTTCAGTATATTCGTATTACCTTCATTTTTCTTGTACAAAACCTCATATGCTTCAAGAAATGAAAGGCTAACATCCCTTAAACAAACTAATCACCTATCTGTGGACATATTCAAACCAATGGTATGTTTCACTGACATATTTCAAATGAAAATATTTGTTCTTTATATAAGATTTATACAGATAAATTATCCTTCATATAATTTTTAAATTATAGACATCAAACATATGTAAAACATTATATGGAAGGCAATAAGCAACCCAGCCTCAATTTAGTATTTCGTTTTAGTCTCAATACTTTAACTTGAAAATATCTTCATGAGCATCCGTTTATTAGCCAGTATAAAAGCATCATCTTCAAAAAATTATAATTTAGGTTAAAATAAATATTTCTTCAATTATTTCTCTGATACTTAAAATTAAAGCATAAGAACTAATAAGTAAATATAATGACAATCTTTTAACATCACAAAAAAATGCGTACCTCTGTCCATAGCAATTACGGGAAACTCATAGATGTTGCGGGTTTCATAGTCTAGTTCTAAAGCTATGCAAAGCTCGCCAGTATCCGAATTAAGCTTGAATTCTGAAAGCTTTCCGAAGCCTTCGCCCAGGGTGTAGTTGACAACAGCATTCACGCCGCAATCTGGATCTGTGGCTGACACCTGGGAAAGACAAGATATTATGTGATTAATATTGTTCAAATTTACATAGAATGAAACTTTTAAACGGGACCTAAGCTGATAGAATAAAATTCGGATGAAAACTCATAGATAATTTACATGAACTTGTAAACTTAAGGTATTAAAAGTGTTTATACGAATTTATAGTATCGAATAACGATAATGTTTTAACTCTTGTAAACATTGTTAAATTGTGCAACATCTATGTATAAATGTGCGTATACGACTGCGTAGCTACATAAATGTACTTTAGTAATTTATTCGAAATCGTATAAATCACGCAACGTTTCCGTTTGCAGTTGCCAAAAAAAGCGCACCTATTACTGACATTCTCCACCTCACGATCCACCGACGGCTAAGAAACAAAACAAATTAATTAATTAAACTCAAGCAACATACGAATCATCGGAACACATTATCAAATCGAAACGATTTATGTAACACTCGACGGATATCGAATAAGTTAATCAGATTGCAGATAAGACTGAAGGGTGTTAACTTGTGCTCAGCCGTGTCAATTAAGAGAGCATATAATAAATAATGAAATAAAATTATACAACTTGAGCACATTTGGACTCTGCAACCGCAAGTCGACGAACACGGTTACATATTCATAACGATGACTGTCGCCCACTCAGAGTAATCAGCGACTGCTTAGTATGCGATTATAAATTAAGATCAATATTCCTTATATGAAGGAGGAGTAGCCACCGCGGCGGATCTTCGTCTGAGAGATGTTGAGAATATGTTCCATTCGCTTTATCGTATTGCTTAAATTAGATGTCACGCTATAATACTATTGGAAAGTGAATCCATCATGCAAATAAACAAGTAAAAGTTAGTGGACAGAATTCAGTATGTAATAGATCGTATCAAGGCTTGTGTCAATTTCTTAAAAATAATGGAGAAAAATATATAATTTGTGAATAGAAAATCTCCTTGAAGTAGAGATATGATATATTTTCCGATAGTAACTCGAGGTAATGAACTTTTAGGGGAAATTAATGTGGAAAGAAGAAATTTTATCACAAATATTAGAACAAAATTATAATGTCAACATGTTTAAGTTATCATCTAATTACATTAAATATGCATTCATGGAGAGTAGTATCTGTTCTTATGAATAAGCAAGATATTGATTAAAATGATACGACTGTATCGTAAACTTTAATATAAGTATAGCATAATACCACTTTATTAACTCTATTTTTTCGAACCAAGCGAAAACAGGTGCTTTCCGAGCGAAAAAATAACACAATGAATGAATGGATTTAGTTATATGAAATTCTGTTTTGAGTTATGTAAAACATAACTAAAACAGCATTTATCTGCATACACGCATAGTAGTATCTGGGCTTATGAATAAGCAATATATTAATTTAAATGATACGACTGTATCGTAAACTTTAATATAAGTGAAGCATAATACCATTTTAGTAACTCTATTTTTCGAACCAAGCGAAAACAGGTGCTTTCCGAGCAAATAATACAATTAATGAATGAATTTAGTTATATGATATTCTGTTTTAAGTTATATAAAACATAACTGTATCTACGTACTGAATGTTATCAACAGATTTAAATTTCGATTTCACTACTGTTGACTAAATAAGTGGGAATCTGTGTTCTTCTATTTTTTCTGCACTGACTGTGTTGTCAACAGATTCCAATTCCGACTTCATTATTCAAGTCGAGTAAGTAAGTGGAAATCTGTATTTTCCTATTTATCCTGTACTGATTTTAAAAGAGGTTTTATCACTAGCTTATCCCAAAAAGATAAAAATATCAATAACAGCAATAACTTGTTTAAAATGACAGGTCTATTAAATGAGCTCGTGACGTTTGGATAAATTTGTAACCGGGAGTGACCTTGCCTTGAAGCAACATTTTTTTGTTGACTACTATTGGCTATTTTATTCGTTTATTATCTCTTTAAATATCGCATTAACACTGTGATAATATTAGCGTCTGAGATCTTAGATTACAAAGTTTTATGATACAATCGACTGTCTCAAGGCTAATTTTTTGTAAATTCTCCAAACTAATAAACTTTCAGAAAATTCTGTTTAAAACTTATTTGAAGTATATTGCAGTTTATTTCTATAGAATATCATTGTATTAGTTTATTAAGTAAAAAAGACTACAATTTATTTTATTGCAAATAAAAATATATATTATGATCAGGCATAATGGCCATAGTGCTACTATACCATATATTCATTCCTATATGTCATTAAAATGTACTAATTTTAGAGATATTTATAATCGACGAAAAGTAAATTTTAAGAAATATGAGTTTAAATGTATTATAAATATCTTTAATTTATTGTTTGGACAAACAAAATTTACTAAAATAATTATTATTAAAGCTATTTTTAAAGCAGCGTTTTCTTAATGGTGAATTCCGAGTTTTGGGATAGTGTTACGCCCATATGCATCACACACGGTCAAGACTGTCAGTCAGACTTATAGACAGTTCAAAACGTATTTCTCTTTCTCATTAAATGTTAGATGAGTTAGAACAAGAGTCTACTTTATGGGCCGTACCCTATTGCACGGTCCAATTCCATGCAGTAGGGTACGGTCAAAACTATGTTTTTAACTGTCAGTAAATCCGACTGAGAGTCTTGACCGTGTGTGGTACATACGGTCGTTAATGTCAAAGTTAGATATCATTTTACAAATATTGTCAATATTCACTGTATTCGATTGATAAAATCATATAAAATGAAAGAATATTAAGAAAATATGTAATTTTTTCGTTTTCATTTGCAGATTGTTTTTGAAGTAAAACTTCTTTATGCACGCTTGACTTGGGGAGTAAGCTGGTGACTGCGTGACGAGAGCGTTACGAAAAGTGTGATCGGGCGAGGCGAACGGAAGTTGAGAGGGAGATATAAGTTAGTGAAGACAGAAAGAGAGAGAGAGTTACGTTTCGTATATTACTGTAGGGACAAGAGAGAGAGGTGCGAGCACACATTTTCTTTCTCTCTTTCTCTCATAGCCAGTTATGTTTCGTATATCTAAGACACAGTGCAAGCCTATTGTCTGTATCACACTGTAGGAGAAAGAGAGAGCAGTGTGCGGGCACATTTTCTTTCTCTCTTCCTCTCATAGCCAGTGCATGAAATATATATATTTATATATGCGAGTTTGTTAGCGTTACGCGAATGGTGATTTTTTGATTATTTTGTAATTTCATTTCGTTTTTGAACAATTTTATAAATTATTACTTTGTTCAATACATTAAATATTTTACGTTTAAAGTGAATAAAATTGTAAATTCATTTTAAAGTTCATATTTTGTGAATTTGAAGTTTTACTTCAGTCGTGTGGTTTAAAGTACACTCGTTTTTTTTGTTTTTTAGAATCGGCGATATATAAATAAATTATAATTTTAAGCGAGAAAAATTAAAAAATCAACAAACCTATAGGGAAACTATATATGCACTTATAAAATTAGGATAGATTGCAACGTCTATCATGATTAATCGTCCAGTTTTAAGAGATAACAAAGTGTATTAGCGAAGGTCAATTTTTTAATGATCCAGTATTTTCTTGTAAAAAAACTTAGTATGCATAAATGTTGAAAAATATGTTTTGAAATGTACTCACGCCCAATGCATTCGAATAAATGAATGTAAATTATTACTGTTATCTGAATACAAGGAACATTGGTTTTTTATAATCACTTTGACTTGTTACCTGGATAGTGTGGAAATCTTGACTCAAATTAATTAAACGTTAATTTTAATTTAAATGGTTTTTTTAATTAAATCATCCTTAATATAAAACTTGCAGTTTTTGGGCTGCTTTTTTCCTTAGGTTGTTTCCGAAGACGGGAGTAATTGTATTTTATCATATACCGTTTATATATATATATATATATATATATATATATATACATACATACATTTATTTATTTATTTATTTATTTATTTATTTATTTTGAATTCATCGTAATTGGTGACATGATTGTATCCAGAATCTGAATGAGATATGATCAACTATGATTTGGAAGTTAATCTTATTCAATAACAGGACGGAACGTTTATAAGACCAATCTGTCTACACTTTTTCTTTTTGTTAACTGTAGACTTATGAAATATTATATGAAGGAAAACATTTTTGCTATAAATACCGTTTTGTTTTAAATCTAGTTTAATTCACAATTACTCTAATAAAATGAAATTGTTCGAAATAGACGATGCCTGAACCTCACTCAGAGTTGGCCGGCTTCTTACCAAGACAATACGTTATATCATGTTTAGTTTATTTGTGTTAATTTAATAAATGCAAAAATAGCAATAAATGAAAAGAAAACTATTGATTCCTATAAGAGTTTGAAAAAAAAATTAGTATCACCCAACTACGAAAACAAAATTATTAAGTGAATTAAAGCAGTCCATAGTGAGGCAAGTGTCACATTATCTTTCGAAGATCGTAGTCGATGGTATGCAAAACAACGCCGTTTATAGCGATGAGCTGACATATATTTTACCACAAATAACTATTATATAAGACCAGTCGTCGAAATACCACCAAATATCTAAGGTAATAGTTAATTAATGTGGATCGTTAAACCGATTCGTTATAAAAAGTATGGAAGAAGATTCTTTCGTAATTTGATTAATATTTGAAAGTTTATTAAAGAATGAGCTGGCTATTACGAGTCCATGTACTTGTAGATCCACGCACATATGAATACAGCGCGGGTCAGTTTGTTTAAAATCATTATGAAGTTTAAATGTGGCGGTAATTGGTTTTGACTACGAAATACACTTTTGAAATTTAATACGTTTCGTTAAATTGGTTTTGTGAAATTATTACGGTGTAGCTAATTCAGAAATAACGTAACTTAAAATCGATTGAGAATTAGTAACGATTTTATAAGGTTTTTGGCAAATTTTCATGGAATAAAAATAATGGATGTAAGGTTAAGTTTTGTATTTTCCGTCTCTGTTGAAGAAAAAGTTATTAAAGTTAATAAAGTTATTAAACGAAAAGACGAGAATCACAAATATTTTCTCTCGCTATTTATCAATTTATTCCTTTTATTTTACAGATAGTAGTTTTTTCTTTCTCTCAAATTATCGTTTGATTTTTTACCTTTAATATTTGAGACAATTTTGATGTTTCTATCTTATTTTTCATTTCACGAATGCCATTAGGTTTGTCCATAATCGTTACATAAGAACTGTCGATTAATTGATATAATATAATTTTTTCAGATGCCTCTTGAAAATACAAGAAAATAATCTTGAATATCTTTTGGTTTGGGTTTTTATTACTGAGAAATATTAGTTTTTCAATTCCAAAGTATTATTGATTTTCGATATATTCTCAATCATAATTACATTTAAATTAATTTTCGTAAACAGAATATCCATGTAAAAATATTTTTGACTCAAAAAAAATACTGTTTTTTTTCTTTAAAATAATACTTCTATCATTCAAAATCAAGGCCTTTTTGATGAAGCCCGCTTTGATGAAGCCGCGGCGTTCGGTGTGCGTGCACTGCAGGATGCTAAACCCTTGCGATAACGTTGAAACAGTGTATCTCGAAAATGGGATAAGATACAAAAAACAATTATGTCAAGATTAATTAATAATTTCGTTGTTGTATTTCCTTTTACATTTGATTTAATTTTAGCTTATTTATTTGTTATAATATTTTTTTTTTGTTTGTCACTAATGGCCTAACTATTTTTGTTTCTTATTTAATGCCTTCTACAGTTTTCCATATTACGATATTTTTATATTTAACCGATGTCGTTGACTGGAAGAGATTGCTTATGTAGCAATAAGACCGCCCAATGTATATTTTTTGTGTACATTAAAGTTTGTAATAAATAATAAATGAAAATTAATGAATAAAATAATACAACTGTTTATACCCTATGTAAATATTTACTGTTTTGAATATTTCATTTTATTTACTATTTTGAAGTGCACCGTATACAGCGTATTCTTTTATTTACCAGCATTATATAAAAAATTATGAAAATTATAAAAAATGGTTTTATTTGTTAAGAAAATATAAATTTTAATTTAGTTGTACCTACTTATTATACATATTCTGCCATCTTATATAATCAATATACAATTAAAAGATTTTAAAATCAGGATAAAGGTAGGTTAATGTAGGTTATTTTACTGTTAATAAAAAGTTTAATTTTTATCATCTTCTAATTAAAGAATATCTATCTAGTTCTCACCACAATATTCAATAAATACAAAAATAAAGTTATATAAAAAAAGCCCGCAAAGCAGCAAATGGAAATATAAAATGAAACGACGAACGGGAAGCCGCCTGTCTACTGATCGATTTACCGACAAGCATACACCATATATAGTTATCAGTTCCCGTTTCTACAATTAAATATTGAACGCCGAATGATATTTTAACCCGTGACTCACTACTTTAATCCAATGTTGCAGTAAATTACAGAACAAGCAACGACATACCCGCAACGCCGGTCGCGCCGTACACGCTCACACACTCAACGATATATTCATTCCCTTTGTAAATATAACAATTACAAGCCATATCGGTCGTATATCGAGGTGTCAATGCTTTAGGCTATAGATTTGCGGGAGGCTCTGCCTTTATGTCGATGCACTTTCGAAATGCCTCGCAACCCGCGGCTATCAATAAGTATAATGCAATTTTTAATTCCGCTCGTATGTGGAATGCGTCGATATACGATACTTATCGATGGTGATGTTTGGAGCTCTGTCACGTTAGGACGTCGACGGAGAATAAGGGTAAAAAGAGTGTAGCCGATGGACAGTTTAATGTAAGAGATCGGGCGCGGTATATTTCGGCGTATACGAGCGTTTATTTGGACTTGTGGGCGTTGACGCTTTAGGTACTTGTCGCTGTGTTGCGATTTAAACCTTTAACTGTTGTTTCCGGAGAAAATTCGTAATTCTTTGTTCTCTTTGAAAGGATTTGACTTCACTAAAATATACGGCCGGTTGATGCGTTGATAATGATGTAGGAAGCGAATATATTCGAATCGATGATTGGGAATTATTTAAACATGTCGCTATGTTGAATATATTTGCCACAGTTTCTGTAACGGTATAATATATTGAGTTAGCGTAGGAATATAGAACATTAGAACTAGTAATACTCCAAATATAAACTCATAAAAGATAGAAATTTTAACAAAGATTTAATCATTAGTTGTTAATTTACAATTTCTAAAACAGTTAATGATTTTTAAAAACATATTTTCAAAAAAGATTGTACTAAGTTAGGCAATAATGTCGTATTGAGTAAGTTGAGTGTATTACTATTATGACAAAAACTGGGAATTTAATATGAAAAGATATATTTGAATGAACATATCTCGCTACAATCTGTTGCATGTACAGTAAAATTTCTAATACACTACGAAATAAATAAATTTAGATCTTGTATGCAATGTAATAAAATCGTTAATTTATTATATTTAGCAATAATATTATTCAAAATCCGTAATACGCGAGAATTTAAATCAAGAAAACCATTAAAATTCTTTTGTCAAAAAGCTCAGAGTTATTGTTAATGCTTATTGAAAGACAGATAAACATTAAATAAAATAATTCTCCTTAACTAGCGGTCAACTTCCATTAACTGACCATAGAAATTTTTGTTTCATGTAATACATTATAAGTTAAGATTGTTTGAAAAGTTTTTTGCTTCATTTAAAAACCGAATTATTACCTCAATACTCCCTCAATTTAATTTAATAAGAGTCCAGTGGAAGCAAGAAGAAAAATGTTTTGCTTATTAAACTTCATTATCCAGATTTCTTGCAATTATTCGTATTTTCATTAAAAATTTATTTAAACTTCGAACACAATTTGAATACAAGAAATTATGGGAACCCGATGAAATCAAAGTAAACTTACTCGATTAATAAACATGCACGAACGGCACATTCCACGATCGAATTTATAGAATCGAGATTTTAATCTGAAAAAAACATCAATTCAAGTTTATCGCGCGAAAAATTTATCCTCGCTAAATTTACAATGGACATTTCAACGTACGTATAAATTACAATACTTCTTCCAAATAAATAAGAGAACTTACAAATCGAGGACCATACCGTATCGAAATTACACGAAACGTTTCATTGACAACCCACATGCTCGATGTACGGACGTTAGTCTGCCCGTGAGACGGTAAAACGTATTCTTACAGAGACGTTCGCTGACACGGATGCTGTGAAATATCGCGTGTCTTACGGATGTGCGGTTTTCAGTAAATGGATATTAGTATAACGAAATTGTCGCTGGCAGTCAGTGTATGCTGGCATACTAGAGCATTTTATTTATTCTTTAAACAAATCTATTGATTGCCGCCTAATAAGTACTAAGTCTAGCCATTAATACTCGACCATACACAATCAGTATTAAACAATTATTATTTTGATCGATTAATTTTAATTATCACAAATTATTATTATCCAAAAAACATTTTTCTGTGGTTACAATGGTTGCTATTTGAATTCTACTTTAGGCTTTAACTTTAGAATGGCATCCTTTCATTGTATAAGGTGTATTTTAAAGTAAATCAAACACGCCTTTTGATAGACACAATTTCTATTACGCTGATATTACTAACAAAATGGAAAGCTTATCTTTAGTTTGTTAAAGCTCAAATTTTACTAGGTGCCGTACAATTGCTAAGGTGAAGTTGTACTACGTACTGTGCGTTTGCTAAACTCAATTTTTACTAAGTACTTCACAGTTTACTAAATTCTGTGTAATTGTTTACTGAACCATTTTGCTATTTTGAGTTACATTAGATACTAAGCAATTCGTCCAAATTTTGTAACTATGCAAGTATGTCAAACAGCCGTGCGATCGGTGTACTTCATAAGCGTAAGCACGATGCGAGCGAACTAATGTGATTTCCGCTGCAGAGTAGCGCGAGATGCCGGCCGAGATGGCGTGGGCGGGCGTGGCGCCGGTGCTGCACTGTGCGACGAGTAATTAGTACCGATAGTTTGGCCGCTCCAACAATTGCTTGATTAATTAATATGGATAGTCATAGTCTCATTCTTTTATTTGTTAATGGCCTGTGTGCGTTAGTGGAATAATTAGTATTATTCCAACACCTATTCAAAGCGTGAAGCGAACTGTCATGGCATATGGCGAGTTAATTTATTGTTTTTCGTTTCGTTATGAGCATTCCAGGTAAACTATTGCGCTCGATGTCGCATTCAAAGGCCTCGTAGCTTTGGTTATTACGTTACGTTTAGAGGAATGAGTTTCATCAGGGGACGAGGGTCAAAGACACTTAATGATCAATACTATTTTACGTAAGCAACTAACTGTAATGTGATCACACTGGCTTCGTAATTATTGTTTAAACTGTATGAATCTTTATTTATTATTTTCTAAGTAAATTTTGTAGTTAATATTTAATTAATTTTTACCTTTTAAACCTCGTTAATATACATACATATTAGTGATGTAACGAATAATCGTTTCCGCATTGTATTCGCAAATATTCGCATTTTTTTAAACATTGCATTCGCATTCGTATTCGCGGAAATAATTTGAATATTTTGGGAATGTGATTGTCACAAAATTTTCGTGTTAAGCTCATTAAAATATAAAAGTATGAATATCACGAAAACAGTATAACATAAATTTCAAAAACTATTTATTGTAAACAGACGTAGTACTTTAAGGAAACAAAAAAGGGAATTGAGTTTTTTTAACATAAATCTAAACTTTATATTTGCTAAAACGTACTTTATCTATGAAACAACTTTTTAAGAAAAAAAAAACGAAAATATTTCTTCTTTAAAATGAAAAAAAAACTGCAACAAAATGTTCATAGAAATTGCAAATTATAACATAAATTTAACATTTGGAATCTTCAACGTGTTATGTAAAAATAAAGGCGTTGATGCCTTTTCTCCTTGTAGTCCAATTCACTGAGGTATGTAAAGAAGACCAGCACAACATTTGTCTGCTGGGAATACTCGTGGATGGTGTAACTAAATATTTTCTCGATACAGAATAAAGAAGCTCATACTTCTGTTTGTTCATTTTCTGTCACGTTGAAGGTTCACATCATGTTCCTAACGCTTTTACTCTAAATTTTTCTAATTAAACGTTTCTTTAAGGTTTCAGAATCCTAAAAAGCTAGAATCTGTCAGCAAAGTTGTGGTGTCCCTTAAAGAAATGCGTTACATTGATTGAAAGGCATTGGATGGGGATTTTTTAGTATCATCAATCATTCTGGCACGCTCGTGGATAACTTGAGGAACTTAAAGTTATTTTTAATCAAAATTAATATATTACCTGACATACTTTTTTGTTACAGTATTTCTGAAAAAAAAATTACTTTGTGTCTTGGGTCTATGAAAGCAGTCGCGGCAAACAAGTTTTATTTTCGAAATGTGAAAATATAACATTAAAACGTGAATCATATCTACAATGTATTGTTAGAATAACTCAAATTCATCATTTAGTTTTTATAAAGCGACAATTAAAGGTACTACTGATAATACGGAAATGTCAGCTGCACTTAGTCTTTTGGTGATTTTTTCAAATGGTTCCAGAAAACATATCAGCTTTTTAACTCTACTTGAGTATTTCGAGATAATTATATTCTTGATATGCTAAATGCTTTTTGTCAGAAATTAGGGTATTATGTAGAATAATGACCCAAATTCGCCTTCTTCTCCGACCCTCTTTTCGACCCAATTGGCGATTATTTTCAAGTTATATGAGTCTTAACTGTAGAAACAGGTTTAGTAATAGATTTTTAAATTGTTTCCTAATTCTAAAATGAATCAGTTTACCTTTTTAACGATATATTATTTATGAACATATCTTGCATATTTCTGTCGATCTATTAGATTTAATTATGCCAGTAATGCGTGCACGGCCATATTTGTTCATTTTTATTCACAGACAAACGGCGATAGAATAAAAAATCGGTATTTGCATTCGCGAATATTGATGCCAAATATTCACATTCTCATTCGTATTTACGAATGTCTAAAAATATATATTCGTTACATCGCTATATATTAAACTTTTGTATTAAAGGTCTAACAAAAGAGCGGTTATTTAAAACAAACAGGTGGAGCTTCAAATTGTGATTGCATTCCTAATTTATAGATATTTGAAGGTGATTAATCTGATTGTTGCATTGAAAATAGAAATTGTATAATTCGAAAAGTATTTTAGTCTAAATAAAATATATGTATTCACTTCGCACATCTTTATGAATTAAAAAATACATTTTTAACTTATTGTATTCATATTACTTTTACCATAATACTAATAATTCTGTTTAACTTATTAATCCAATAACTAGATACAATTTCTAAGTACGAGTACCTACACTATAAGGGTTCTATATACACTTAGTTACATGTAACAACTTAAACATTTAAGGTTGCGTAATAATTTTATTAAATCTTTATAAATATTGATATTATTTTACACTATGTAAATACATTTTCTATTACACCTTACAAAGGTGTATGATAAACAACTTCGTTCGTTTTAAATTTTTGACATACGTAGTTAAAAATGAAGAAGGTACTAATTGAAAATAAGGAAGTGTTCACTGGAAAAATTAAGAACATTTTGAAGACTAATAATAATTTTTGATTGCTTTCTAGAATGCTTAGTTAATGATAACTCACTTGTTGAAAGAAAAGTTAATTCTTTTTGCAAAGGTACTTAAAAAAAATTAAAAAATATGTGATCTGTATGTTCAGATAATTCGACTACATTGGTCTTAAACTGAAAGACTTGCTGTGATATGGACAGCCAGACTGACTATCGGAGAGTATACTGTGACTTATGTATGGCCCGACAAATTTTGAAAAAGTTGCTGTGCCATATGCAGGACCAAACGGATTTGATGTAATTTTAAGTGATCCGTTTATACTAGTTATCTTAAATTGTACCCGTTAACGTGAAAAATGTAACACAAATCTCGCCTTACTTTCACTTTAATTGTCGCTTTAATTTCACATAAATTGATATTATGACGTATGCTGGGCCAGGCAGACTTGACGCAATTTTAAGTGATCCCTTCGTACTATTAATCCTAAATAGTACCCGTTAACTTCAGAAATGCGACATAAAGGTCGCCTTACTTTCACTTTAATTGTCACTTCAATTTCAATTTAATTGATTCTGAGACATGTGGATGGCTAAAGGAAATTCTGAAAAAGCTGATGTGACATATGCGGTGCCAGACGACCTTGACGCAATTTTAAGTGTTCCCTTTGTACTATTAATCCTAAATAGTGCCCGTTAACGTCAGAAATGTAACATAAAGGTCGCCTTACTTTCACTTCAATTGTCACTTCAGTTTCACTATAATTGATAATGTGACATATGGGTTGCCAAACAAAATTCTGAAAAAGCTGCTGTGACGTATGCGGGTCCAGGCGGACTTGTCGTAATTTTAAGTTAATATTTTATGTAATATTAATTCTAAATAGTACCCATTAATGTCAGAAATGCAACATAAAGGTCGCCTTTTAGAAGGTCGAATTTTAGAATAATTGTCATATTTAAAAAAAAGGATTTAAAGGACAACAACGAAAACAGGCAAACTTTTTACATTAGAGTTGACTTGTACACCAAAATGCGCATTTTTTATCATATTAATAATTTTTGTGGTATGTTTGAAATTCTTGGGATATGAAAATTATATTTGAAAAAAATTATTTCTGGAAAAGCGGATTTTCATACAATAACAGCTTTGTAAATTCATCATAAACATTTATTTACACATCAGGATTGCCATACGAAAAATGACATTTGTTCTAATTGGTTTTTAATCGATTAAAATATTTGATTCTTATTATTACTTGAAATATTACTTTTCTTTTGAAATATATTATTCATTCATTGAATAATGTTCATTTTTGTGTATTAAAATCGTTATTGATTATGGATGCGTTCAAAAATTGGGATTAGAAGGCTAAAAAATATTGACCACTGATCTGTCAGTTAATTGTATGTTGAAATAATTATTGTATACCACACCCAACAAAATATTTTATACCACACCCAACAAAAGCATTAAAATTAATGGTTTAAAATATATCTTACAGTCGTAAAATTTGTGTTTTTATTCTTGCCCAGAAGTGGACTTAATTTCTTGTAGCGGACAGCTCCATTACATTTTAAATATTGTTCTCTTTTTATATTTATGTAACTTAATATAGAAATATTTTTATCCATCTAGAATTGAATTTACCCCCAAGGAATAAAGGCAGTCAGTACGCGAAATACATGGTCCGGTACATGACTTTGCATTGATACTTCGACTGAGGACAGTGCCTTGCAATTAAACTCCATACGTCATCAAGTTTTTTAAATACGCCTTTCCCAAATTGGACAGAGTTGGGATCGATCACCACCGCCGAGTGCGGGTCGAGTGGCACCAGAGTGCAAATTGGTCAGCTCGCGCGCGTTTATGATCGATTGTTCATTATCGTGACTTCGCGAACTACCGACTTTCTTGCATGGGACGCACGGGGCGGCTGTGGGTGTGCGATGAAAGAGGTGTGAAAACGGACGCGATGCAGGAATGCTGACCGTCGACGTAGATATACGGAGGCCGGCTGCCGTGTAGTCAATGTAGCCTGGTGTTTGAATAAGCGGCCGTCAGCGTGAGTGCAGACTTTGTTCGGGTCTCAAAAGTTTTGTAATAAATCAGAGGGTTGACTGAAATTTACTTATCTTTATAGGAAAATGTTTGCCTAAGTATCTCAGTACTTTAAAAATGAACGATTTAGAATAAGCTACCCTCGTACACCTTTTACTTTGGTTCTCAAAATTACACTTTTTTCATTTACTATTTCTTAGTTCGTTCTGGTTATTCATAAAAATGCCCTTAAAAATAATAATTAATCGATAATGTCTTTCGTTCATGCGAAGCTCCCAGATACCATTCAAACTAAATAGTAAATATACAGTTTAAAACAGCAAATATCACGCAATAACATCGAAGAATGCTTTCTCATACCGGAAAACTGTTCACACGTCCTTATATTTTCCAAACGCATTTCCATTCTCGATCAACTAGTGTTAAAATTGATCGATAAGTTGTAAAAAATATGTTATTGTGTAAGAGTGAGATAAAATGATTTATTTTCTCAATCAGTTTAATGACCAATTTGAGAAAGTCACAAAATAATTCGATGTTTATTTGTCTGTGAATAGCATCATGGTTAACTGTGAAAACAATACATATCATATAGGAAAAAAACTGTCAAACACGAATAGAATTCACATTATGAGTGTTCCGTATAGTTATTTAAAACATTTAAGGATACATAGTATTTCTATTAAAATATATCTTTCAGATGCGTTAAAACATTGTGCATACTTCAAAAATTATTAATTCCAGTATAATCGCTATACTTTTTCTAGATACTTTGCACAGATTTTACCAACCCTATTTTTTATGATTTTTGGTTCAGTGGTTTGGGAAGTAAAGTGGAACCCCCTCTTTATTTCAAAAAACTATTCAACTATATATACTAAGCCTTACCTCTATTTATTTAGAATATCTTTTTAAATATGCACTTTAGAATTACGAAAAAAACATTTTTGTATTCCCTGTACCAAGTTTTTCAAATGATAGAAAGATAAAAAAATTGAATGCTTTATTTATCCTCTCTTTAATTCTTATATATTTTTAAAAAGTTAACTAGTGCAAAAGCTCCCAATTCCCACTCAGTTTTCTATTTTCAACATTTTGCGTCGCATAATTCTGAGAAAATCGGCTGACAGACGACAGACAGACACATCATCTTATAATCGCCCTCTCTGTTAACCCAAAACATAGCATTTTAAATTTCACCTTTTTATAGTGTATTTTTGTATAGTAGATTGTGTACCTTCTTTACATGCGATAGACGTATTCGATATTAATATTAATTACTATAATCAAATAAAAACGAAAGCAAATTAATCAATCAAGACAATAAATAAAAAATGTTAATCAAAATGTAATTATATGGTTTCGTAAGAGATGCCGGCAATATTTAAGAGTTCGATCATATTGCACTAGTTATAATCAATTCGTATTCATTTTTCGAAACGTTCATATAAACCGCTAAGAATAGCATACGCGTTTATTACACATAAGTTTGACAGTACTTTCTAGTATTTTAGAAGCTTAAATTGGATATTGTATTATACTTATTCTCTTCACAATGTCGCCTATTCTACAAACATATTAATTAAGAGAGGTTATGCTATTGGCAATCTAACACCACTATTGTTGTGTAAATGCATAAATAATTTTTAGATAATCTAGGGATATCGACTGATCTATTCTACCTCGGAATATTATAGAAATTATACTTCTTTGTGTGCGTTAGGAAAAAATGATGAAAGTGAAATTTTATGATATGCTTACAAGATGGAACAAAAATAAACAGGATGAAGTTGCTCACTAAACATATATTTACAGACTTACTTTACCTACTTTGGTGACTGATACTATATTCATGATAGCTATTGAGGTATTTCTAAAAAAACTTAATAGTGGCATTACATGGACATAAAAAAATATGTATTGTGAATATTCGTGATAAAAATCGTGTTCATAAGCTTTTTAAAATATATTATAAGTGTATTTCTCTAAGTGAGGTTAAGCTTCGATTTGTATTTATTTGCATTTTAACTTATAAATTACTTAATTTTTACTACTCGGATGAGAAAATTAATTTTAATTTTTAAAATTCAATTTAGACTTTACCATCCTATTTATGATCACGTTCCAGCTCCTTTATTATTTTATTTCCATTAATTATTTGCGTCCTAATTAAAGTTATTATTAAATATATATTAATACTAGAGAAGTATAACTTCTAACGTTTTCTTTCGCACAATTTTTCTTCTCTATCATGAAGAATTTCATTCGTATTAAATTAGTGAAGGTATTGTTTGTCACGATTTAAATATAATTAAATTACAAAGCTTGTATTCAATTGGCATTAAGTGTATTAAATAAAATATAATTTAATAGTCTAAATTATTTTTAATATATACATATATTTAGTCAAGGAAGAAATGGTTCCTTCTCGTGATTGTAACATACAGGACATTAGTTGGTTTCGATAGCGGTTTACCAATACGTCACAATACTGCAATAATTAAACTTATGCAAATGTTCAATCGTGCTTAATTATATATTTAGAATACCTACAAATTAATGTTGCTACATAACAACATAGTCCAGTTCACGGCAATGGAATAAATCCAATTGTGCAATATTGTGCTTTATAGAAAACACGTTTCTTCAATAACCAATTAGCTCAATCGGAATCGTAAATATATTATTTTATGATTATTTTTTAATACATAATGCATTGGGATTATCAGTATTTAATCTGCATGAACAGTTAGAAAAAATCGAAGCGCGAGGATAAAAATAAATTTAATTTTAGAATGATCTACGGTCACAGTAATGAATTATAGAGCCTCATATACAGGTAAGTTATTATGCTCGAGTTCATAGAAACGAATTATGCCGCAGCGTTCACAAAGCGGGCGTCAAAATCCCCTGTGAATCGTATTATTCCTTCGCTTGTCAAGAATCACGAACTCGGTAGGTCCACTTCATTCATTAGAGGAATCCAATAAAAAAGCGTGATATCAAAATCAAATTCATTTCATTACAAGCCATTATTCCACCATTAATTGATATATTTAAATAGATCAACGCCTCATTTTCAATTAGTAGAATAATTTGAGAGCGAACACAAAAAGCGCGTGAATGACGGGGTCAACGGCTGGCGGACAATCGCGGCTCGGCGCGACCGCGACCAAACGGACGCTCAATGGAACACTGTGAACGAATATAATTATATTTAACCCTGTGGAGGAACACTCGACACCTGTGCTTGGGAATATATTTTGTTCCTATGGCGGTTTTTATTGGAAAAAAAAATCTTGGGCTTCATAATTATTAATTTTATACGAACTATTTCATTTATATTTGAAACACGTATATAATAAAAATTATATAATTCATGTATATTTGATAATTAAAATTAAAATTTGTTAGAAACCAGTAAAAATAAATCACTCATGAAACTGGTATGCAAGTTAATAGTGGTAGTCTAATATACACATCCAATATACACACATATATACATCCAATCAATGAAGACTCTGCTTTCAATTGTAATTGTAATTGCCTATATTGCATTTTTGTAATAGTACTAAGCACAGTTAGAACAGAAAAAAATATTCACTATTCGGTTTATCATATTCTAATATTATTATATGAGAAATTGAATAGTAAATATTTTTTTCTGTTCTAACTATGTTTCATACTATTATAAAAATGCAGTAAAAACAATTACAATACTTTGATAGTAGAGTCTTCATTGAGTGGAGACGGCTTAGTAAACATGTGATTTATAGATTTGTAGAATTTATTTTTTCTTATTATTATTAACAAAATATATAGTGTGGTTGAATTTGTATAAATTAGTAGAAAATCCGTTCATTTTTTTCAACATTTCAATTAGAATATTTGGTTTCTAACATACGATAAAGAGAAAGAATTATAAACAAAGTAATTTGATTTTGAGTGCGTTAGAAAAGAAATAACCATAATCCTCAAAAAAAAACATTAGTCAAGATGGTTTAAATATTGTTCTTCAGTTCAAAATATCCATTCATAACAAATCACTATTACAAATACTAATATAATTTCAAAAAAATTCAGATGCCTGTTTTTAGTCTAGACACTCTGTTTAAAATTACTTTCATCAATTTATTTAATCAATTACATTCTTTATTACTAGAATTCAGGCATCCAAATCTTTTTTTTTTCAATTGTACGCAGGGAGTGTTTTTCGGCGTAGCTCGTATCGTCCATAAAAGAGAGGGAGGGATGAATACAAGAAATACTCCATCACCGTGTGCGGTTTGATTGACACGGGCTCTACCTTTGATTGATAAGTCTCGCTTCTGACAGGTGGAGCTCACTGATTGACTTAAAATGTCAAAAACTAGCCCGAAATCGCGCCGCAAAAGATCGTATTAAATTTTCATTTATTCATGAACCTGTTTAAATTATTATTTTCCCATATCATAAATCTTAACTGTAATTACCTGCAGCATAACTCAAAAAGAATTATCAACGCTCTCTGATTTTGTGCTTTATCGATATGTTTCCAATTTTTTTTTAATTATACGAATAATTTTATGAATTTTTATTATTTTCAATAAATTATCTGCTTTTTCTAAGATCGCATTAAATTTTCATTTATTCATGAACCTGTTTAAATTATTATTTTCCTATAACATAAATCTTTACTATAATTACCTGCAGCATAACTCAAAAAGAATTATCAACGCTCTCTGATTTTGTGCTTTATCGATATGTTTCCAATTTTTTTTTTAATTATACGACTAATTTTATGAATTTTTATTATTTTCAATAAATTATCTGCTTTTTCTAAGATCGCGTTAAATTTTCATTTATTCATGAACCTGTTTAAATTATTATTTTCCTATAACATAAATCTTTACTATAATTACCTGCAGCATAACTCAAAAAGAATTATCAACGCTCCCTGATTTTGTGCTTTATCGATAAGTTTCCAATTTTTTTTTAATTATACGACCAATTTTATGAATTTTTATTATTTTTAATAAATTATCTGCTTTTTAATAAAATAGTTTAATAGATCAGAAAGACATATTTTTAATAAAATATTTGTCTTTCTGATCTAGTAAAAGTAAAGGCAAGTAGCTCGTGACATGCTCAATAAGCATTCTAGTTACAGTAATACGAATAGTAACCCAATAGCATACATAAGTATGATACTGGTTATTTAAAAATATTTTTTAAAAAGTTTTATTTACACGAAAGGAAATGAAATTTCAAAATGAGAATGAGCGAGTTGACGACGATAAACGAAGTTTTTTTTCAAAATTGGAAAAGACGTAATTTTTATTTATAATTGTATCCATGTCAAATGCAATATACTAATGGCTTATTGTAAAATGTCAATAATAAAAGAATGTACGATATAATTAACATAAAGGTAATGATTGTACGTCAATCAATCAATCGCCGCCGTGGTGTTGGTTTGGGTCGATTACAAGGGTATGATCTTTGAGGGCGCGGCGCGTACTGTGGGGTCCCAACCACTCGTCGAGTGGAGCTGGAGTGAAGTTTGTCAATCACGTTGCTAAAGTGCTACAGACCAGTGATGAGCAGCAGCGCCAATAGTGCGAGAAGCTAAGTGCTGCGATCGCTAAGCTGCCTGACCAGCGTGGCGATTATGGGCATTACATCTACTGATACGCGCATTAGAAGAGGTTTTTGTCCAGCAGTTGACCGAGACAGTCTGTTGATTGATTGATAGATGACTTACTTCACATATATAGCATTTAGGTGTTCTAAACATTTCATAAAGATCAGTGGACGGCTTAGTAAGGTGCTTCAATATATTTAGGTAAGTCATTAAAGTAAGACAGAACCTTTTAGGGTCTTTCTTTGTAAACGAATTGTAAAGTTGATAATACATTTTAAAATTGATACTGAGTGTTACCTATTTTCACATAAATATTTCTATTAGTTAAATGTTACGACTAGCTTAAAATTAATAGCCCGATATAGAACAGTTAAGAGATTTTAGAATAATAGCTCCTTTCAACTTTAATTAAAACTTCAAAATTACTAGTCATTATTAACTATTGGCTGCAATGCAGATTACTATTGGATTGCATCTTGTATCAAAACATGTTTCCACGGTTTTTTCTGACCATCTAATCATTAATTAAATAATAATTAAACGATAAACTAGTCGATATTTATAAGGTTAATATTTTCACATGCGTTCATCGTAAGCATAACATATTTTTTAGAATTATATCATATTTTTGAAATTAGTTTCAACCGTTAGGTTTTATTGCATCTTATAAGCGTCGTGAAGATTTTGAGACGATAAAACAATTTTCTTTCACTGAATTTTATTTACGTTAATATAGAAAATCAATCGGAATTGAAAAATAATTTTAATGTCACATACATTCAAAAATTAGGCCTTTGTCAAGTAGCAAGTCGTTCATTTCAGTATAAGATAATTAATATTTCATTATTGTATACCGTGAACGGGTTAACATATTAATTGATTTGCGACGTACCACGAATTTGTATATTCAGATGGAATAATTAGCTCAAAATGACTTGTTCTTTCTATCGTCCGAGATAAAAGACTTCTTAACATCGGAAGTGTTCTTATAGAGGTCATCCGTGAATCGTGAACTTCGATACAATAGGAATACAATTTTCGATTGATAACCGCCTACTAAATTAGTTTTTAAATCTCTACAGCAAACGGGAACTGATATAAGAAAGAATATATTATTATTTTAAAAAATACATACCTGTTCTTTTTCTTTTTTTTTCTAAACCTTATCATCTTATTGACTTTGACTTGATCTTCAATGATGAAATCGGATTTAAAAAAAAAGAACTGAATACAAAAGCAATGGCCGTAACCTAAATTTAATATCATTATACGAGATGAAGTCATGATTTTCAAAACACATTTGGCAACTACACACAACGAAAATAATTTCTGATTATCATACTAATTTTGAAAATTGGAAGGTTTGTTTATTAATTTCTTTTTAGTGTTTTTTAGTTCGATTGACCTGCAACTTTACCCATAATTTACGACATTCAAATGACTATAAGGTACATACATATAACATATGTACCCTACATATATTTTTAAAATCTATGGATAATGGGAAAAAACTACTCAAGGGAATAGAAGTGTGCCGGTTGTGTTTTTTGGGTTAAACTAACAGACGGTTAAACTAATAGTCCCTGTAACTCTTAAAGTAAATGTTTTGTTTAGGTACTTAACTTAAATATTGACAACATGAAAATTACGAAATAAAAGGATGCGGTATATTTTGGAGTATATCATGCTTTTTCTATTATTACCTTGCTTTTTGTTACAAAATAAAGTTCTGAAACATTTTTAAGTTCTATGAATTAAACAGTTATGGTTGAACAAAAATATTGTTTGAAAAAATTATTTACGGTAGCGGACCCTAAAAATAATCAGGAATGTATAGCTAATATTAACGTTTGTTTATTATAAGCGCTTTTACAATGTTGACCGTATAATTCTGTACTCGATTATAGCATAGGGTAAATAATTAAACCATCGAGAAAACCATTTACAAATAAAATTTAAAGTTTACAAAAAAATCCCTTGCAAATGTGGGATTGTCAATTAGTGACCTCATAAATATAATTTAAAGTTAATGGGAACATTTCTAGAAACAATTTGAAATAAGATTGAAACTTTTTAATATTAAATATTAATAACTTTACGCACTTCTTGTATTTTAATACTTAATATTACTAGTTAATTTGACTTTGAAATGATGTACCAAATATGTTAAAATAAAAATTAAAAAGTTTCATATTATTACTTTTCTTGAATTCTAAGGCAATTGTTAAATAAATATATAACGAATAATTGTAATACACGTAATAAATATATACATAGAATAACTATAAATTTAAATTGAAATGGGTTATGAAAGGAAATTGAGCACATTCTGGTTTTCAATATAAACAAAAGCCTAAATTTTATATTAAATCTAACTAAATACTAAAGCTAAGTTTCCTTTCCAATATTTTGTAAGACTAATTTATTTATTCACATTGCACTCGTTTAATGGTTAGGTGTTTGGGCAAAAAATAAAATAAAATTAAAAAACGAGACGTTAAACTATCCGCAGCCATATTAAACTTTTATCAATCTAAAGTCATAATGAAATTTATTATCTGTTCGTTGATATCTAAAAGGATTTAATAAATTATCACCGTTATTAAATTTACAAGATACTTAACTTTTTCCTGCGTGTCTGTCCTTTTATTTATTGAATGTTTCCTTTCACATAACTCTGTGTTGAGGTTGTATCAGTCTTTTTTTAACAGGCTCCAAGTTAAGAACCACTGAAAGTTTAATTACGTAATCGACGTCATTGCTCTCGAATTATACAAAATATTTATAAAATTAGGTAAACTTTTTCATAAAGTGTCTTCGACGAAATGTTACGCATGTTAAATTTTAGAGAAATGTTGCAGATTATTAATTCATTACACATATAATTAACACAAAAAACGATTCCGAAAATTAATTTCCGAAATTAAAATTACTATTAAATTTTTCAGTTAAGTTTCTGATATGGTTTATTAATTTACAATTTGTTGTATATTAAATCTACGGTAAACACAAATAGATATAGAGTTTTATTTTCATATACACTTTATTAGGTATTATCAAATACTATGGAATCAGATGCATCAGATTAATTACAACGATTTACACAAAAATTAACACAAAAAAAAACGATTCCGAAAATTACTATTAAATTTTTCAGTCAAGTTTGTGAGATGGTTTATTAATTTACAATATGTTGTATATTAAATCTACGGTAAACACAAATAGATATAGAGTTTTATTTTCATATACACTTTATTAGGTATTATCAAATACTATGGAATCAGTTGCATCAGATTAATTACAACGATTTAACAGTAAAGATATTTCGAAGGAATGTCAAATGTATTTATGAAGTATTACAAAATAAAAACTACAGATGTGTTTTTATCGCAAGTATCACATTTAGATTCCAGATAAATCAATTTTCTTACTTTGACACGATTATTTATGAATAAGATTTGACGAAAAAATTATCCTCTGTAGTGAGACGACTCTATGCCGAAACTTACATTTATAAGCAAGCAAATTTTTATAATTAAATTAAATTCCATTCTAAATGGCAGCTCGAAATGATCGACGACCCGCGTCGAGCGGCCGCTAGCAAAATTTAAAATTAAGGCATTACACGGTGCGAAAACTGATAAAAAAGCTCGAAATGGACAAATTGTGACAGATTGCTTTTAATAAAAAGTTTAAGCGATTATCTCGAGTTCAATTATCAGAGTAGGAGTCAACTTGCGCGACAACAAATTGAATAAAAAACTTCAGATAACTAACTACGCACCGTACAATGACACATGCGGCCTGTTATTATTAAATAAATGGTGTCTTTTAAAATGAGACGAGATAGCGCGACCGTGTGCGCGAGGTATCGATATAAGGACTTACCGTCAGGAACTCGAAGTGGATTAATTACGCCAGAGATGTAATTTTTTGCATCGTTTTAATTAAGTAATCACTCTGAGGAACGTTCCGTGACTATTTAGAGACCAATGAGCCTTTTAAAAAGTCGATTTAACGCTATCAATTTGAATTACTTTATTTTAGTGTTCTTGATATGCAACAATTCGATAACGGAATTTAAATCATTAATCTACTTTATTCGTAGAGCTTGTTGTCGTCTGTAACTGGGGTTTCTTTCGTCTATAAGGTAAAACAGTGAAATTAATACACGATTTCATAATTGAATATGGGATAAAAAGAATAATTAATTTTTTTTAATTCAAAATTTCCTTTTGTGTTATCTAATTACGTAATATAATGTCGTCGCTGTGGTGTGTTGGATTGATCACAAGGCATACCTTTGAAGGCACGGCTTACCGCGGGGATCCGGGATCGATTCCCAACCGCTCGTCGAGCGTGGTGTTCTGGTTGGCTGTAAGAGATTGATCTCGTAGCAATAAGTCCGCCATATGTATCAACTATATATATTAAAGTACATAAATCAATAAATAATGCGATTCATATCATAATAGTTTTTTGCGGTTTAATGAATATTGCTTTTAGTTTAGCGAGGCTCGGGCGGGTAATAGAAGTCAGCGCTCAGTCACGACACTTTCCGTTTTCGTCGACTTTGTGTCTGTACGGTATTATCGACTATGAATTTCAGAAATATGGGACATTTAAAATATAGCGGGACAAACCAGGCAATATGGGACATTTGGTAATGCTATTTCTAATGCACAATGTTAAACGAGAACATGTTACACTAAATATGTAGTAAGGGCAACTCTAATTTAAAGTAATGATATGGGACATTTAAAATATAGCGGGACAAACCAGAGAATACGGGACATCTGGTAATGTTATTTCTAATACACAATGCTAAACGAGAACATGTTACATTAAACGTGTAGTATGGACAACTCTAGTTTAAACTAATATTTTAATAGGGAAAAATTGAATATTTGATCGTTCGTTTTGCGATTTATTGCGTCTTTATTTGCGTTTCAGCTTCAATTTAAATCAAATACAATTTTTCAAATAATATGTGATTAACTTCGTGTAGCTGGATCGAAAGGTTAACCAATGGAAGTAAATCAATTAAAGTAAAGTTTATTATAATATACATGTATGTATAATAGACTATTAAAAACATTTAAAAAATCGAAATACACTAAACAATCGTACGAAACACCAAGAACTGCCGAGTTTCGACCAATTATTTTTAGGAAATTTAAATATTAACCCTATATTACGACAATTTTAAGAAACGAAAATTATTAACGGTTTAAAGTAGGAATTAGTATCGTCTCAACGCAGTCTCAAATATTCTTATTTCAGTTTCCAGTCTCAACAAATGTGTAGTTAGTGAGATTTGAGCTTTAGTAAAAGATTTTCAGTTCCTCTAAAAAATATTTGTTAATTTCTTTGTGTTAATATTATGGAGTATATAATATACCGAACGCCCCTTAAGCGAAAAATGTTATATGAAGATATAAAGCTTCGATTAATTTATGTGCGTTATTTTACCCAAACATGTATACACTGACATTAAAACTTTATATGAACATTTCTACTCAACCTGTTCTGTAATATAGTATTCATTTTTGCACTTATCAATAACTCACAATCGTGTATAACACATAGAAATAAAAGTTTTCTTTCATTGGTGGTTTGCTGGATATGTATAGTTTTATATAAGAATAAAATGTCGTTCACCGTATTTACGTGTTTTGTCTATTTAATTAAATGGGTTCACTGATTATTGAACATTATTTTAATATACTTATATCGAAAAAGTTATAACAAATAAAATAAAATAACAACGATTTTAACAAAAAATTATGTTAAATCATTTCCTTGACGTAATATATCGATTTCACTAAATTTTTTGCAATTTTAAGTATTAAATACTTTTGAATGGAATCTTAGATTAGCGATAGCTAGAATCAATGAGAATGTTAAAATAAGCTACACAATAAGGTAACTCACTAATTCGTAGAAACTACGTTTCCAGCTTCGCTAAAATATTGCACAATCGAGTGAACAGCCGACGGATAAACGATTCGCATTGAATTGACTATAACCATAACTTTAAGGTGTTTATTACACAGAATTACCGCAAACCTCAAAACGAAAGGATAATCGAATGTGCAATATTTCCAGTGGAATTTACATCGTACAAAGTACGACAAGCAAAGCGAAGCTTAGCTCGAAAGCCACCAATTAAACAAACATTTCGTTCTGCACATAAATTAGTTAAACAATAACATATACTACCCGAGAACCGATATAAGCTTCTACAATGTAGAATAAATGCTAAAAACCTTGTAGCCGATAAATTCAGCGTGATTGGCACACAATAATGCGGTCTGCCTTACTTGAATTAAAATAAAATAAATTAAACGACCATAGACAAAAACGGGTAAAAAAAACGAACGGCACCCGAGATAGACGCTGTGTTGGATGGACGAAAACAAAAAAGTAAGTGAAAAAGAGCGAGAATGTTAATGGAAAGGTATATGGCGAACTTCATTCCATGAACAATACTAGTCGAGCGTGTAAGTAGCCTCTACAGTAGTTTATATAACCGCCACTCGGTACAGCGGAATAGATTTGTAATGACCAGCGTCTTCTTCGGCCGTCAGTGAGCTATGTGCAAAAAGATCGAAGATGTTTGAAAATGGAATAACAAATGTGAGGGTATAAAGCATAAAATGCATCGGGGTACGTACGCCATTATATGAATTATGTAAGATGTCTTGCCATATAAAATATAAATAATTGACGTTAAATAGATAGTTGTGACGAATAGTGTTTACTTATCTCTGTTTGAACTTTGTAGATAAATTGTCAATTATATTTTAAATCAACCACGCCGCCTCTGGTTTATATTAATGCGCTATTTCAAGATCCGAAGCATAATAAAATAGTCCTTACACGAACCTAACTATAGATTGCATATAATTCTATATAGCAAGATTTAAAATTAACTTTACAATTATGTATATTATAAACTAATCAGAATGTTTCAGATGATTCAAGTGTAATTGGAGAAATTATTTAATAATTACATTTTATTATTAAATTTGACTGTGTCATTTAATAACCATTTTAATTTATTACTTATTCTCGTCCTCGTCGCCTCGTAATTTAATACTTATTAACTAAACTCAAGATATTTCTATACTAAGTATACCTACAAAAAAACACAACAATTAATTTTAATGTAATTGTTTTTCCAACAAAACGATATAAAATTTATTAACGTATTAAAAGAGGATTTTCATTAAATTTAACAGGAAACGAAGATTTATTCAGGATGAAATTCCGCGTGGAGAGAATGTCGGAAGAACTGGCGCAGGTATTTTCCTATTATCACTTCATCATCCTTTCTTTCATCTGTAATATAGAATTTTTTTTGCTGGTCAGGATTTGTCGTCGGCATGATGTGTTTGGCTGATTACAAGGCATACGGCTTTTGATGACCCGGTCCTTTGATAACCCGGCGGGGACCCGGGTTTGATTCCCCGGTGCTCGTCGAGCAGGACTGGACTAGTATTCTGGTTGGCTGTAAGAGATTGATCTCGTAGCAATAAGACCATAGCAATAAGGTCATATATATTAATTAGGTACATAAATAAATAAATAAATTAAACCCATTGCATGAGAAGCGCAACAGACTCGAGTACTTCTACACTGAACGTAATGACAAATTTCCTTGATAGCATATGTCACCTTTGATATTGATGATTTTCGTTTTATCTCAATGATATAAATGTTTTCTTCATGGCGGTACGAAATATCTAAATTTTCCTCTTTATTTTCTTATACCGCTAAAAATATTTCATCTTTTAGTCCAAAATTATAGAGTCATGTTCGGGCGTCTATAATTGTATAATTAATCTATATTTTTCTATAATGAGGAAGTTTCCGAGTTGGGCTATTTTTTTACAATATTAATATTATACATTATTGTGCAATGCCTATAGCTCGCCATAAAAATTTATCCAAATAACCTCACATTCGATAATAAACTTTCACCAAAATAAATATTACCGTCATCACAATGAAATATTAATTAAGATATAATTTCACCATTAACGATCATAATAAATGTTTATTGATCGACGATACTAATCAAGTGCTAATTATTCATTTTGTCCATAACGCGTTTTCCCTAAACATCTTAACAATTACCACTCTCTAACTTACGGACGCTAACGCCCGTCTAACGTTCGGCTAACGTTCGTCTAACGCGTATCATTTTTTTAACATCACCCGTGATAATTGTTCGCTTTGTAGGCGTCGCTCAGCCGGGCCAATCGTAATTATTCAAATTACCAAAACTCCAATTATATCAAATTTTACATTCGTCCGTAAAATAAAACGTAATGATAATAAAAAACAAAATGATTTTTCCATCCTCCGCCATAGACGCGGTACTCATTAGAAACAGTGAATTAGAAGCATACCCGCGTACGTAAATAGTTTTGGGCGTTATTAAAAATTCTTCATGGTGAATGGATTCGAAAAAACGTTACCTTGGAGGGAATTTCGTGTGCGTATGGTAATTTTTATGGTATTGTTAAATAAGGTGATGACGCGTGAACGGTGTTTCGTTTCCGAGATGTTTGTGGTGCGTTGCCGGCTCGCAGGCGGTTACGTCCATTGTTTGCCGCATCCTAAGAAAATTGCGTCATGCTTCACGTAGCGATTTCAATTAAATGAAGTTTAATTACTTTTGATTAATTTTTGCTTTCATACTGACTTGGGGCAAATATGTTGGTTTTGATGATGCCGCGGACTTGTCCGAGTGTAGATTGTTTTAAATAATAATATTAGATCGATAAATATAAAAAAGTTTGATTTATTTTATCTCAAGGAAGAAGCAATACAATTAATTAGCAAAGAATCCTGAAAGCGAGTGGTTACAAAATCGCGTAAGGCGTTTTCTATAGCTTGTTCGAAATAAAATCTTTTTCCTTCCTAGAAGTGATAAAAGGCCTAGAAAAGATTGTAGTCAGTTGAGGCAAGATTCGGAAAATGCGGCGGATGACAAAGGGCTTCCAAATCCAGCTCCTGTAGTTTGAGCGACGTTGTGTGGGCGACATGTGGTCGAGCATTGTCCTATTCCTGCCATTCCACCCGGCCTGCCTTAGGAACCCGTGATATCCTCCTCATACAAAGAAGAACCCTCGAAAGTCAGAAAACAGAAAGAAGTAATCACAACAATTCTATCCAACAGAGTTTAGTATTGTTCTATCAAAGAGCCATTTAGTACCTCAATTTTCTCGAGAACGCCTTTGGTGAACGCTATAAATATTTCAAGGATCGCTCCACACTCAACCAAGTCCCGGTAACTAAAACTATCTCGCCCTAACGATTCGCTTGATTCTATTCTATTGCTATGCTGACGTATGCTCTCAATTAAGACTATACGCGCATCATCATGCTCACTGCTATTGAAAAAAAGACATGTTTCATGTCTTGCGCAACCTAACCGAAGGAGCACACCGGGCTATCTCTTAGTGCAAATCGATCTAAACTAGCGAGGACCCATGTCCCATCAACAATTATGAAGTATATTTATCTCAAGCATTGTTCTGCAAGAGAATTGACCTCTCTCTCTATACACCAGTCTCGGTCTTTCACTTAATTACAAATTCCCTTATAATTTCGTATCACTGGTTACAGTAGCCATCGCGGTAATCAAAGGATTCATGAAGCTCAAGTGGTTGACACCTGCGCTGCACTACCAAACAGACATCATTCGATTTTTTGGTGAATATTTAGTTTCGAAGGGTGTTTTAGCACTTTATTTTTATCCAATCATTGTGCCAAATGCTTCTTATTGTCAAACGGATACGTTTTTAATGACCCGTATTAATTCGATGTAAATATGGTACGCCTTTTCGTTCGCTCTCTGCGACAGCAAAGAAAGCAAGTTTTAAAGCGATTTCTCATCTGATACTCGTTGAATTCGTCTATCCAGGTTCTTAACCTTACTAATTTATTTTTAAGCAGTTTAATATTTTTGGGGTAGCAAAGGAAACATTTGTTTCTAATTCACGCGTAATATAACATCATTGCAAGATTGATATCTTGTTTTCAGATCTCAAAGCGAGAAAGATATTTTGCTTTCAGATCGCCCACGTGGGTTAATGTGGAGATCAAAATAGCCAGAATAAATCTGTGATCCCTGCATTTTCATTAGGCATATCTTTGCTAAAGATCGCTTTAATATTTCGTGCCCTCTGCGCTGTATTGGTCCCACCTTGAAGGTCATATCCATAGTCTTATGAAAGTTAATCTACAAAACAGTTTTTGATACATAACCTAAAACAGAACATGTGTCTGAGAGGCTAATCATTTATTTTCATAATAAGAAACAAAATACTATCAAAGTGAAATCTCAAAGACAGTGAGAAAAAAAATTCGGGATTATCGGATATTTTAATCTTAAATGACTTAATGATAATAATAGAATAAAATAAGAATAAAAATAAATACATTTATTTTATTATAAACATATTAAAAAAAATATGTTTAATGTAATCACACGTATACATATAAAGTGGGAGCGAAAAAGGTTTTTCCGCAGATCTTATGGAGTTATGTTGGATAGAGCTTTTGAAATGAATTTGAGTTTTCACGCATTAATTTTAATTTCTAAACTCCGATTACGAAATGTTAAGCTTCAAAACGACATTAATGTGTGTCCCCTCTAGTTTTTCGACTCGTGGGTTTGAAAAATATATTTAAAATTTTGATAACTTAATTAACAGTAGAATAATTTAATTGAAAGTTGAATAAATGAAAATTAAATTAAAATTTTCGAATAAGATAACTTTGTGCCTGTCTAGATACGCAATTCGCTAGTTTTTTGTCTTTTCTATTCAGCTAATATTCAATATATGAACCATTATTTATTTCGGTCTAAATGAGTTATCCTTGTCAACGGTGAATAAAAGAAGATAACAAATGAAGTATTAATGAATTGTTAATAGTGGTAAATGCGTCAATTTCAGAAATTACATTTTAATTAATCAAGTCATTCAGCATTCTCTTAATTATAAATTAAAATAATCTTTAAAGGTATCAGACACGTACAATAAATATGCTAATTTAATATTGATTATTTCACTGCAAGAAGCGGAAAATATTTGGATCAATATCATATCGACATATTTTAAAAGTGTTTTTACAATATGTCGATATGCTTACTCGTACTCTTAAAAGTGTTTTTTAGGTTTTGACTTGCAATAATATGCATTAAATAGATAATTATACTTTATTACTTTAGCTCTTACCGAGCGAACCTTCTTACATCTCCGAACATTCCGCGAAATAACAAACGAATTTTATCTTTAATTGTATCTGGACCTCTCCCCACGTTACAAAGCAAGAAATTTCGCTGAACACCAATAAATCCACTGCCAATAACTGGCGTTTTCAATAACTTCGAGAGATAACAATCGAGAAGGAATATAAAGCAGCTGAGCGTAGCGAGCGACGAACGGAAGCCGGTTTGACAGTCACCGCGGCAGCACCGCGCCGACTCGGTACATGTCAGAATCCCGCACATTCTACACAATGTGGCCAACATTCATCTAGTCCTGCGGATTCCCATCTGACGTATATATCCGGCAAATAACTTAATTTGAGCGTCTATCAGCACTCGCCGGGTTTCGCATTGTACGAGCAAATATGGAGACGGTTGCGCGACTCGAGCGACCAGTAGAAACGTAATTAATTTGAAGCCTGTGACGACATCGATTGTGACGTCATTTTCTCGCTGGACTTAATCGGATTAAGTTGTCTTTGAGAATTTAGTTTGCTTCGTCGATTTGTAGATAGATGTCGCCTCTTTAATGAATGACGATGGCCGCGCTGTGCGCCGGGTCTTATGACGGTTTATTAAGGCGCCCGTCAGGTTTTTAAGCTTTTGACTTATTCGTTTCCTTCTTAGGAACCTATCGTTGCGTCCGCGTGTGTAACCGTGATTAGAATAATCAATTCGATATTATTATTGTACTTAATTAATCACTTGTTCAGGTATTATTAATTGATCGATCTCATCAAGTAATAATAGTATAAACAATGAAGTTAACTAAAGCTTTTAATTGACACCATTATGTAATTACTCCTATATTTTTGCATATTAATAATACTCCTCAATTAAACGAAAATCGATATACTCTTTAGTTACGATTATTATAGTTATGATATTATCCGATGATATATTAATTGATTATTCTATTCATGGTTACACACGCACATTATTATTAAATTAGATGTAAAAAAATAAAGACTTCAAATAAAACAAAAGAAGAATAGTGTAAGAAAATTCAAACTTTTCGGGTAATAATATAATTTGAAGTCCTTTTCCACGTGTAATAATAAATAAACAACAAGTTGAAAATACCAATAGAGTACAATAGATATGTAATTTAATTGCATTTCACAAAAAAATGAATTAATTTAAACCTTAATAATTTGACACGGACAAGATAATTAAATATATTGTAAAGTCATTGGTTAATAAGTATTGCGGCCATTATGCCTCTATTACACAGTTAAATAAAGAATCTATTGTTCATGCAGATGTGATTCAGGACATTAAAATTTTAAGAAAAAATCAATTAAGATTCCGTATTTAAGCATTTATAAACATCTAATGGTTCATAACATTCTTATTAAACTACGTACAAAATGTTAATTTTTTAGAACGAATTTAAGATTTTAGAACGAAGTAATTAACGATTTTTCCCTTTATATGTGCTGTGAAATCTTGCTTCTTGCCAAATTTCATGTTTCTAGGTCAGCAGGAAGTACCCTATAGGTTTTGATTTATTTTCGAAAGTCAAAAAATACGCCGTAAATGGCCGTATTTTTAGTGTTTTTTGATTGTGTTGATTTAGAAAATTTTTTACATCTCCAAGGGAGAGTAGACTTAATATTTCTACGCCTTCCTAAGAAAAAGGATCTTGATAGACAGGACGGACAATGAACTGATCCTGTAAGGGTTCCTTTTTCATTTTGAGGTACGGGACCCTAAAAATGTAAATTTGTTTCCTTAAAGTCGCTACTTTGACTATGTTTTTTTCATAATAATATTGATTTGGTAAATATTAATATTCATTAAAAATTTACGAACTACTTGCTTATATACCGGTATATTACGTCGTCGCTTTTTCTCGCAGGTATGTTTTGACATAATTTCTTTATATGTCACATAAAATCGTTTTCTGAGTTTGTACATTGTGAGCTTGTTTAGAATCAAATAGAAGCTATAACAATATATTTTAGATTTGTTACCTGTCTGTCTATCTGTTTTTTAGAACAATAGCCAAAAACTATTCTACTAATTTGTATTGGTCGATGCTACGGGTACAGATTAAAAATTGTGGCCTCTATCGAATATTTCTTAAGGGATTTTTAGTTATATATGTTTTTATTTGTTTGTTTCTTTGTTAAAGCTTTTAACCAGAGTTTTAAACAGAGATTTTATTACGATAATACCTAAGAAACAAATAAAATGTATGCTGCCTTTTTTAACAATAATTTTTTAAGGAACTTCTGAAAAACCTGTGAGAAACCTGTGTGCAGGCTTAAGGTCTGATGAATAGAAATTATCGAGGATACGACAGCTTTTAAGTTCAAAGATCAAGCTATACACTTGTAAGCCGATTTATTCCGGTCAAGGTTACTTTTGAGCAGAATCCGTGAATATTTAATATGATCATTTTGAAAGCACAGGATATTATGAAATGGATTATACCCACAAAAAACACCGATATGTGGTAAATTATTTATTGTTCGTATTAACGACTCAAATGGGTTATAGTTGTTAAATAATGAGACAAAAACTGAAATTGATTTTTTTTGAATTCAGCTATTTATATTTAACGATTCACAGATGTGAACATGATGACATATTTATTAAGATATATGCTCAGACATAATTTAAATATATGTATGATCATTTTTCTTGATCAACTTTCCACTTGTACAACTTTCGTTACTGTCTTCGTTTAGCCACCGTGAATGAAAGGCCATCATGAAAAAAAGGCAATTACATGCCGCATTAAAAATAATATAAAATTGAAATCCATTTACCATAATGGAACGCAGTGCGTTTTCGCAATGTACGCGCACTTAATGCCGTCCGTAGATAATAACCCTAATTTATATCCAAGTTAGCAATATAATCCAATTAACTCTTGCCCGATTCCATTAGATGCCAAGACGCGTTGTTATTAAATCGACTCTAATGGCGATCTGCAATGAAATAGAATGATAATTTATGAAGACCAACTTACGCTAGGGCAAACGCAAAAGCTCCCGATTAAAGCGTTCTTTAAATACACGGAACCGCCCATCAGTAATTTTGATAACTCTTCGATATGCGACTTAATTGTGTACTATTCAAGTTATTAAAACGTTCTTTATCTTTGTTAATAATTCAGGTTATTAAAGATTTTCTATTTAATAACATTTCTTCTTTTAATCTTTTTTAATAATTCATGACTACTAAATTCATTCCAGGGGTGGTATTGTACTCCATATATTTTCTAACTACGCTTTTTCAAATCAAAAAGAATTAGTGGCGCTTTATATCATTAATAATGCTTTGCAACTCAATTTCCACAACAATCCTCCTATCAGTACAAGTGTTTTCAGTTAGTCTTTAAAAGTTTGCTAATGATTTTAAGTCACCTGAATTTGGTTTTGTGCTGTCTCTCAAGTGCAGCATCGCATTATAATGCTAGCATAAATAAAATACTACTGATTCATTTATTTGTTCGTATGATATTACGTATATAGCTATGATGATGATTGTGGTTTAATGGGAACAAGTGTTAACAATATTATTTTGAAACATATAGACTCGTGTGTCCTATATGGGATAGAGTACTTAATTATGGAAGGTCGGGCACAAGTTTTGGTATATTCCATATTCATATCCAAAGCAGGGACTGTAGTAACAAAAAAGCGTAATAAAATTGAAATATTCGCATGTCCAAGGCAGGGACTGTAGTAACAAAAAAGCGTAATAAAATTGAAATATTCGCATGTCCAAGGCAGGGACTGTAGTAACAAAAAAGCGTAATAAAATTGAAATATTCGCATGTCCAAGGCAGGGACTGTAGTAACAAAAAAGCGTAATAAAATTGAAATATTCGCATGTCCGAGGCAGGGACTGTAGTAACAAAAAAGCATAATAAAATTGAAATATTCGCATGTCCGAGGTAGTAACAAAGAAGCGTAATTCGATATGTGAACATGAATTTGCAATATATGGATAATAAAGAAGATCTATTACTCGACATATGATCTGAGTCTTCAGAAATTTGACTTTATTGTAAATGTCGAAAAAGCATTTCCTGTAGCGTATCACGCAATCACTGCACGGAATTTAAAAATTTAGACTGCTTGGAGGTTTCTACTATATTAAGAGATAAATTGCTATAGAGAAATACTGCTTTTAATGAAACTTACCACATTATTTAGCAGCGAATACAAGAACTCTTTAAAACTTTATTTAATAAACTATCAGAGAAGGACATTTTTTATTAAATCAATCCCAAAAAAGATGTACTGGAACTAAGGGTGAAATGATTATAATAACTAAATAATAAAATCAAAATATAATCTAATAACAACTGGACGGAAAATTAATCTCATTTGGTTTATATTTGGTGAAGTATCGATTCACGAAAAGTTAATAATATGACATATTACTCTGGATATTTTAAAATAGTTTTATTTTGAATTCAAACGGCATAAACATTTTATTTATCTACAAATTTGTAACAACTTTTAAAGCCAACCAATAAGGATATAAATAGTGTTGCGAAAAAAATTTACATAAATATCTGTTACGTGATTATGACATACGACATTATACATTTACATAAATCCGCAGGTACATGTACGTACGCAACACACATAGATTATATATATATATATATATATATATATATATATATATAATCTATGTGTGTATATTTGTTGCGTACGTATATATATATATATATATATATATATATATATATATATGTGTGTGTGTAACAAAGGTTGGAGGACGACTGTCAAATTTGAAATTAAAATGTTGAAATATTTGTAGGTTTAAATTTCTAAAAAAAATTCTCTTCTTCTCAGTCGCACACTCTTGACAGATTGGTCGTGGCTGCTCCGATAACTTAGGTTCTAGGTTGAGGGTGCTTGTACATGTCTATTCTTCATTCGGTTTTCCTGGTCTGAACTGCCTCCTAAGCAATGTCTCTCCGTTTCTGCCGGTTCGCTGCGCTGCGATAGCACTCAGTCATGGTAGTTTGCGTTACTGTTTAATTTGGTCCGTCCATCGAGTATGTGAACGGCCACTACATTTCTTGCCCTCTACGTGGCCCTGTACCACCAGTATTTCGACCGAATGCTCGTTCCTGGATATGTGAGCAAATAATTTTAGTATTCGTAGTTGCACAGTCGATGAAAGTCGTTCCTTGGCCTTGAGTTCCTTCAGAATAGAGTTGTTAGTGCGGAAAACAGTCCAAGGGATCTTCTGCATACGCCTCCAATACCACACCTCCAAGGCACCGATTCGGATCCTGTAAGTGCAGGAACCTGAATACCTGAAAGTTTCAGCTCCATAGAGAAAGATTGGGAAGAAAAGACATTTCATGAGTCGAATTTTAGTATTTTTGGTTATCCTCATATCCTTCCAAATCTTATTGAGCTTTTCAACCGCAGATCGTGTAATGGTGCATCTTCTATTGATTTCTTGCTCGCAGCCGCCTGTGTTTGATATATTGGATCCGATGTATATGTAACCTTGAACAACGTCACAGTTCGCAATATTATAAACGTTCCTTTTATTTTGTTCAGCCCGCTCCATAATCGTCATTTTTGTCTTATCTCTATTGATGGTTAGACCAAATTCGAGACATCAAATTAGCTACGCGATTATCATTCGGCTTCCTACGCCATCAGATTACAACCATTATAATTGTTGTAAAATCAATTAAATAAATTGTACTTTTAAGAAAAAAATATAACATGTACATTCAGATAGACTCATAAACTGTCGTGTAGGAGATTTATAATTCTACCGAAATACGATTACTCACTTTCATTACTTTCATCCAATAATTTTTTTTGATTATATCAAACAACTACGCCGAGCCAAACACGAACCGCTAACAACTGTTGCGTCCTTGTACAAGTGAGATTGCGCGTTATCTAAGTGGGAATAGAAGCCGGGATTGCGAGGGCAACAGCCGGGAGCGTTGTCCGCGAGCACGCGATGCCTCCGGCTTCGTATACATTTCAATTGCAAGACAATATAAGCAGGGTATATATACATTATAATAGTACGCTATTCAGCATCCATATTTACAAATACGGCATTAAACAAGTTTTTATTCTAAGACCAAAATATTATTTAGTGATAAATAATAAAAGCTAAATACGTGAGTTATATACTAGGAAAAACTTTTTTCCAGAGCTATTACTTGTGTATATAATTTCTCGTTTCAAAATGAGTTTCGAAAATTCCTTTTAAAATCTCGAATAAGCAATTAGAGTAATATTATATATATATATATATATATATATATATATATATATATATATATATATACTTGTTGTTATGACAGTAACCGTGACATGGCATTAAATACATCTTATGCGAATCAAGATAGCCTTTGACATATTTATTTAAAATGATGGTGTTTAGACTCTAGCGTTACATTTACCTTAGTGAGCAATAATACCTTAAGTGATGGAGTATTGAATATACATAGATAATAATCAAATATACTTATTGTTAAAATTATTCTATTAAAGCTTATTTATAACTACTCGTCTCTACCACTATCAAGGGTTACGAAGAACGAACCCTTTATAAGAATCTCATTGTGTTCTTGCAAGTTGGATAATGATGTAAAATTATTTTTAAAAGTTCATTGACGAAAGAGATAAACAATTTTTTATCATAATAAATATGTATGCCATTGCACTATTATAATTCTATTAAAAGCAAATTCTAAAAAAATGTAAGTACCGTATTCGAATACCGATACGGTAATTAAAATTGATTTATTAATTCTGCAATAAAATACAAAAGCTACACGCCCACCAACAAAATTAGCCCACAACAAACAAGAGCCTAATCGAATTTGAAAATATTAAGCAAGTACAATCGCATCGCCCGCCCCCGCGCGTCTAATGAGCCCGATCGCCCGCCAGCGACTATTCACGAGATTGTGCCAATAAGCCGGCTAATAAAAATGCACAATATGTAGAGGCCGGCGACTGATAGTCGGTAATAATGACTGAAATATGGACCGGCACGCGGCGGACTCGCCGCCGGCACAGCGCACACCTCACGCCCGTATAACAAACACGCTGTTCGACGTACACTGGCGGGCGGAGGAACTTTGACTTAATATTGGCTAGCCTTTCCATTGAATCGAAAGTGCACAAGGGACATTTAAAGTCTGAGATCTGACAACTTTTATTTCTCTTTTGGGTTAATATAAGGGGTTGTGAAAAGATTATTTTTTTTTCATCTCTCTCCCCTAATAAATAATTAACATTTCAGTTAATTGAAAGACATTACTCAGTAACAATAAATTGACTAAACTAACATAATTCATTAAAAGTAAATAAGTTTCGTTAACAAATAAAAGTCTGCGGGTATATGTTAGAATATAAAAAAAAACAATAACGAATGGCATCTTTAAAAAAATATCTCTGACTTGCAAAAAGTGGTATAATAACATGCGAATTTACGAGTATATTATATACTGCATATGTGTTGATAGTTGCAGACACTGTTCCCGCTGTTCCACTCGGGTTTTTCAGGACCCCTCCTGGGACCTGTAACATTCCTCCTCATACCAAAAAGAGGACCATCAAATGTTCCCTGATAGTGTTCCACATCTACTATCGAACGCTTCCATACAACTGGGTTAGAGACTGTTTGGAAAAGCAAATGTATTTTTGAAAATATTTTACATTTAGCCAAAAGACCGCCATTATAATCCAGTCACATTATATCATGAACATAATGGAAATAATTCGCTTAAGGTGGATATTTTCTACAGTTGTAGTACGAAAATAACACATTAAAAACTAATTGTAGTACGAAAGTAACACATTAAAATTAATTATAGCACGAAAGTAACACATTAAAAATTAATTGTAGTACGAAAGTAATACATTAAAAATTAATTGTAGTATGAAAGTAACACATTAAAAATTAATTGTAGTACGAAAGTAACACATTAAAAATTAATTTTAATACGAAAGTAACACATTAAAAATTCATTTTAGTACGAAAGTAACACATACAAAATTAATTGTAGTACGAAAGTAACATATTAAAAATTAATGCTTATGCTACTGCCGCCATCTTGGATAACGGTAAGCGAATTTGATTTTGTCATTATATACAATTAACGGTTCGTAATATCAATAAGTTGAAGCAACAGTTAAAGGTCTATAAAATATACATATTTTTGGTAATGTTAAATAATTTCCTATCTCTCATAATTTTCGAGTAAAATACCATAAAATTGGTATTTTTCAGATTTTTAGTGTATTATACTATTTTTGCAAATATGTGGTCGAAGTACAACTTACATATTAATTTCTAATTAATTTTGGCACCAACTTGGAAGGAAAATATTTACTGTGACTTAATGAGGGAGAACAAAGTAATTTGTTGTGCTAATATAATATGCCGATATAAGCTGTTTTTGTAGGAAAAAACCTTCAATTATTTATTTTATATTATAAGAAATTTAATATAAACTTAACAGAATTACAATATAACGCAGTTATAATCTAATAGGCTCGCGGAGATAAGGAAAACAATTTAGTAAAATTTTTAAAAAAGTTGTGAAAAAATAGGATCTTAGCATTGGAAATGACTAAGTACTCTAAGATTGTAGTAGAATTAGAAATCGCTAAGTAGTTTGAGATACAGTAGGCAGCTATAGGTTGACGCGTGGCCTTTATATGTCATTTCATACTTATGTTCACGCTTTTGCTTCAATGTCCACTTTTGTTCTCGTACGATAATCCTTCACATTTGTTATCCAATGGTGAGGAGAGTATGATTGCCTCTTTGTACTCGCAAACATTATAACACTTTTTGCAATCGTAATAAAGATGTGCGGGAGTTCTCAAGAGTGAAACTAGCAAGAGTTATAGGTATAGACGGTAAAGAATTTTAAAGCATATCAACTGACAAATTTTCAGAGTGGAAAGAGACATGGAAATACTAAAATGTCGGTATTTAAGAACAATAAGGACTTGTTGAGTACCATTAACGCGCTGCAGTGCTACTGTAGAGATTAGGATATCGGTATCGTCTGTTGTCTGATGTATTTCATGGTCAATTTTTGTGAGATGCCTAGAAACTGTAGTAATGAGAGCTTTTTGAATTAGGGCTGGAAAAGAAGTCATACTGAATATAAAAGATAGAATATTAATAAATATTCACCTTGTAAATAAATTCTGAAATTTATTAACAATGAATATGTATGTTGTAATAAACTATTATTTTTAAAGGTCTTATCTATTCTTATCTAAACTAAAAACGTGAATTAATCCGTAGATTTTTCTATGTTTTCATTTTCATTTCAATGTTTAACTATCAACAATCTAAAAACTATCAATTTTCCGGACGTTACATTCGCATAATACTAAGACCGTAAGAGATGGGGAAATAGCAAGATATAGGTGTATTTTAAACTTTTTTTTACATTTAAAACCGTTTAATGCCCCAGAAAAAATGAAAATTGGCCGTCCTTTTCCAATATGATGGCATGGAACAACGTACACGAATGCTGATTCTTAATATGTTATTCCTAGGCGTTACTACTACACTTACGCAAAGTATTCATATTGAGATAATTATTTCCAGAAAAAATTCTAATATAATTGGAAATGTAACATCTTTCATCATCAATACGACAGTTTTAGGGTGCGAGATTTAAATTGAAGTGCGATTACCTCCTCTTTCATATCATACAATATATACATTAATGTTTCATTGTATAATGGATGCTCTACAATAAGAGATACGCACGAGCATGCTGAAGACTCGTGAGAGGCGCTTACGAGTATAAATTGATACTTTCATTATAACTGATTTCCATGGTAACTTGATTTTTACATTTATCTTTACATATGATTTAAAATACCATCAAGATGTCAATAATTGGCCAAGCGGATTTATTTATGCTTTTTTAATCCTAAAGAACCCTGTAACCCTAAAGAAATACTTTTCCAGTGATCAGTAAAATTATAAGCTTGTAATGTAAAATTCCTATAATACTGAAACATACTTAAAATTCACGTTATGCAGTGATCGTTAATTTCCAAAATTGAACTCAAGCCACTAATTTTTTTAGTAATCAAGCGATGAATGTGATTTTTGGTTTGAATTAATCGGACATCTGTTGCCAGCCCATGCTATCGTGGACTTCGTTGTGTGATAATATATTTTAAAGATCGTGAGCTTTAAGTTTCAGATACGACGATCATAAAATAAGTTAAGCTCATACAGCGATCGTAATACCGAATGTTAATAAGACTGATGAAATGTATGCGGACACGATGGGCCGCCTCGGGCGCCGCTACCGTTGGTCCCGCCCAGCCGCGCGCAGCTCGTCGCTCGCTGCTTGTGACCCTTATTTTCCAATATTATATCTGGTACTTGCAGCCCTAACTGGTAAAAGAAAATATAAATATGCTATTATACGCATTGAATGATGATTTATACGCTTATTCATAAAATGTAAGCAAACGACATCAATTTAATACGCCGCTTTACTTTTATGCAATGACCTGAAAACTGGTTGCGTTTCAGATCATATCGTGTCTGGTCGGCTACGCTCGATCATTATAAATAAATCTATTATGCAGATAATTACTGCTGACACGCAAAATACTAGTTAACCAAGAGATGGCTAGAGAAATCAGAAGCAAATCCACGACATGAAATGATCAAAGATAATGAGACCTGATCTATGCTATTTGTTCTTGTACGAGATAATAACAAGTATCAAGATTAGCTATTATTTTAAGAGCACTAAATTGGTTTCATTCACTCACGTATATGTTTGACATATTCTCATTAAGATGAGCGATACATTCTTTATTAACGAATGTTATAACGTTTGCTCCCGGATTTCGGTCGCCTTCCTTAAATGTAGCTTATACATAAACTGAATATCTTCACATTTACTTTTATTCCTAATACAAAAACCGCTTACATAATTTCAAACTATTGTGTCATGAACCATAAATTAATTTGATTTATATTAAAAATACATGACAATGAAGAAAAGCGATAAAATTCTTAATGAGATTAACATACTGGAAGGAAAGAAACTGCCTATCTGACTTAAGTCTTAGATCCCATACTTTTTGCACATCTTGCTTCCACTTTAATAATCGTAAAGACACTTAAAGATAGTAAAAGTTTAATGACTATTAAAAATAAACACAAAAACAACCCTTATCTAAAACAACCAACAAAATCTTAATCTGTATGTTATATCTTTAAATTTACAACACCATCGAATGTATTCTGATCATTGGCGAATATCTCATTATTGTAAAAGTTTCGTAAACAACGGCAAGCGAAAGGCATCGACGATCACGTGGGTCCATTACCTTTACAGGAAATAAATCAATTTCACTAAAAACCTGTTGCGGGTGATGTCTTTTGCACAGAGCACTAAGGAGGAAGGCCTGTGCGTTTGCCCGATGCAACGTAGAATGCATATTTGTTCGTTGCGCTAACACGACTATCGGAAACCAGTTATGAAAATGATCAGGGTCTGGCTTTGTTAAGTTCACGTGCTTATAACTATCTAAAGAGGAAGAATGTAAATCGAGAGTCGCGTAGATTCTATATGTATCAACTTGTAACTAAGTAACGAGCTGGCTTCCACCATACATCATTTCATAAGAAATATAGAAGTAGTGACATTAGATTTTGATATCATTTTATTACTACTTGTATTTAATGGTTAAATCTATTGTATAGCGGTCCAGATACGTGACTTCGAATTGTTTTTTTTCCAATTTTATAGCAATAGAAATTACGAAATTGTTAATTTTTCTCAATTGTTTCTGTTAAGTCCTTTTTCGTGAAAATCACAATATCAGTAATTTTAGGGCTCACCAAGAAATGATTTTCGCCATGGAAATATCAAACATATATATAACCTATGGGATCTAAGACTCAAGTCAGACAGGGAGTATATACATATATGTACATACATTAGTAAAAGATTCAATATCGTCAAACACTGTACAAAAAAAGTGAAAAAAATCAATAAATGAAACCTTTTATTTAATTTTTTGTAACTTTTTAAATGGGTTTTTGTTTGATAAACTGAATTGTTTTCTACGAATTCGTTTTTGAATTTACAAAAATAAATAACTGTTTTTCTAAAAATTATGGCTACAAAGCTCATGCTAATATGTAACGGCAATTAAGTTTTTATCTGGTTACCATCACATGGATTCAACTCAATTATAAACCACATTAAATTAATAAAACTCTATCCTTTGGATACTGTCACGATCACATCTTCATAAAACCTTAAGAATAAAGTCATTCTAAACCTAAACAGCCTACTAACAGTATAGTATAATTGAAGTAAGTTCGTGATTCCAATTCCTTACCCCGCCCGAGGCCAAACACGAGATTACTCACTCACCCCGTAACCGACATTCGAGACGCGGCAATTACGGAAACTAATTACAAGCGCAACAGCCTCCAACAAGTTAAATATACCTCCGTTTAACTTCAACGACAAAATATTACGTTCCACTTATATTTCCATTACGAAAATCTATATATTTTACGAAGACTACGTTATCGATTCACAGTTAAAGTCTCTTTGATAAATACAAATTTACTATCTTCAAAGTAGACTATCCATTTGGTACTTTTCAAGTAGATATACGTGAATGCACTGCTAATATCCATTTGAACAAACTTGCGATATTCGCTCTAAGATCGTAGCTGCGTATGAAACTGTGTCTCCCGTTACAAGTTTTCATCTCCATCAGCTAAACCGTAGTATAGAAAGGAGAGAACTGCCCGACAGATAGCGATAGGGTATCATTAGTCGCTTTACCGTCATGCGATACTGGACGTCAGGTATTTTAATTTCTTTGCTAATGTTGGTTTATTTATTTATAATGATTCGGATTAATCGATATCAGATTGACGGAAGAGAAATTTACTATATAATAGGTATTATTGAAATGTCAATTGTGAGAGTGAAAATGAGCTATTTTCATTTGTATCTCACTCGAATGTGCTTAGTAATCAACTTGCCTAGTTACAGTAAATAATAAAGATAATTTATTTCTGAAATAAATTGATGGATATAATCATTAGATTCCTTAAAATATTTATAATTTATTGTCATATTTACGAATTCCGCCGAAAGAAAAGATAATTCAAATAAATTTGATCAATGCATTGGATCCTTAAAATTATTGCGTTTAATTGTCTCATTTTTAAAGAAATATAATAATTTTTAGAGAAATATTGTTTTTAAAAGAATTAATTCAAATTCATATAAGAGAATAAAATATATACAATTACGTATTATTACGAATAATTACGAATTCTCATACACTTTAAAATCAACATAAACTTATGTTTTACAGGGTATCTAATTTCCAATAAAATGTAGTGCTGTACTTTCTCCATAAGAAAATTTGTGAAATGTATAAAACTAGTAAACGAGATAAACTGAATTCCACTTCGCACAGGTGTCGACTGAGCCGCAGCAAGACAGACTGGTCGAAGAGAACATAATACTAACTCATTAAAGGCGCTGTTAGACAGGCGAGATAAGAGCTCCCTAACACGGTCACAGCAGTACGAGTAGACGAACAATTAACACCAAACGAGCAGCAATAAATAGCATTTACCATGAAGTGAGAACAGTATCGACCGTGCAGCCTCGCAGATTGCAGATCGTCGCCTTATATGGCAAACGTCATACCAGATCGCGACTAGTGCATCGGGCGGCTCAACCCGGGCTATAAATCAGGCTCGCGAGGACTGCCGATGTCGTATATCAGCGGCTCCGACCGTTCGGCGGATCGGCTTTTAGAGAGGGAAGGCGATAGCGACATAATCAAACGCTACCTTGGACACGTACCCATTTCTTTTGTTGAAGTGGATACTATTGTGGTGAAATGGTAGCTGCTTTAGCAAAATGCCTAACTGTTAACGTCTAAATTTCTAAGTCAATTCCGATGCGAGGGATATATCCCATGTTCTTTTCTTTTCACTAATTTTGTTTCATTCATTTCGTAGCGCTGCAAACTAGTTAAATAGATACATTAATACAATATTTTAACATGGGGCACAATACATTGAAAAAATTGACAATTATACAACTGTATCATATATAAATATATGAAATTGCCAGTACTTTATTGAAGAATTTTTTTTTAAATAATGTCTGGTAATTTTATATATGAGTAATGAACAATAAATTGGGACTTCGTATTAGACATCAAATAATGGTTGGCGATGGCTACAAAACTTGATGTTGAAAAATTAAAGATATAACAAATTCTTTAGTTATGTATCCAATTCCTAAAATTCTCTAAACGGTTCTATATCTAACGCCAAATAGGTTATTGTGAATCAAAAACGTTTGGACATGACAGACAAATAGGATTAATAAGCTAATTATCTTGCATTTATCTAAAAATCTAATTACCTTATTAACCAAGATTAAAAACATATAAAAATAATATTAAGTCAAAAACTACAAGTAAAGAAATTGATATATTTTTCAATGGGGGAGTTGTTTAGAATTCATGTAAATCGAAAATATTATAGGTAATATAAATGAATTTCGCTGCTAATTATAAACGTGATAATGAGCGGTTTAATAAAGATTTGTAGACAAAAGAATAAAGATTACAACATAATAAACATTTTGGAAAACTAGCTTAGTTGCATAAGAATGACTTTTACACCAAACGTTTACTTTTACATAACTGATGTTTTCGTGTAGTGACACTGATAAATTTAATTTTGCCTTAAAATAACGAATGTTGAATGAATTGCATATCACGAATGCAAATGATTGTACACAAATAAAAAACAGAAATTATATTTTTTTTGTTCTGAGATGAAGGGAAATGTGCATGACTTGATCTACGACCTCTATTAAGGAATTCTTCTTATTTTTCGACCAAGCCCATGATTTTTTATTGTTAAGACTATTGTTCGTTAATGTTTGCTGCATATCCAGTGGACATCATTAGGATTAGCTTGAGAAAAGAAGACTGAGTTAATGTGAAAAACTGGTGAATGGACCAATCATAATATAAGTAGACTAGACTCTACAAGAGGCTGTCGGCAATTTATTATAAAGGCTTCCTCAAATACTTGTAATGTCTAACACGACATATATCTGTTAATCTCCGTCGTAGCAGACGTGGAAGGTACATGTATGTCGCTATCTTGATATAGTGTCTATATTAATAGGCTATCCAGTCCAGCCTACAAACAGCTATTCGTAATGCCGATGGCAAAATGTGCTAGAAGTAGATCGTGAACAATTTCGGATATGGAGACCGCGATTAACAATATGGGTATAAATAAAAGGAAAATGCCGACATTTTGGCAGTCCGGTATAATATATTTTGAGATGCTACTTTACATCTTTTACTTACAAATCCTTTATAGCATCATAACTTTCGCCACTACGTTTGATTATAATAATTGCCCATGGTTAGATATTGCTCACGCCACTTTCTTCTCACCGCATGATTATAACATTATGCTAGTAATCGAGTGAAGCGAAAGAAGACTGGTTAGATGTGAATTTGCATTTTCAATGAATAGACTTCCTCTTTATAATAGATAATATATTACTTATTATAAGCAGGATATTAAATGGATATGATTGCTGAAGTTTAATAAATAATTGTCTAGGTCTAAGGGTAAAAAATAGTGTAAGTTGTCCGTAGTTTTTTTTATTTATTTGTTTGTTATCTTTGATTATTATTTGGTACAGGTTCAATCTTTTCCAGTCAACCAAAATTAAAATCCATCTTTAAAATTACAGGTACATAGCAACAAGCAATAAAACCGAAAAATATTTAATTTTTGGAAAAAAAAACAAAAATGTTGGGTGAGGTTTTGGCCCAAAATTCAGAGAAAGGAAAAGAAAGCAAAAGAAATAAGTGAATAAAATATGAAAGTAAATGGAAACTTAGAAGTAAGCACAAGGGGGATATGACTTTGGAATCCTTGAATGCAACTTGGAATACTTGAAGAAAAAGTCTGGTGTCGGAATTGAGTTTCTTCCAAAAACTTAGCAGCATGAGCAGTAAATGAATGCTCATTTAAAGAAATATTACATTTGATAATAAGGGATGTGACAAGTTTCTCTGAATGTAGATCCATATAATGGAGAGAGAGGGTTATAAATCTGATTACAAATAATAACCAAACATATTTGCTAAAATGTATCTTCTTAAATAATGATTACATTTTCTTATTTAAGTACTTTTATAAAGTACTAGTGAAGTTGATTTCAACAGTTGTAAAAGAATTGAAATACTTACATCAAGTACTTGTTTCTGGACTAAAGATCTTCAAAGTTTTTTAGTCATGACGACAATAAATTTGTTTCCCAAACAAAATGAAAGTGTTTTAGCAAAATACAAGAAAATCATTGTCGTGTATTTTGCATCACAGGTAAAACGTATCCACAGTTCTAGTTATGTACATACAATTGTCGAAACTATGATAGGGTACATAAGGGTTAAAAATATTTAATATATCCAACGTTACTCCGGGTAAATAGATCCTTGAATAAAAAAGATTGAAACCTGCATAAAAGACTGAGATCAGATACATTCTCCTACCAAGCAAAGTACCTTAAAAAAACCAACTTAAAAATCATTCAAAGGTACTTCATTCGTATTTTTGGCAAACAACATTACAATTTTTATAAAGTCCGAAGTTATTCTTTAACAAGGATTAACGAATAACTATAAAAATAAGTATAGAAATTTAGAATTGTTTAAACTTTGTTTGTTAAAACTTAGAATTGTTTATAATAGAACGTCTAAAGAATTAATAATTTTGCAAAATTCCATATCAACCAGTTTAAACTAATGTAAATTGAGACATTACGGTTTACAGTAATAATTTCATAATATTCAGTATTAGTGAGTGAACTGTAGTAGTGAATTTTAACACCGACGATATTTACTGTCTCGGTGTTTCATTGAAACTTATTGGGCAGTTTAAATCGGGTCCATACAAATCTGAAGGTTCCAGAGGCCTGATATTTAATGGACTATGGTGGAGCATTTACAAGTATCTTACAAATATGTTGCTGTAAATAATTACGAACTGTTCAGTTATTTACATCACATACATTTTAAATTTATGAAAAAACGGTATTTTTCTTTGTAAAACGCGAAGAATATAAATTGAATAATTTAGTCACAGGAAAACAAATTATGTTAGCATCTTCAATACCTTTTATCAAACAAAGGTTGAGTAAAGTCATGCACAAGCTTAATGATCAGCTATCTAATCCAAACTTCTCCTGTATCTTTCAGTGAATCGTTTTTTTATTATTTATTTTCATATAAGCATACTTTTATTAAAAACTTTTCTCCTTATTTAGGTCAGTAGTTAAAACCCAACGCATATAATATGACATTTAAATTACATCACGTATGCTTCTACAAAAAAAAACATGGACAGGAAAAAGGATATTGTAGCAAGTTCAAGTATATACAATTATCATGAGTCATAGATCAAGTCATGCATCCTTCCAGATAGAGGTGATGTAAGCCGCCAAACTTGGATATTCCAGTTCTTATTCACGAACTTGGGCGGAGATTTTATGACTACTGGACACGTGAAAAGCTTTTAATCGAAACAAAGTGATTTGTAAGAACATATTTAAATTAAACCTTTTAATTATGTTACATTTAATTATGTGATATATATTTCACTTTAAAAAAATATAATTTTTGCAGGCGGCTTGCAAATTGTACTCGTTTTTTCATTAAAGTGGCAAGACAGAATCAGAAAACCACTTTGCTTGAAACAAATTGACTTTTTACATTCAACGAAGCTCTAATATTGGTTCCGATCAAAATATTTACTAATTATAATGCTATAGTTATATCATAATACTATTATTGAAACAACAACATTACCTCGATTTCAATAGATTAACACAGCAGGATTTTATTTTAAGATATATTTAGCGATGATATCATAACCCAGCTACATATGATAGTTACTAAATTCTTCTATACAAAAGGTTATCAAACCATTACTTAAATATTTCCTTTCTTCAATAAATCAACCAACCTTTTATATCTAGAAACATTATCATCATATTTCAATAAAGAAGCATGACAAAATTAAGATATAAATGGAAACAAAGCTTTCAAGATATTAAAGTACCATATTATAGTTTTAGCTGCGTATAAATTAATTAATATCTTCAATTACATTGATACTTTTAAAATACTTGTCACAGATACTTTAAATAATACTTGTCATAGTTCGTCGTAGCGGTCGACGCATTAATGAATATCAGAAATATAAATTATTCATTTACAGAATATTATATTAGAGCTGCTAGAGGTAAGGAACAGTACGGCTACCATTAAATCTCAGTAAGCCTATGGAAAGAGAAGTATATCGCGCTTTCTTAGTTATGCAAATATGTATATTATTTCTTTAGTCAGGTAATATTCTTAAATCGTTGGATATAATAGTCGGGTGACTCGGATCGCCTCGTAAATTGAAGAAGGCCAGTACTGGACTGGGATTATCTCGAGGGGCAGTTTGATATTTGTCGACGGGTAATGAATCTTTTTGAGGTATCACTGTAATAAAATAGAAACCATACGCTGAGGCAGGTGTGCTTAATTTCGGCCGTGTTAACTAATGAAAGCTCGGAGGTAAATAAATACTCTAAGTGTTGTACGTTTTTGTATCCAACATAGGTTTAGTAAGTTTATATAAATATAGATATGATAAATAAAATTCCATTAGATAGCAAACTTTTGATTAGAAGGTTTGTTTTTAAAAATCTATCGCACAGAATTTAGAGCTTTTTGTGCTTACGTTTCGTTAATTGAAGTAAGTGTAACGTTGTTGCCATGTGCTAGTGCATGATATCGAATTAGAAATATTGCAAATATTTTTCTTAGGAAAAATTTTTTTTTTTCTTTTCAAAAATATAGATATTGCATTTAACGAACATAATTATAATATCTCAAAAAGATATTAAGCTTAATAAATGATCTGTAATAATTCTACGTCATACCGCTATCGTAGGGTTAGGGTAGGTCATAAATGTTTATTATGTATAAACAAAATACCGAATGCAAGCATGTCGGAAATCGTGTATACTATGGCAGTACAAGCAGAATAAATTGAGAAAAAATTAATACTACCATAGTAGGCGAACATCGCTCGTGCGCAAGCAACGGAAACCATCCGACGCAGGCTGCCATATTGACGACGGATGCTGCAATTAGAAAGCAAAGATACCACCCGAACCATTCTAACGCAAACTACACTACTTCAAATTGATTTTACAAAACGACTACCACGATCGATAGTCCGGCGCGTTTCAATGTTTTCTCTTGCCGGTCGAACAATGTGTAAGTCAATCAGGTTTTGTTATGCTTCATTTGATTTCTGAATGGTCGATCGATGATTGGCGGCTCCGGCGAAATAGGAGCGCGGATCGTATCACACTCACGAGGCGGCGCGTTCGTAATATCATGGCTCGGCGGAGGCACTACCTTGTAACCCGAGAGTACATAATGAGAACTATTATTTCAGCAATTCGAAGTATCAAACTTGATCGCGGCCAGCGCTGTCAGTGGGTAAAATTTTCATCGCACTCTGCGTATGAATGGACGAATGAAGACGTAATGTAGCTGCTCGTTAGTAATTTCTTTTTAAATTGATGGAATTTACTCCGTTTTTTGATTGGGAGAAATTTTTTTTAGGTAGACGAAAGTGGTAATGTTCACCCACAAATTGTGAACGAGAAAGTGGAAGTATGGTTTTGAATCCTGCTTAATATCTGCTTACATATCTAAAAATATCTTCTTACTTTTAGGACTTATATTTCAAACATAATACTTAGAATAAAAATTTAAATTTACAATTTTAATTTACAGTCGACGTAAAATATTTTCATAAAAGTCAATCATTATGAAATTCCCAATATACCTCCGAGTTGATGCCGCAGGTAAAAATCTATCACATTAAAATTGTACAATAATTTCTGATTAATTAATATGAAATTATTTTGGAAACTTTAACTATATATAAATCGTAGACACTCATATAACCCAGATAATAATGCGGGTAATATGAAATACCTCGTGGTTGATATGCCAGTCGGTGGTATCATCATGTGTGACTCCGTGTGACTACCGCTCTGACACAAGCCGAAGATAGGATAGCATGGAAGGTGTTAATCAACTCCCTTCAAGGCGACAACTTTCAGTAATGAAGATAAAACCAAGGAAAAGAATCTTGTAGACAAAACTAAGATTTAATTGGTCAGGTATTACAGTTTGCAAGTTACAGGCCTACTGCCTGCAACTGATTCAGCCTTACGTGACATGAGTCAATAAAAAGAAAACAATACTATTGAAAAGCATGAGCAAAAAAACATCGTTAACATTAGCGTACCAATGGTAATCTTTAAAACAAAACATTGCTTCAAACAAAGTTCCTTCGTGTTAAGATTATCGTTATGCATTCACATGACTGCAAACATAGGCAAAGCTTGAGCCGCGTAAGCTTACGAAACATATTTCTATAACAACTCTTGCTTTCGCGCAAATCAATTTTACGGGCAACTCCGTAGTGCGTGTCCATCTCGAGCGCGACGCGAAGACGATAAAACACGAACGCCGAAAACAAACAGCTAGCTCGACAAAGGCTCCCATACGAGCCACAAAGACTACTTAAACATTCCGCGGGCGAAACAAATAATAATTCGCCACTTCGAACTAATTACGAAGAGTGGCGGCGCGGGCCATTAGGTCGCCGGCCGCGCTCGCTCAAGCAATAAGTTGCGGGCTTACAAAAATACGTGAACGAAAACAAATAACAACAACGAGGCAGAGGCATAACAGGAGTGCGGGTAATAATGCCAGTTCACGGTATGTTGCTCGAAACAATGGTGCGTCACATTCGCGCCGTGCGGGCCGTGCGCGGGACCGCGACACGCCTTGCCAGACCTCGCGCCTTCGTATTGAAAAGTTTGAGTAAACAGAATTAGCCGAGTGTAAACTAGCCCGAGGTTCCGAGCGAGGTTAGGGCTATAAAGATATGGGGGTGAGAAGGGTTTAGATTTAAGGTAAAGTACCGAGAAACTTGTCCAATTTAATAAAAGTTTAATAGATCCACAAATATTGATCATCATAGTGGATGCACAAAACTATAATTTTCAAAAGGAATTTTAAGAGAGAGGAAATATAATTATAAAATTGATATGGGTGCTATCTGTAGGCAATAAGATAAAATGGTGAAATGAGTAAAACCATGTAGGAATCCAGATTGTAATAGAAAATACACGTAGAACGTATGTTTTGGTGAAACGTATGTAACAGATAATAAGTTTTGCTGCTCAGGTAGATAATAATATAAGCGAAATAGTAAATGACAGCTTAAGAAAGTAACTCAAGCCCATAAGTGTATAAAAATGATTAAAATACTGAAATAAGGTTGAATGTGTAAGTTACTTAAAACAAAAAAAAACAAGTTAATTGTTGTACCTTTCTGAGCCAATTGAGATTTGAATTGTATATCTTAGCAATTAAACTACGTGATGTAGTGTTATTTCTGCTTTCTTCAAGTTCTTTACCACGACCTAGATTTCGTTGTATTACATCTTCAAGTGGGCTATTAGTAAAGATGACACAATCTTTGCTAATAGCCCACCTGAAGATGTTGTAATAAAACGAAACTTAGGTCGTGGTAAATAACTTAAAGAAAGTAGAAATAATACTACATCACGTAGTTTCATTTAATTGTGAATAATGAATTTCTGCAAAATTAACGCCAAATATATTCAATACTCAATGTATATATTAGCTTTTACCCGCGATTTAGTTCGCGTAAAAACTGAATTATGGCGAATTTTAATAACAATATAAACATTGTAAACATTCGATGATTTGATAAAGTCGATTGTATTTAAATAAAACAGGGCCATCTGACGGCCCTCTAAGAAAGTCTTGTTTTTGTTATTCCAAATTTAATAAAAGGAATAATTAGCACCTTCATTATATTGATTAGAATTTCGAGAGGAATATCTAAAAAACATTTCATTGCATAATAATATATTCGATTTTGTACAGCTCATTGAACAGATTATATTTTCGATAATAATTTTGTTCTATACTAATAAATCTAACTATAGCAATATCACGTGTCCCATGTTTAGTTATTTAATTATCTTGACGACGTTTTACTTACCATAGGGGCTTTATAACTGTACAATTGTAATTGCACACATAAAATAACTGTACAATTGCAATTGCTATACTAATAAATCTAACTATAGCAATATCACGTATCCCGTGCTTAGTTATTTAATTATCTTGACGACGTTTTACTTACCATAGGGGCTTTATAACTGTACAATTGCAATTACACACATAATATAACTGTACAATTGCAATTGCTATACTAATAAATCTAACTGTAGCAATATCACGTATCCCATGCTTAGTTATTTAATTATCTTGACGACGTTTTACTTACCACAGGGGCTTTATAACTGTACAGGCAAATTGCACACATAAATAATAATGGATAAATTTCCGATCCTGCTGTTCGCGTCTATTTGACAGCAATATATTGCATTGGCAATACAGTGCTCTCTATACCTTGCCAATCGACCGTTCAAAATATTGCGAATTCCTTTCATCCGCAAGACACGAACGTTAAAGACTTGAAAGGTGGACATTAAAGAAATACATAGCCTGTATAATTTACGATAGAATCGTTCAACGGAAATCAGTTTCTATAAAATATTTATTCTGTATTAGCATGTTTATGCCAAGGCCTCCTATCCAGTCCATCGTTAAATTTCAACTCCAATATACAAAATCGCCATTCGTCTGAATACACAGTGCTTTATGGTGTGAAGAAATGTTTATTGTACACTGATTGATTTTTAATTCACACCTTAGTAAATAATATCGCACGTTTCCAATCGCTACTTATTAGTAAATATACTAGACTTTTCTCATGATTCTGCCGCTCGAATACCGGTTCTCAGTATGCCGATTATCAAAAAGTTTACGACCACATATTCCATTATTGTTGATTCATCTTTGATTCTTCAAAAGCAGACCGATAGACAATTTGTAGCCTTTGAAATACGTTAATAAAATGTGTGTGTGACCTTTGTATCGCATCAGTTGGGTAGAAGCAGCTAAGTGGCTAAGTATTCTGCATCGAAGCATGAGAGTAATAGTCGACAAGGTTTTTTTTAAATATTTTCAGTTTGAAAAATAATTTACGGTAAAATTAAAAGTTTTTGAAATTTAATCTTTGAAATATCACATAGAATGCGTTACTTACATCAACAAAAAAATGTCTAGTGAAGTGTATCACTGAAGTACTGTATCACTATATATACTGAAGTCTACTGAACTGTCCATCATAGGCATAAAACGTTGAACGAAATTTCAAATTTATAGTATCACATTACATCTAGGAAAAAATTGAAGATTGCTTATATTTGTATCTTGTAAAGAACGGTGAATTAAATATTGTGACTTTCATTTCGCAAGTACTTAAAAGAAATCAAAGCATTACTATTTATTTTACGTCAACATTCAGGACGAATCAAAACTATAGATAATCATTCCTTAATATTTAAATGGATTGAAAAAATATTTTTTAACAACGTATTTGACTTTGTTAAAAAAAGTATGAGTAATTGAAGAAAAAAAAAAGATATATATATATATATATATATATATGTATATGTATATATATAAGTATATATGTATATATATATATATATATATATATATATATATATATATATATATATATATCATCACTAGAAAAAATTACCGAAAAACGAACATATTACATCCGAGTGATCGCCCTTCGTTCAGAAAGTATGAGGGTATTAAAGTTTTTTTATATTATTGTTGATATTAAGCAACTATCTTTCATAAAGTAAAGTACACTTTTTGTATGCCGCTAATTATAAATTTATTACTAAAATCTATAGATTTAGAATAACGAAATTAATCTGGCGCACAAAATGTCGAAAAAATCGGTTCTTACATTAGTTGTTACCCAAGGGTTTGTTTCTTTTATTATTATTTTTTTACTATTATTATCTGATTATTATTTTTTTTGATCAGTAAATAAAATGACAAATTAAATCCAATAATATACCATGTTACTCATATTGGCGTGCAGTGATTTTTGTAGACCAAAGACGAAAAATTATACTCCATAAGAATATATATTGATACAATTGGAGTTAATTCGTTAATCAACAAACATCCACGCTTTGCCTTAATATGTTATTAATTATTTCTATATATATCTTGCTGTAATGCTTATTATTAGAATTTTTCATTTGTTACAATGCAACAAATGCAGTTTAACACCAGTGAACATATCACTTTTTGCTAGTTATTAAATGAAAGAACATACATTAAAAACGATATATTTAATAAAAATAAGGTTCACTCGCAAACATTTCATATTAAAAAAAAATTAATCGATAAATATTTCATTTGCGAATTGCTTGTTAAAAGTTTTTCGACATAATTTACATTGTTAGTCACACTAAATACTGAATATGCAAATACAAACACGAATTCCCATGAAAAGGAATGCATATCAAACATTTAAAAGGAAGAATGTTTCCGTAAAGAGAGGTTATAAATTTAATATTTTAGATTTCTTTCGTCATAGTAAAAGCACTTTTCAAATAGATTTTTTATTAAAATCACGGGCGGTATTTTTTTTATCTACGTTGTTTCCTATTAATATTCTTTCATAAATAGAAAGAAAAAAGTAGAAATATCGTGAAGGCCAGCCCGACATATTCCAAATACAGCTCCCAATTAGCCGCAAATATTGATCGCATACGAAAATGGTGTAAAGTACTTTGTTTATACATAAAAATTAAAGCTTAATTTTTAATTATTATGTATAAACAACGCACATTAAAAATTAAATAATAATTAAAGTATTTTGTTTATACATAATAATTAAGAACCTGTAATTTTAAAATTGGCTTCGGTCTGCCATTCAGAATTATATTATTTTTTTCAATAAAAGGTAAATTCGAAAATCTCACCTGTATGACATTAGTTGTTACACCGTTTTAAACTGTCACTATGAAAATAAACAATAATAAACTTATAATATGAACACAAACAAGGAAGAAGCGGCATAATATCTAATGCAATGAAATAAATTTACTGACAAAATATTATAGGTTTATTTATAAAAAGTTATATATTTTTGTATAAGTTTATAAGTTATATAAGTTTTATATTTTTTAGTTATATATTTTTGAAAAGTTACTTCATTGAAGTTTGTTCGCTTCGGCTGTCATTCGACGGTTGGCAGATTTTTAAACAGTGATTCTGTATGTGTACGTGTATGTTTATGTGCATTGTTTCATTCTGAATATAACAAAACACGGGTTATTTCACTCTGAACATAGTCAAAGGCAGCATGTTACAGATTATTTTGTCCTTATAAATCGTCGCTTGAAATGACGTAATCAATTTTTGTGACTTGTAGGAGACTTTTGCAAAGCGATGTTCCATGTAATTTGATAAGCATGAATTTTGTACATTTCATCCGTTACACACACTGGTAGCGTTCGGTTTGTGCATTTCATATATCATATTGCGGACTTTGCTTGAATCCCATAAATTAAATATGTTTAAATATTTATAAATATATAATATATATAGGTCAGATGATCAGGACAAGCTGTGTGTTATTGCTTACAAGGCATTGCGTGTCTCTGATTATTGAACATAAAGCCGTTGAGTATTTCCATGGACCTACGTACCATACCGCGAGATGGTCGATGGTCATACTGCTGTTTAAATAAATTAAGAGAAACATATGCATATTGCTAAAGTAAATGAATAATATAAGTGTTTATTTGCATACACACACACACACACACACACACACACACACACACACACACATATATATATATATATATACATATAAATATAATTTTTTTTCCCATGGAATACCAGCATCAGTATAACTTTTAATATACGTTATACTGATATATTTCAAATATTGAATATATTTGGCGTTAATTTTGTAGAAATTCATTATTTACAATTAAATGAAACTACGTGATGTAGTATTATTTCTACTTTCTTTAAATTTTTTACCACGACCTAGGTTTCATTGTATTACATCTTCAGGTGGGCTATTAGCAAAGATTGATCTTGAATTGAATCTTTGCTAATAGCCCACCTGAAGATGTTGTAATACAACAAAACCTAAGTCGTGGTAAAGAACATAAAGAAAGTAGAAATAATACTACATCACGTAGTTTCATTTAATTGTCAAAATCGTGTTGTTGATGGTTATTATTTTTTGCATCTTTTCCCTAAAACTGGCCGTTTAAATTCTAAGCTAAAGTTAATTAGAGCAGGTTACTCATGTAGCAATAATTCCACCACGTGTATTATTGGACATATATGTTACATTAAAGACGAAATGATTAAACAAAGCAAATAAAATCTGAACGTGACTTAGTAATTCGATTGAAGAATGGTGAAAAATAAATAAAAAATTTAAAAGGACAATTCGAAAATATCACCGCGAGCAATGGAATCTAGACGGCGTGGGTGTGAAACGGGCCCATTGTGCTACAAGTACAGTTGCTTTAAAACATCTTTGACATTTTTTGTGGCAAATTTATTTTTTTTATGAAAACTTTCTGAGGTAAAATTGTAAATTATCAAAGTTTCATAGTGGCGTTCTGCTACACAACATCTTTATAGTAATATTTTATGTTATATTATGAAGGAAAAAAGGAGCAACGTAATATTTATTTTGTATGATCAAAGAAAAGTAAAACGATCCAATTTAAGGCAAGAGATATAGCCGTATTTTTTTTAGAAACAAACAGCGTAGAAACTACAATATAATCAAAACGAGATTTAAGAAAAATCTGTGCTAGACAACTTACAATTTTACAATGCTTATTGATAATAAATACATTGTGATGGAAAGGAAAAACGACTGTAGTGTAAAATATAATCTTAATCTAACCGTACGGCGGTCAAAAAAACGATCGATGTTGAGTGATTTTAATTAAAATAATTCCAAGAACCAGAACAAACACATTTGTTCTCAAATTGCGACCGCGTGTACCGAGCGACACGTCTACAATCACCGTCGAGTCTCGCAACGATGTCACACCTCGAAGTTACTCGACGGAGATTTGTATTCGCCTCACTATTTATTGTTACTGTTTCAACATGTAAATACGAAACATGAACTCAACAAGCTTTACTATGTTTGCAAACTTAACCATTAAAAATAATTCATACGAAGGGTTGGGACGGAGAAGTAGTGGTTTAAAGGCGTGAAGACGATAAGAATGGATGTAAATCTGAGAAAGGTCGTATTTCATTAAATTTAATTGTTTTGTCTTTACCTACCGAGTTAACATTGCATGTAAAACGCTACAGTGTATAAAGTGCCTTTAGGATATATTATTCTTTTTTTTTATTTTCAGACTCAAAGTGTATGCTGACTAATCGTTCGTTATATTATAAAGAAAATATTTATAGCAATTGACGTTACAATGTAATAAAAGTATCATGCAAATAATAACTATAAATTACCTTGATTGTAATAAGGTCTACGTCATATAAAAAAATTTCTTAAATTCTAAGTTTTCTTATTAGAATTAATAATATTTTTTCTAATCATACTGTGTTTACAAACTTTTAAAAGTAAGAAAAAAAAATTGTAAATTCCTAGATATGATATCTTTGTTTATAGTATTCGCGTCTTCGAATTATTGAGGTATTGGAAATATTTACTAACTATTTTAGGCTTCAAGTAAATCTAATACTATTAAGAAAATCTTTGAAAAATTGTTACTATAGCCAAATAATGGAAATGATTTCATTTAGCAATGCGATCTCATAAGAAAATATGCTTTATCGATTACTAGTTACTGTAAACTGCAAAGATCATTATTACTCCACTTAACCATTTTATACTTGCTCAGCAAAAAGATAAGTCTTTATATATGAACAGAGCAACTATTTAAAACACCATTTAAAACAATTTAAATACGTCTATGGAAAATCATATTTCGTCCTTTTGCTCAGGTTAGACAAACATACAACGCATACAGTTTAGTAATTTGCGTTATATATTTTACTATAAAAATCATACAATAATAAAAAAAAAATTGTATATCAAAAGTTCATAGGAATTATATTCTAATTATTGAGATACCATTCCGTGTGAACGCCGTGCGTCGTGCGGTGACGGGGAACCTATTTAGCCGACTGACTTACCGCTGACAGGCTAATAAGACAACATATTAAAATCAATTAAATAGATGAACTGTTGAAACTTATGGAACGGCTATTTTTTAAAATGGTTATAAACGCCTTTAACATATTTTGCTAGTTAGAAGATTATTTGGTATCAAAGAAAAATAACCAAAATCTGACTCAATATTATTAAGAGAAAGAGTTTATCTTATGAAAAAGAAGACTTTTTTGTTATTTGTAAGACATACGTTGATAACTAAAATTATAAAATCTATCTTTCGTCTTTTTATATTATATAAGACAAGCTGTTACCCGTGGATGCACATACGTTATCAAGATGTACATAAATATTTTATTATCTATCGCTGCCTTTTCTATAGATCATAAGTTATGTGTTTACCCCTAAAAGTACTCTTGACTCGGAGAAAAGTAACATATCTAAGTTTCAAATTTAATCAAAGTTCTTGACAGTCTTTTTACTAGTTCTTAAGGCAAACTTCTTGCACGGGGCAAAGTTTTTACTGCGAGAAAATCAGTAATTGAATATCAAGTACCTTAGGGACTATTTGATGAAAATAGAATGCAGTGCAGATTTTGATCTGAGTACAAGCATTACCTCACCGAAAATATAATTATCTCACCGGAAAATAAGTCTGTAGTAGTCCTTACGGAATACTCGAATAAACAGATAAATAGATAAATTTGGAAATAGACAGACAAAAAGTTCTTTGGTCATTTGGAAATATTTGATAGGGACAAAAGATAAATTAAATTTTAATTTAAATCCAAATTACCATTTCACTGAAAATCATTCACAAATAAACTCTGTAACTTTGGCAAGTTTGCTCTAACAGACAGACAAATGTAGAAACAATGAAGATGTTCTGGCTTCTACTCTACCTCAGACATACACCCGACACAAAATTTTCCAAAATGATTGAATGTGAAGAGTTATTATATTAAATAGAATATATTGATGGTCACATGAGGTTCAACCAAACCTGGCTGGTCCATAACTTGCGTATATTTAAATATTCAATTAATAAGATCGTTGTCTGGAAGAAGTTGAATAAGAAGTATACCACTTGCTCTATTGTAAACTATTGTTAGTGATATTAGTTCAAATATTAGTTTCTATTTTGCAGTATATTTACATAGTTCCAAAATTTTCTGTGATTTGAAACTTACGAGGTTGTGAATTTGTGTAAACTAAATTTCGTTGAGGCAAAATCGGATGCCACTGCTAGTAATACTTAATTTTTAATCACGCCTTGATTTAAATATTTGTGAAACGATCATATTTTTCAATTAATTAATAAGTTGATGTGAATGTGATCGTAAATAACAGCAAAATACAAACCGGCCGACATTGAGAATGTGGCATAAATTTAAAAATAATTAAAAAACGAAACCGACTTCTGTCTTGAAGAATCTTTCAATACAGAAGTCGATTGGATTTGATAATATGAAATGTATTTATATCTACATAAAAAAAGTTTACATTTGAAAGAGATTTGTTTGTTTCTTAATTAGATACCGAACGTGCGTCTTGAAGAATGGTTGTAATTATTTCTGTCTGCTTTTTACTAGATACATTTTGAACATACAGAAAAATCATAAGCGACTTTGATACAGAGTTGACAAGCTTTTTTAAGATACTGTCTCAATACAATAAAAGAGATATTAATCACATTGAAAATAAAGCCTTGCGTCTTTGATCTTCATTCTAGGTCAATTCTACACAAAGGAAATATTTTACAAACATACTTAGAAATCAAAACGTCAAATTATCATTGATTGCGGTGGTGTAAATGAGAGGTTAAGAATATTGAAAACGGGTCTTGTGCCATTCGTTTGCTTAGTGTGCATGCTATGTGCTTGTTTATCTGGCTAATCTAACACCTCTTCCATGTTGCAGCAACAACTCCGTGAATAGCGACAGAACCTACAATCCGGGTCGCTAGCCGCCTCCTTTCTCCAACGACCGCACGTCTCCGACTAACTGGATAACTGACAAGCTTCTTTATGTATTCTCATTTTGTCTTACTGCTTATATTGGGATACTTTCCACGAGCTGAGGCTGGCTCTGTGAACCGTGTATTGTACGACTAATGCCGGGCAACCACCTGTGACCTTCTGTCACAACTCATGTCATTCGTTTCGTGAAAAAGAAAGTCTGACCGCAACCGATACTTTGCGGAGTTGATTATTTTGAATGTAACGCGATCCGTGAATGTGCAAATTTAAAAGTGGGTTCAAGAATTATGATGAGACATTAGATACTTTTCAATCTATGAGAATACGTTTTGTTTGGTAATTTGCGTACTATTCGCGAGATGTTCTTTCTTCCTGGTTTAAGAGTGACTACGCTTACGAGAGATGAAATTTTTATTGTATTCACGATTTATCTATCTTTTCAAGTTACTATTCTTACCTATTTTGAAATTATGAAAATTTTGTGGATATATCATCCAAAAATCGCTTGGAATATTCACATTGTTTATATGCAGAAATAATACATACACATAACTGTCAAACACATAGTGTTCAATCTTGAATTTGATGATTATCTTGTATGTATCCGTCGACATAAAGTTTAGAACCCAATATATTCTCAATTTATTTGTCAAGATTAAACCAATAATCATGTAAATAACGATATAACACTAGCAGATAGGACAAAATTAATGACACATCAGTAAACTTAAATAGATCTATAAAGTTTCATATTTCCATCAAATTTTATCGTTGACATATTATCTAAATAAATTCCGATAAAATTTATATTTACTAATTAACGTTTATAAATTATAACTATTTTATTCGTAATAAATCTATTTATGCCACATTATCGTTTCGTGATACTATTATCGTTTTGAACTTACCGTGTTCGCGGTAAAATAATGTACGACTGAACCTAAGACATTTAGATTTATTTTGATGGTTAAAATGCTTTCGGTTACGGACATCGGAATTATTTGTATCGTAAATAAATGACTTGTTTTATATGCAAAAATGCATGAAACACGTCATTAGTTTAAGATAAAAATTATTCCTATGTTAAAAAATTACAATATTCTGATAAATAATTGAATGGTCTAATTTCTAAGATTCAAGGAATGGTCAATTATACGTAGGTGATTTATAATTATTGCTGTTATACGATCCTTTGATAGCCTACGTAAATACGTAAATTCAGCTTGAGAGAAAGTGAATGAATGTTTCTACTCTACAAATGCCTAATACGACCTGCTCTGATAGAGGCTGCTGAAATGTAGTCTCTCATCCAATCAGAGCAAGAATCCATATCAATATTTAAAAGAACAATTCAAAGGGGATAAGAGGAGGAAATTTTAAGAATAAAACATAGAGGGATAAGGTTAAATTATGAGTTAACGAGAACTTATCGAGAGCTTAATGTTATAAACTTCATAAAAATATAAAAAAAAAATAGGCTGGTATATAATTAGAATAAAAAAAGAGAAACTAAACAGCCAGGGGTGTAAGAGCATGAAGAAAATCGGGACTTAACTTAGAAATATAACTTGGAATTAAAAAATATAACTTAACTTAGAATAAGAAAGGGACTTAACTTAGAAATAACGGAAGACGAGAGCTGGCGGACAATTGCTATAAATAAAGGAGAAAGAAGGAGACTTCTTGAAAAACCCATCCCGGACTGTAACGCTACTGAAGGAAAAGAAGAAGATTTAGAAATTCTTCATAAAGTATACAGATTTTCGATATACGCCTATGTACTTTTTGCATTCAATGCAAAAACGAAAAAAAACTATTCTAGGTGTTGCACGAACGATCATTTGGAACACAATTTTATGTAGCGAACAGTGCCTCTCAATTACTTCGTTCAAACAAATGTTCTTCTTTACAATTCCAAACTCTCAGTTGAAGAGTCGCAGCTGTAGATTGCTAATTGCAGCCAGCACAAAGCGATGCCGGTGTCCGCCATGACGTTTCATTAAAACCTGACGCCGACCCGGTACGGAACGTACAATTTGCATGTCGCCTTATTAATTATAATACGCTTTGTACGCTTTGATTTGACGAGGGCATTGTGCGTGCTCTCGCATACGGGAAGTTATGGCGAGATTATGTACTAGCGACGGTCGGTGAAAATCGATTCGCAGAAGTCGATTGCCGGATATTATAACCATCCCACGGTTACGTGGCATCACTTTTTGCTACGTGGTCAATGGATAACAGCATATCCATTTTATGTTAGTAAGTATTATATAAGTTTTTGACATATATAAATAGATCCAGCTAATGAGAAGATACGACACAAATTAATTATAGTTTTGTTGTATTATAGTTTCTGTTCCTGACTTTTTTTAATTTACGTCACCTTGTGAAAATACATGTCAAAATGCGTAATGCCAACTTTTACTCCTGATAGATGTAAGTGAAAGTAAAGTTCGTAATTTCTGAAGTTTAGTTTTTAGTTAGTAGTTAGTTTGAAGTTTAAATCTGGGACAAAATTCTCCAACTAATGAAAGCATTCCAAAATACTTCTATACATTTTATTTGTAATTTTTACATATTATTATTTTGACTTACTCCACGGCAAACTATAATTTCTTACTGAAATCACTCATCGAATCTTTCATCTTATTTCTGAAGTGTAATATAATTTCAAACAATAATATAAAAATAAATCTATCTAATGTGTAAACATGTACATATTAAAATAAACAAAAAATAAAACCACGAAGACAACTTACAGTGGGAAATATTTGAAGTGTGAAAAGTAAGAAAATTGTTCTTATTTTATTAAAAAAAATAAGACTCTAAACAAAGAAACACTTGAAATACAATATATTTATATATATATATATATATATATATATATATATATATATATATATATATATATATATAATTTTAAGAAATTATTTTGCTCTTCATTAAAATCAGAGTGAATCTTATAACGACCTTTATATCAATGAACCGATAAAACAAAATCAACTCGCATTCTCTGCTTCATTGCATTTAACTTGAGCTTTCATAAGCGTAATCTTGGCCTCGACGGAACGCTGACAATAAAGGTTAACAATATTTAAAAAAGAACAAAAAGCTATTTCCTTTTTTAATCACACTTCCCTTTTCTGTTAAAAAAGATGTCAGCGCAGTCGGTTACAATTTTAAAATTGATCGATCGCCCTACCCCGAAACAGCGGAGATGCGAGATAAGGAGAACATGCTCGAACGCCTCCTCGTACCGACCGAGCTTTTTAAGTTTTTAAATTATATTTATATAATAGTTATGTCTTGATCCGATTATGCAGTAAAATTTCAAGTTTTTTCATATCCAAGTAAATATAATAAATTACCTAATTCGTTTCGTACTTTAAATTGTATATTTTCGTAATGTATAACAACTCTACGAATAAAATTAATATTCTATTCATAGAATCAAGAAACTTAGCAAAGAAATAATAGTGGACAAGGCTTACAATGTTGGATTACTAACTGATTTAAGTGAACATTTACGATATGCTAATTAGACATTGTGTTTATTCTCGTAAAAGATATATTTTGCCAACATTTGCAACATCTATATCGAGCTCGTTATCAAATTCTTTCTCACTAACATTTAGTAAAATGTTATTTTGCTGTTTAATTTAGTTAATAATGTATACAATTCATAAAACACATTTTCTATAAAATTGCTAAGAGTTTCTTACCGGTTCAATACATTTTGGGTTCCATGTATTGCAATGGTTAGTCATAAATTAATATTCATTAAGAAAGAATATGTTCATTGTGGTCAAAATACAACATGCAGTATTATTAAACTTTTTACACTTAATTTACATATGTGCGTAAGTAAATATAATGTAAGATAATTCTGTTCCGGTCAAATTTACTATAATTTTTCATTATTCAAACTACATTGGCAAAGTGAAAATACTATCACATGTTGATTAGACAAAAATATAAGTTCGAATAAACCATACAATATAAGTCAATGCGTTTTGTGAAAATGGATTTTAATTTTCCATTAACACATTAATTGAACACAGGATTATGCGCCAAAATAAGAAGAAGCTTCAGGCGAAGAGGAGCGAATAATCTCATCGCGGCGCCGCCGGACGCGGAACACGACTGCAACGAGAGCGAAAGCTCGCGGGAGCCTGTTTGAATTAAGCTCGATGTCGGTAGCCGGGCCTGACGTCGGATCTGCAAAACGTTTGCCAGCGTGTTATCGCCGCATCGCCGCTTGCAAATGCCGGGGCCGTGCCTAACTACGCCGCCCGTACAGGTGATTGCGACAGCGTCGGAGAACTCCTACGTTCGAATGGTTATCCATTCTTATAAATTAATTTCCAACCGCACTTATCGATTGATCACGCAATTAACGTTGTACCGGTGAATAGTTGTTGTACAGTCACAATTATTGAAGGTTCCCACTGTGTTTTGGGACAAATGTTTATAATTGCTTAATATACTAAAGATTCATCTTATACCAATGTTTAATTGATTTTAATTTTGATTTTTATCTCTTTGGTAAATTTACAACTTAATTTCTCCTATTAAGTTTGTTATGGCAATGATGTAATGACGTAAAATTTGACTTTCGTACTTTCAGGAATCTTGTTATACCATTGTGATGCTGCATAATAAATTATTATTATTGAGAACTTAATAGGCATTAAGAATATATTACGTAAACACGTAGACAGAAAGATTGTATATAGACTGAATCAAACATTAAAAATAATTAATTTGTATTTTCTAAAATTATATATAAGAAAGGAATAAGTAAGAAAATACTGCATAAAAGACGAAGAAAGGGATGAAATAATTATATTAAATTTCGATAGATCGATACTGAAAGTGGTGCCACATTTCGATTTGTTTCTATTTAATTTGTAACTTAAATCGATATGACGAACTTTCGACAACAACCTTATATGTATCAACACTTGTTATTAATAAATTAAAAAAGTTTATTGATATTTGCTTTTGTTTTCATTGCTTGGTAGTATCACTTTTCTCCATCGTGTCCTATATATTAGTAACTTAACACATTGATATTAGGTTATGAGTCAGGAAAGTTTTTCCTTATAGTGTGAATAAATGAGTATTTATATTTTGTCACTCCGGTCAGTTGGAACAAAGTAAGAGTTTGTTATACTTATTAAATATAGCATATTGCAAATATGTAATTGTGTTTATGCATTGGCAGACGAGCGAGCGAGTTCAAGGTTTTATGAGGTAATTTTGCTTTGAGTTGGTTAATAAGTGAAATCCGCTTAGGGGATCAATTTGTTATGCTTTAAATGCATCACATACAAGGTTGTTTGGGCACTTGGTTGTTAATCTGTAATATTTTAGTAAGGTGTTGTTTTAATGATGTCGATAGATTAATGATCATTCAAGAGAATATCTTGAATTTAATTTAAGTAATATATTTTTCGTTTTAATCAAAATACGGAGGTAACCTGAAGGAGGATAAGGATTTTGACATGTTCTTATATATCCATATATGCGTATGTAGGCTTGTACTTATTGGTGTTCATTAGTTCTCAAATCAGAGCGAAATCTACATCGAAAGTCTTTACTTATTTCAAAACACCAGGTACTGTTTGATTTGTTTAAAAAAAAATATTTCGGATAACAAAGGGTAAATGATGTAAAAAATAAAAAAAATGTGAGACCGAAAAACGTTTTTTAAACTCCAATAATATGGGTATTGTGAGTTATTGTGTAGTATTTATTCTATCCTGGAATTGCTGCTGATTGATAAATTTTTTTAAAAACGCTATTGTTTAATTTTTACTAATACTCCAGGTGATATAGGTGACGATTTAAAAAACCCTTTGGGTACAAAATTTGAAACCTATTAATGGTAAGGACTTAAAATACCCAATGTGTCAGATGCTAATTATAGTCAAATATTGGCCCATTTTTTTATGTGTATTTGTATAAATAATTGGACAATACGTTTCACTATTACTTCTAAAATACTTATCTAGTTTTTACATACGAGTTATCATCTGATTTATCTTAATAGCACCAGTAGCATCGGCTAAAAATTCAAAATCGGTCATAAAAACAATATAGCGCGATGAGTTAATGACCCTTAAAATCTTTCAAGATGATATCAAATAAAATACCTTTGAGAAATCATTTCAAAAATATACATGTATGAAAATGTTATATAATAATAAAAAAATTGAAATAAAATCATTTGACATGAAGCATACAAATAATAAAGCATTAAAAGACAAATTTAAATGTGCCTTCATGATAATTGGAAGAAAAATAATTTGAATCAAGATTATTGCTAATAACACTTATTTTGAATTTGCTTTCAAAACTTCTTTTATTATCATAGTCGGCTTTTTTCCTGTCAAGAGGCACAATTTTGAAAATAAAACTGGTATAAAGATAGGTAAACATTTTATTTGGAAGTCGCTTTCAAAGCTTATTTTTATCGTAGTCGCCTTTTTCCTGTCAAGGAGCAAATTTATTTCGAAGTTGCTTTCAAAGCTTCTTTGTTATCGTAGTCGTGTTTTTCCTGTCAAGGGGCATAATTTTTTAAATAAAACTTGAATAATGAGTTGTAAAAAAATTTGTTTCGAATTTACTTTCGAAACATTTTTCCCGCCTACGATGGATTTTTCTGTCTAGGGGCATATTTTTTGAAACTTCTCGTCGCATTAAAGTGGTATTCGGTTCAAGAGCATCGCAAAAAAATTTGTGCATTTATGTAACGGGATAATGAGAGGGCGAGGATAACGCACTTCGCTACATTCATAATAGAAAAGATTTCAAGTATAATTTCAACAGTATTGTGAAGAACAGTGTATAGAAATGTTCCTCAATTAAACAAAAATTCAAAACGTAAAAATTTCATTACGGTTTGTCGTTTTTAGGGTCCAGATGAAACCTTACTGTAGTAGCAACTTCGTCCGTCTGTCAGTCACAGGCTTCAAACTTCCAAGCGAAATAAGATAGGGACTTAAAATTTATATGTAATGTGTTTCTCTTTGATCTAAAACTATAAATCATATTTAAAACGACTTAAAATTATATTCCAAAGGACTCTCGGATACGTACAGAAGAAGAGGGTGGAGGTGGAGAGTAAAACATTTTTTCTGCATAGAAACATCGTGAATTATAGAAAAGAGTTCTTTTTTTATTCATTACTTTACTGAAAAACATCAGTTTGATGGATCACAAAAATTGTCATTTTTAGAGAAACATTTTATATGTAATAAAATATAATTATTTTGTTAATAGATTTGCTCTAAAGCGCCATTACGTAGTAAGCTGTGTAAAATCAAAGTATCTTCAAGGAAATTACTAGTTTTTGACCCTATGAAAACAGAGATATATAATATTAACATTTCCAAAATATTTTAATAAGGACATCGCATAATCTTAAAATTTTTAATTTTGACGTATACCCAAGTATGTAAGAAAACTTCGCAATATGTTTCCTGCTCGTACTTAACTTTGTTTTTGTCCATCATATATTCAATATAAATCGATAGTATGAATAACCACAACCAAAAGGGTAGTGATTTAAATCTCTTGAAAACCGGCAAAAAATATTTTCCCCTTTATAATAGTTCCAATCTATCATGGAGGATTTTTATCTGTTATTATAATGTTAGTTCTACTGCTGTTCATAGTCGAACTAAAATATTAAAGCCTTTTACTTTTGAAAATTGTACTCCTAATCCTGTCCAATCGTCACTGGCCTACGAAATAATAATGTCTACAATTATATTCGTATGTATATCGTACACTTATATGTGTATAATCACAATATATTACCTGACCAGAAATCATCTTCTAAATAATAGCGAAGGAGAGGAAGATAACATTGAGGTTGAGTATTGTGAGTCAACAATTTTATAGCTAACTTATTAGTAGAACGAAGCCACGCATACGTAGCCGGCATTTCGACGAGCCGCTAAAAGGCAAACAGGTAATTCGTAAACATTAAAGCAAAGCAACCGCCGCGGTGCGGGCATTTAAATCGAACGGACAATTACCATAGCGGCACAGTAGGGCTTTGTGTAATTTGTCGCGGCGTCAATGGCAGTAGAAAGGACATAGTTTCAAGTATGTCATTGTAGGACACAGAAAACTGCCTATGTCAGGCATCGTCCGTAGAATGTGCGGCGACTTAAATAGGCTCTAAAAATGTTAAGGATGTCGCTTCAATGGAGCAGCGTGTGTTGCGGGGAAATGGAGTTTAAATTCTTGTTTCCATCTTTTATTTTGAAATATTTGGCATGTTAGTCGCCTCATATCGCGCAATACTCGGGGATTTATGGATGTCGTTATTTTATTTTGCAGCGAATATTGTCACACAGGGGATTGAACAATCGTAATTTTGTACACGTCACTGACTAAGTGTGCTTCGCTTTTTCTATGATACCTTTGATAATCCTCGTTTGTCTATGACCAGACTTTGGCAATTAAATGCTCAAATTTTTATCAAAAAATGAGGTATGATTTGTTTCGTCATAGCACTCCGGGTAACATGGGCTAGATAATGTCACAAAAATCATATGTGGCTTCTCCTCAGATGAACGAAACTAATCACATCGAAGTTTCTGTAGATTTTATCAAAATTATTGCCTTGTCAAAATGAATCTAAGGTACTGTAATATGACAATGGTTAATAAAGATATTAATTTAATAGGGAGTTAGTTTCAGTTGCTGATTTGATCATTTATCTAAATTATAAATGGAAATTTTTTAAACTATCTTTAACTAGATTTATTTATAGGTAGCTTTTCCATTATAACGGCTATGTTCTATGAACACTCGTAGTAAAGTTACATTTGTATGCATTTCGATTTTCATTCAGTTTCCATTCTCTATGGAGACTCTATCGGCAAGCAATTCGAGTTAATCAACATAATCGTAAATAACGAGAAAAATTAAAGTACTTCCAGAATTATATTTTTAATGTATTGCCGAAATAAATAATGATCTCTTTTTTAATATATCAATGAATATATTTATGAAAAAAAGACTAGAGAAATTTATGTATACTCAACATTACATGAATTTTTTAGTGTTACAAGAATAAAAATGATACTCTTAAATAGAGAAAAATAAAAAAAAATATGCTCCTTAAAAGTTTTATTGAAATCGTCGGAAAAATGAGAAATTTTGTATTTTTTTATGAAAAATTAGGTTATTTTTCATAATAGTATGTAGAAGCTATTTCTACAGAACTATTCGAACCAACAAAATAAAAAGAGTGAGGTTGTGTCTCGTTGTATGCTCTATACATACGAGTATATGTCATATACTAATTCATGAAATGCACTAACCCTATAGGATCGTCGAAAAAAACTATATAAAACTCGAAAAGACCAAAAAGACATTAATTTTGACAATAACAAAATGAACGTGAATAAAAATTTAAAGCTTATTTTTAACTAATTTAGGGAAGGCTATAAATTTAAATAAAAACTATGGCTATTTTTATTATTTCCTGCAATCGTTTCGAAAAAGTTAATATGTACTTCGTTATATTTTTATTTCCTGTTCACTATTTTTGATATATTAAAAATATGAAGATAGCTTTCTAACTTTCTTTGCTTCGTATTATGGTTACAATTTGTGTCTTTTTTTTCATATAATAAAAAAAAACAGCTCTTTTAAAAATTACCTTCGATTCCTCCAAATCTAGACCCACTGGTCCTTTTTCCTAAAAAACTTCAAAAAATATTATAAAATTTAATGTGATAAAGCGAGTATTAAGATGAAATAAAATATTATTGCTTTATTGCTGATCACCTGATTAATATTGGGTAAAGAGGCCGCCTAGCTTATATCATTCTTTACGAGTACTGTCACAACTTCGAAAACTCGTCCCCTCCGCGACACGCCGATCCCGTATCGAATCCTCAAAAACATTGTTTAAATGATACACTTTAAAATAATAAAGGAATATTACGAACATTAACAATGCCGCATAGCTCCGCTACAAGTTCATAACACAGGCGCGACCGTCCCGATCGTCTGACAGTCTAGATTATTTTTTGACAGTCGCCGAGATAAGAGCCGCCGCTAGGTGTCCGCATGGAGACATCGGGCGCGTTATCGAAGCACTTCGACGGCGCCGATAAGGCGAGTTAGCGCTACCTAATTAAATCTTGTCGACAAATGTGAATAGGGACTTTGAACGGGTTTGCCGACGGCTTTTTAAAATTGTAAACGGCGCGCGGCTTTACCCAATTTTGTGGGCGTATTATTTATTATATTGTATGTAATCGACGGTGAGTTATCTGAACTCGCTTCGGGTGTATATTTTTGGAAATTACTTGTTCATATAATGTACATGATTCATAAAGAAACTTTCTTTTTAGCACTTTATCGATTTAATTAACTTACTACTTGAAGTAATTATTTCGCTCGATATCTTATATCAATAATATTACGCCTTCTTTAACCCGACTTTTATGAGACACCGAGTACTTGTGACTGACCTCAAATATGTCCATATCCCTACGACATATTTTTTATTACAAATTTGTATCAATTTTGTTGAGGCCAAATTATAATAAATGTCTCATTATTAGACTACTATTTAATGGTGTGCTCGACTAAGTCTATATTGAATGTGTTTATGTATCAGAAAGTAAAGTTTCACCTTTTCTTAGAATAACGTTTTGGATATAGAATTATAAAGTTAACAATATAAAAACACAAAGTTATCAAAGTATGTATCCAAAGATTCATATGTAAAAATTAATCATAAAGACTAATGACGTGTATAATAGAATCTATGCCGTGGAACTCATGATTTCAGTCAGTGCTGTTTCAATTTTTTGCTATTCAAGGTACTCCCTTACCGCTGACATATTTTCCCTTCATTTTCTAGGTTCTGAGAGAATTGCGTTAATATAAATCTGAAAATAATGAGACTATTGTCTCAACTTGCTGACATTTTATTTTATTTTTACGTGAAAACATTGGAAAAACTTATGTCTCTTCTACAGTAGTTTTAATACAAGTTTTAGACGTTTATATACAAAACGTTTTCAAATGTACAAAAAGTTTATATACAAAACGTTTTCATAAACTTATGTTGAAAACATTGGAAAAACTTATGTCTCTTCTACTGTAGTTTTATTACAAGTTTTAGATGTTTATATACAAAACGTTTTCATATACAAAAGAAATTACGAACTGATATTTTTACATAAAGTTGACTTGATATTTTAACTCCACCTTATATGAAAGTTTTACCTAGTCTTATCTATCATTTACATGAAGGTTTCTATATAACATAAACAATTTTTAAAAGAATTCTAGTTATGTTTTCCCATAACTCTTAGGTGGAATTATTGTATCATCGTAAAAGACGGATTTGGCCTGACAGTTTTGATAAAATTGTAATTATGCATTTTTTTGAGAAGATAATGAACTCGAATGACGGGATTTTTTGCCGCTCGACTCGTTCAATTAAACTATAACACTTTCGTCAAATGTCTTTAATGATACTAATTGTTTTCAAATAACTGATCATTTTTTATCGGTCTCAAAACTAGTTCCTGAGCTGAACTGATAGGTTCAGAATAAAAATACTCTATAAGCTTGGAGTCTAAAATATTGTTAATTAATTCCATTTTAACACACCGATCACCTTAAATAGATATGCAAGTGTGTTATATACACTGAACAACTTCATTTACACGGAAGGCCCATCTCTGTACCTCCCGACCTAAGTAGGCTTATCGGCCCGCCAACAGTTACAAATGAGGGTAATAAATTTGATGGAAATAGACAAATGAAATCCTTTCGTAGGCACCTTTAATGTATTCAAAATATCACCTCGCCCGATACAGACAATCACACTTCAAAACGGCCGACCGCATCGAAATGTTGAATATTTAAATATGGTTCAGTTTCACGAGGCGACAGTGATCGCTTACTTACTCGCTTGTTTTAAATTATAGCTAAGGCCCTGCGTAAAGCTGTTTACTCATTAAAGCTTTATTCACATCATTTTATCAATGAAAACTTTTCAAAAACAATTTTAATACTATGTTTTTCAACTGTCAATTATGTGTCGTGAGAGGGGAAAACACTCGATACGTTGTCTGTCCGAAGTAAAAATCAGATTAGGTTGTAAAAGAGGAGTATCTCACTGCGCTAATAATTAATTGTAGTTTATTGGTTCTGTAGACAAAAAAAAGGAAAAATAGAACCCTTATAAGATGACTCATGCGTCTTTCTGTCTGCCTGCTAAAGCCGTTTTTCTCAGAAATCACTTAAAGTAGAAACTTGAAATTTGACATAGTAATAAAACATATTAAGCACCACAAATCTTATATATAATTTCATAATTTCAAGGAACTTATAAATATTTCGTGGGATACGCTTAAAAAAATACTGAATTAATTATTTAATTTAAATTAAATTTAATATTATTAATTGTTTTGTTAAGTTTTAAAAATTATTAATATTAATTATATTAAATTTAATTTAAACGACGTTATTTATTTAATGGTGTATTTTAAAGGTTACCCAATAAAATTTTTCGAGTGATTGTTAAGGTGTATAATGATCTAATACACTATTTTAAAACGTACGATTGAAAAGAGGAAATGACGGGAGCACGGGGAAATAATGAATCTAAGTAAAAATATTAAACATTTTTAATACAACGAAACTCAAACTATTTATGTGAAAATTTTAGGGGTGACAAATAAAGTGTTCTAATTTTTTTTAAGTTCCATGTATAGTGTGATACCTATCATGTGAAAGGGCTAATAAGACCTTCAAAAACTTTTTTTTAATATCTTGTAAAAATAATATGTTCCCATCCCTATTTCCGAAACTGCTCGTATATTGCCCAGGTAAAGGTTGTGATCTAGATCATTTAATTTTGGAGTATGCATCATACTTTCAGGCAGAAAGCAATAATATTTAAATGGCAAAAAAAAATATTTGTAAATAATTTAGCACGAATACTATGTATCTACCCTTAAATGTTTTAAGTGCCCAAATATGTACGGTCCTCGTAGTGAGAATTGTAGTATTGTTTGACAGATTTTATTGTTCAAATATCTGATTAATTTTCAATTTCTTGACCCTAAAACTAAGAGATTTCATGTTAATTTTATCCCAGTGCTTTGATTAGTCTTGGTCTTGTATCACTCGTTTTTATATATAATTATTATTAGAATACAACCAGTATTTCTATGCGAATTATACCAGTATTTTTTGACTCTGTAGGACACGCAGTATACTTCTTTTTCCGTGAAGACTTAATTCAAATACTAGTCACGACTTACGGAGTAATTAACCATTTTATATATGTTTAAGAGAAACTTTAAAGTTTATGAAATTGTTCATTGAAACATAAATTTTAATTATATAAAATTTAATTTTGTATAAATTTTTGTTACTAACATTAACATTTATGTTATAACATCAACAACATTTATGTTACAATACGTAAAGTTTATAGTTTTAACATATGTTATAACATCAGTTAAAACTATAAACTTTGCGTATTTTGTGTCATGTATTTGGAGAAATGTTTTATACGCAATTTAACAATATTTAACTATTGAAAACAACAGTAAACGCTCGGCTTAATCGACCTTTCGGAAAATAAGTATTTTAATACGGTGTTTGCGATAATTAAGTATTTAAAGTGGCATTTAACGAGACGTTAACGCATGAGTTTTGTGGAAGAAGTAAATTTGTCAATTTATATGCGCAATTATGATTAATGCGAGGCTCTTTCGTATGCTGACATGTGGACTCGCGCGTATAGCGTAGGAGTACGCAATCAATGTATCCGGAAAGTATTATGTTTGAAAACGTTTAGGAAGTTGTCAATTTGGCTATTATTTATTTTAATAGACGTAAATGTTATCAACGCAAGTATAATTATGATTTTACGTTAAATGAATTAATATTTTTAATCAAGGTTTTGAGTTATTTATTGTTCAATATCTAAATAATTAAATGAATAAATATTTTTAACAAAATAAAACTTCATCCTCATTCATTCATTCCTCTAAATCATCCTTGAGGTATTAATGTCATATCAGAGACGTTTTTAAGTTTTTGTGCCTCAGAAAATAAAATCGAAACCCGTATAAGACAATTATCGTGTCTGTCTGTCACAGTCGTTTGTCCCAGAAACCGCTAAGCTCAGAAACTTGAAATTTGGCATTTTTTGTCTAAAAATACTTTTACGGAAATTTGAGGGGTAGCAAATTAAATATGTAGAAAATGTTTTTCAATTCCGTATATCTCGTTTGAAAGGGCTACCATTTATTTAAAATACTTTTTCATCATTTTATATTCGGAAATATAACGAATAATGTACAAAAATATATTCGTCCCCCTTAATTCCGAAACTACTCAAAATAAAATCATGAAAAACAGGATTTTTAGAAGCCTACATTATTGTAGGAAAACCATAACGGTTATATCAAATTTTGTAATTTTTGAAATATGTACTACGTTTATGCGTCTGCGAAGGATATAGTAGCCAGTATGATTATGTTGTGAAAAAATATTATTTCTAAATAGTTCAATACTAATACTACATAGCTTTCAATATTAATAAGTACCCAAATCCTCGTACTGTGAGTGGTACTCGTTTTTGAGAGCTTTTATTCATCTTTAATATTATTTCAATAAAAATGATTGATGAAATTGTGATAAAAATTTACCGAGTATGATCCCTTTAATAGGATTAGTAATTTATCAACTAAATAGTTATTGCCGGAAAAGCAACCAGGACAATGTACACGAAGATTAATATCTGACATAACCGTACATTTTTTAAATTTAGCAAGTTAATTTTCCTCCTTTCCATACTAATGATTATATTTAGAATCATATTAGTAATAAAACTAAAAATATGATGCGACGCCAATTGTGTAAACTGACTTTCGTTAATGACACCTCTGAAACTTGAGAACAGTACGATTGAGCGGTAACCACGACGCAACATTTGAGCCTCAACCGTTCTTCATTACGTGTTTCTACATTAATTCAAGTTAAATTCATTAGTTTGAATGCGGACGTTTTCGTCATAAAATGTTTAATGTTTATAAGAAATAGTCACTATTAGCAGCCGCGCATGTTTATATCGCGTTAACTACAAACAATTTAATTAAGAATTTAATGCTTCATTGCAATTTAATTACGGCAATCTTATCCTTCAGACCTGTGTTCAACCTTCTCAACAATTATTTAGTTAAAAAGTCAATAGCCTGTATTTCAAGTACGCATGGGTTTGTACTTGTGATCATACCATTTGTTATAAACAGTTTCATTTTCTCTCCTTTGAAAACTTACATTATCTTGAGAAATTATAAATAAAACCGTAAATATGTACTTATATGTTAAGTGAGTGTACTAGCAATTATTTATTTAATAAATTTATCGATTACAAATATTACCACTATTGGCCTTATTTTTTTTTAGCTTTTTAGGTATCGAAAGTTTGATGACCTAACGTTAAAGAAGCTCTAGCCCAGCAAAATTAAGCTCTTCCGTAATAAAACAAAAAGCTATGCCTTTCAATAAACCAATTATAAATAACTTGTGTATGCAAAAGAAGCGAGTGAACGATATCATTGTGCGAACATCTAATAACAGTAATTTGACTGTTATTTAAACATTTTTTTAGTGTTTTATTGATGGGAAAATCAACAGAGTTAACGAATAATTACGTACTCGAGGCCAATAGTAGAAACTAGAGATGTATAGGAAGTTGATTTTATCTTTGTTATATTTACACAGTGTAATTGCACGGTGCAAATTGACTTATAGATACGACGAGCTGCGCCGTATACAGTTAAGTTGCGTTCCTAAAATAGTATAATATTATTGCATCGCAAGTCACACTTAGTGCCACGTGGAAAATTACGTTTGCTGTTTTTGGTGATTTTGAATTTATTAGTTATTATGAGTGTATTTAGAACAATAATGAATTGTTTTGTTCTTTATCACGGTACTACATATGGAAATAATCCAGATGAATGCACGTTTCACGTTTAATTTATAAAGAAAAAATACCGTACTTTTTGTTTTTATGTATAATAATTATATGTAATATATAAGTAAAATGTAATGATTTATCGAGTTTTGTGTAAAGATATTTATTTGACGTTTACGCTAGTGTGAAATAATTTTATCGATGAAATTAGTTGGACTTAGTGTTGTTGAATGTATTTTTATACCAATTTTTAAAGTTCCATAGCAGACTATATTTTCATCAGGTCTGTCCGTCCGTTGTTTGTACATAACGCGGCACAGTAGTTATGTAATTTTTAAATATTTGGCGATTACACATATTTTGCAAGTTTATGCGTTTAGTTAATTCACGAAAGCTTGAGATTGATTTTTTCACCTACCGCATCAAACGGGGTACCGGTATCTATTTTTAACTGTCTTTCACAATGTTATTAAAAATGTTGTTTAATATTTTTACTTAGATTCATTATTTCCCCGTGCTCCCGTCATTTCCTCTTTTCAATCATACGTTTTAAAATGTGTAAGATCATTACATACCTTAACAATCACGCGAAAAATTTTATTGAATAACCTTTAAAATACACCATTAAATAAATAATATCGTTTAAATTAAATTTAATATAAAACTTAACAAAATAATTAATAATATTAGGTTTAATTTAAATTAAATAATTACCAATTAATTATTTTTTATAATCATGCTATATAAATGAATGAATGAATTAATTTTAAAACGTTTGTTTATTAATCTTTGTTACACGAGATACAATAAATGTAAATTACTTCAAATAAAGTGACTAAATTATTTCAAAAATATTTTACAATACCAATAAAGTTTAAAAAAATATATTAACTGTTAATTTTAAAAACATTCTTATAACAAAAAATAAATTATTTTTTCTTAAATTATTTGATTTCACAAATTCTTCTCAATGTAAATTAAATACTCAAAGATAGCTTTAATTTTGTCTTTGATCTGATTTAACCTTTTTTTTTAATTTTTATATGTAATGTTACATAAAAAATACAACAGTCGAAAGTTCATTGGGTTTAGTAACATTGAAAAATTTTTAAAAGTAAAAAAATATGTTAAGACTATACAATGGTTATCGACATCCATTTCGATATTACTGAACACCATTAAACCTAACTAGAGCAAATTTACGCACAAATAATTCAATTTAGCTAACGCGCAATTTAAAACTGAGATGGTGTACGAGTATGTAATAAATCTATGGGGACATCCCACACTGCGCATCGAGGTTCGTGGTCTCCACTCGAGAACTCGTCTATTCCATCGGTTGTCGGTTTTGGCAAATACGACCTGTCTATTGCCACTTCACGTTGCTGTTAAGGGTTATGTTGACTACTTTGATTTTCAATCAGACTTCTACATTTGGAATTTTATACTTCGGATAAATTCCTAGCATAACTTTTTCTATGGTTCGAAATATCCCCAAATAAAAAAAATAAATGTAATCTGCCATCGAACTGCTAAAACCAAAATTAAAATTAGAAACTGCTAAGGTCAAAATTATGAATAATAAACAGCGTTAACTACATAAATTGTAGCAATGATTTTAAATCTCATCGTATTTTAGATATTCACGATATCATAACGTCTGTCATATATATACTAGACTATATTACTGAACTTGATTTATTACTTGGCGAAAATAATATTAATATTTGTAAATAGCTTAATAAAAAACAATGTAAATATTTTTATTTCCCTAAAATATTTGTATGTATACGCTTAACTCATAATGTGAATTCTACCTGTAGTTAATAGGCTTTAATCAAATTTAGTATTAAAAAAATTAAATAGCCTGTCAAGCACGAATAGAACTCGCACTAAAAGGGTTCCGTAAATATTTAGGCCTATATAAATATTTAAGGGTACGCAATATTTCTGTTAAATTATTCACAAATATTAATTTTTAGTTATATTCATATATTGCCTGACTTCGAGAGGTGCGAAAATATGACTCATATTTATAATAATTATAAGATGTAGGTTAATCATTATAAATTTCTTGTAACCTTCTTAGTCAGATTTTATTAACTCTGTTCATGATTTTATACTCAGTAGTTCCGGAAATAAGAGGAAGGGCAATTACTTTATTTTCGCATATTTTTAAATATATTTTTAACATCTCTTTAAATTTTTAAATATACAATTTAAAATAATGAAAAAAATATTCTTCGTAATAACATTTTCAATTAAAACCTCGCATGACATGTAACATTAAAAAAAACTTTAAAACCTTTATTTAACTCCTCTTTAATCTTTATGTGAATATTTAAAAAAGGGTAGGAAATGCAATGAATAGAGAAAAACGTAGAAATATTATATCTAGTATATCTTTCACAGGTCTGAAGACACGGTGCATATTTAAAAAAATTATGACATCTAGAATCATAACATATAGTTTTCCTTCAATATAGTTTACCATAGTTCGTATAGTTTTCCTACAACCTATTTATGCGCCTCTACAAACCAATATATTTTTTATAATTTTAAATTTGAGTAGTTTCTGAATATTTCTTTGCATATTTTTGAAAATATAATACCTAAAATTATGAAAAAATTTTTTTAACATCTCATAACTCGCCCATCCAAAGGATATCACACATATCAATTTTTCTTTAATTCCCTTAGAGAAATTTTTTTTCGAGTATTTAATTTAACTCTCTAGAAGATTATAAACGAATATTCTTGAGCTTTACTTATTGAGATATATATGTACGTATACAAATAATCTGGGAGTCAAATATTGCGAGCTCAAATAATCTGGGAGTCAAATATTGCACGAGCTCAAATAATGCTGGGAGTCAAATATTGAACCTAATTAAAAAATAACTAAAATAGAAATATGATTAGATATGTGAGCTTAGTTAGGTATGGAACATTTTAATTTTTAAAAAATATATTAGAGTGAATTTTAATTAACTCCTAGTAGCCTTAGCTTAGCATCTTGGAAGCGTATTTAACGTGAAAACAATGTTTTATGACCCTCATTGTTCGTGGTTGCCTATGTTTAACTCTTTTGTTTCAAGCGTGTAGATGAATCGCGATAAAGTAAATTGGTATTAAATACATACTAGTATGTGAACATTATCTCTTCCTACTTCGGATGTTAATTATTTTGTATGCTGTTTCATAAAATACGGAGCAGAAAACTTACATATGTCGAATATTATTTAACTTTATTATTTTAGCGTTTCAACTTAAATTAGAAGCATTGCAATTTTGAGCGCATTAAAAAATAATTCGGTCTTCGGAAAATTATCTTTATTATATAGGTATATGATAATGATATTTAACAATTATATTTGAATTTGTAATAACGATACTTGAAATTTTACATTGAGGATAAAAACTAGATTATGACTGAGCTAGCGATTTACTTGGCGTTGGGAGGTTTAGGGTAGACAAAGATAATGTCTAAAATATTTCTTTACACGCAACTTTAAGTGTCTATCCCCTCCCACATGTCAAAACGACCCGTAGTTATACTTCGTACGAAAAAAAAACAATTATTTGATTATGATTTTTTTAGATGAATTTTTCTTATTCGTGGATGTAGCCCTGCGCTTTATTTTAATTAACAAAAATTTAATAACATACCACGACGTAATATCTTTAGACCCGTTTCCGATCTCACTTCCTCCATTCGCGAATACATCGCACCGTACATCATTACTCGTAAAATGCGCATTTATGCTTTTATTTACTCTCAAAAACCTTTTCATTTCTCTTAAACTACAAATCCAAATTTTAAAGTGTTAAGGATCTATTTGTATCTATAAGAAAAGCTTAAAACTAGTAAGAATTTATTTTAACAAGGATTAATAAATTAACCTAAATATCGTCACTTTCGTCGCATGCACTTTTTCAACATTAAAACAGTTACTGTGGCTTATCTATAAAAAAGAGATAAATAATGTCCTGGACTTATCTTCAAATCTCTAAGACCTATAATTTCCCCATACGTATTTTTAGTGCATCTGTAATAATTTTACCAACGTTCTTCTCTCATTTTTATATTGTTTGGTTTAAGAAACACGTTTTAAACTGTCGTCTTCATTTGTTAATTTTTTTATTGATCAAAAAAAATTAGCAACTCAGTTTATACTTTGCGTTCATCTTTATATTGGTCGTCATTCAAGCGTTGTTTTATATTAAAACTTGAAACGAAATCTTAACGCTAATTACGAAAAATTTATAAGATTTTTTGCTGTCTTACCACAGCAATCTTCCATACCGAGTCTCATCACCGCAGTAAGGAGTCAAGTTCGAAGGACGACGGCGTCGCACCGACGGAAACGCCCATCTAATTACAAAAGAAGCAGGTTTAACGTATCCAAGTAATCAAATGGATTTTTAATCTTTAATTTACTCTTATGAATTTTTGAAAGGTTTTGGTTATTTTGCCGAAATAATAATGTGTAATCATATTCCTCGTAATAAAGTGCATGACTTGATACAAAATTGATGCAGTGTTGTGGTGCATTCTCAACTTGTTTGATGTCATATAATGTTGCAAGGGAATCAATTCCTATTATGAATTTCAATAACAGTGGTTAAATTATTGAATTTTTCACAACCAGCTCCTTCAGTTTATTTATCGGTTTATATGTTACGGCTGTTTTTTAATTAATACAAATAAGATTACGACACAAGTATTATATCGAAAGGGACAATCATGTGGTTATAAAAATATATATATCTATTAAGTATTTATGGGAATTAACTAAGAAAAAACTAACAAAAAATATGTAAAACTCTCCCCGCCTCCTCTAAAAAATTGAAAGTAACGATACTGGTACAAGTATCTATCGAAATTACAAAAAATGTCATGGCTTTGAGAAGTTTTGACAAAAAAAATCATGGTGAAGATTTGTAAGTTAAATTAAATATGAGACAATCCTAAAATCAACTTTTTTTCTTTGTTCTATTTTAAAAATTAAAAAAATCTCTTTCTTTCGTAATGAAATGTGTTCATAGTGAAAGAGGGAATAGCTGTATTGTATGAACACGTAGATAATATTATTTGATAGGCTTACAGAGAAATTAAACATACTTTTTTTTTTAAATTTATGGAATAAATATTTTATATTCTTAAAGAATCAATCTTTCCTTAGCAGGTTTTGCTTTACGAAGAAAAATTATAACATTTTAAATACGTTTTGTTCTTTACAGAAATTTAAAAAAATTTCTTATTGATCCGTATATTTTAAAAATCATTTTAAAAATACTTAACTTAGATACTGTATAAATTAAATATAAATGAATAAAGTGCGCCCTCAATATCAGTGACGGCAATCTACTAGTCAAGGTCTCTTTTATCCCTTTTAAGCTTCATCTCTTACTATCATCATAACCCTTTCCTACATATCTTGACGTGTCATTTGTACGAGGGGGAGTTTTTAAGTTCGCGGAATGGAAAGGTAGGCCATTAGTAAAGGTGATTAACGGAATGCTAGCTTGTTAAGTAACTCATTATTAGTATAAATACAAAGTTTTATCATAACCGGATCATTAGTTTTTGAACTATCGTCGAACAAACAACTCAATCTGGAAGAAAGTCTGAACTATGAAAAAAATCGAGTATCGCGCCGTTATAAAGTTCCTTACCGAGCAAGGAAAGTCGGTTCAAACCATATTGCAAGAGATGGCGTACGTTTACGGGGACTCTTGCCCAGGTAAAACCATAGTTTACAAGTGGCATAGTCTCTTTAAACAGGGAGACTCACTTGAAGACGACCCACGCCCCTCGTAATTTAATATTAATGCCATTTGTACTTTGGAATATATCTGTATAGAAAAAATTTCGTCATTTTTAGATTTACTCTTTGTAACTTTTCGAATATTGTTAATTATCTGCATTTGTTATTATAGTCTACGACTTACAATTCGCAATTGTCGTTTTATATTTGGTTTCGCGGTATTGCTCTCATAGCAATAAATTTGCCATCTGTGTTTTTTGCCATCTTGCCATCTGTGCTACTTTGCAAGTTTCATTAAACTTTAGTAAATAAAATAATAATAAATAAGTATGCACCGTTTGTAATTTCCGGATTACGTACTGAGGAAACAAAGGAACTGAATTTAAGAAAAAAAAATTAATGTTAATGTCCTGAATTTCCTTATAACTCCAGAATTGTTGTTTCGATATCTCGAGAACTAAGTTGCGAGCTTTGTTAATTAAATATTCAATTTCAATGTGACTTTCATTGTAATATTATTCTAAATGAAATTTATTTATTTAGTTATAAATCACAATGATTTTTTCTTATACTGACATTGCACTCGGCGTATATGAAGTATTTTAATAAAAAAATATATCCTTAATTATTAAACAATTATCTTCTGACTGGAATATATTTAAGAAATATGGATTCGAAATTCGTCCATTATTCAAAATTAAAAGAATAAAAATATTATATTTTCAAGAAAAATATGTTCAAACTCATATAGCCAATGATTAGCTAGATTTATATTTAATAAGTTTGTGAATGTCGGGGCATACCAAAAAATAAAGAGTAAAGCCATTGTTACGTGAATAATGAGTAACCCTGATGCATTTCAATCAAAAGCTATGAATAGTTTTTGTAACAATTTTTGGGAGTATTTACGACACGAATTTCTCGTAGTCCTAAAACAATCAAAAATTTATCCGCAAAAGGTCAACGGACGGGAAAGAATGAATGATACACGGTCGGCATGGGCGAACCTGCTGATTACTAGCTAATGGCGCGGCTATGAACTCCACGGGTGCTCTCACACTTCTTACAATCAATTTCTCTTTGTGTGTGCTCTATCATTGTGGCTAATGTTCAATGATTATGCCCAATCGACACTCTGGATTTATGCTAAGGCACTGAACTATACTACTGCGTGTTGCTGTTTTGTGAGTGGAATTTATACACGAATTATTTATATATTATATAAACCCTCACCACCACCTCACGAAAGTGACGAAGGTAAAAATGACGGAGCATTAGATTGCACTTTAATTCTTGCCGACATGGCATCACTCATCTTACTAAAGCTTTATTTTCATGGAGCACGGCGTAGCAAATTTAGAAACAAATGGCTTGCTCATCTGCCCATGTACCGTGCTCTGGTGACGGATGGATTTTAATATTTTGCAATACTAAAATTATATTTTAAGAAAATATATTTTTGAGCAAACGACATTTAAATTGCTACTCACTAGATGACATCGACCCAGCTTACACAAAGATTATTGTCTGCAGTATAACAAAAATTAAAAAATATTTTGTGTAGTTAAACTCTGGTAAAATTTCTATGCACAAAATTGTTCATTAATTTACATCACCGACATTATGATCATTGATTTATTTTTTGAAAAATTTATCCTGAAACATGTTTTGTTCGGATCAAAAAAGCGAATTGAGAAAGTCTGCAGTAATGTTTATAATTTACATAAGATCATGACAGCTAATAAGAGTAAATAAAAAATTAGGTCAAAATAATCAAAGGCATATTATATAATACCAAGGTGTCTATGAAGTTTCTAAAGTATATAAGAAATCGGAAACGGTTTTTGAAGTCCCCGATTAATTTGACACTGAGACAATTTTTCTTAATAATAGATAAAATTTATCGGAAAAGTTATCACTTACAGATACGACAGTAAAATTAAAGTCAGTAGAAATTTTAAAGAAGAATTATTAAAAAGGATCAAACAACTTATATTTATTTTTAATTGGATTACGTAACGATACCACGAGAATTGTTATCAAAATGCTCCATATAAATTCTCCCAGGCAAAGTTAGCGATAAAAAATAACAAATGTTTTAATTCTTTAGCTGGCTGCTTGCTCCTCAAGACTAACACTAAGTATTCAAATATGTGTATTTATGTATGCATCACCAATATATTTTGTTAATTATATTATCATTATGCACGTTTCATAGAGCGTGGAGAAAGTTTGAAATGCGTGTATACTTATCGTGGATCTCATCGTTTCCAAGTCGTGAGTCTGCTTGCCCTTACCTGCAAATAAAACAGAAATAAATAGTGGTTAATGGTAGGTTTAGATTTACCGTAATGATGCAATTCAATGCTTTTATTTCTATCTCAAATTGAATTGATTCGTTTCGTGTTATTATCATAATTTGCATTTCTGTTGCAATATTTATGATTTATTTTAGCTCAGGGCCATAAATATATAGAACCATATCTATGGATGCAGCAATTAAATTAAAATGAACTATGAAAAAGTTATATTCAATTGGAGTCAATTAAATGCTTTCAAACGCCGTCTGAAAAAGTAACCGTTAATTAGGATTAAGTTTGATTACTATTTGTAAAAGTAGATTATTAAGAAGACTTCGGAGAATTAAGAAAAGTTTAAATTAATTTAGAGAAAAAAAAATTAATAATGCAGAAACTGACTTTCAACTTTTGGATATTATAAGGTGATAATGTAATTTTACGTACATGTAATAGTTTTTAATATTTTTTCAACATGGCGTAAAATATACAAACAAATTACATAATAATCAAAAAATGGCCAAAGGTATATGCGCATAATGCGGATTCCATAGTTTTGTATATCATTGATGCGTCTTAAATGAAATAATTTTTATTGGAATTTCAAATCAAATGTTATTCGCACATTATTCGTTATTCGCATTCTTTTGGTTTTTCAAATCCGTGATTTACGTCATTTTGAGGTTTACTATTTTAGAAGAGTGGCTTAGAAATGAAAACGAATGAAATGAAAAGTTTTAAACGGTCTCAGAGTTTAGGGCTACTCTATGAAAACCAGCCCAATCTTCTTTTTCCCAATATCTTTTATTCACTATATTTGGCGTTAATTTTGTAGAAATTCATTATTTACAATTAAATTAAACTACGTGATGTAGTATTATTTCTACTTCCTTTAAGCAAAGATCTTTGCTAATAGCCCACCTGAAGATGTAATTCAACGAAACCTAGGTCGTGGTAAAGAACTTAAAGAAAGTAGAAATAATACTACATCACGTAGATTCATTTAATTTGAATATCTTTTATGAAAAGTCCTCCTTTGTTCAAGTTGTAAAACTTTGGAATCGACTGGATCGAGATACTAGCAACTCGCCCTCTATAAAAGTTTTCAAATGCATTCAAAAAAACTTTCCATATTCCGTTTAAACTTTTCATTTCCGTTTTAACTTTCCATAATTCCATTTTATTCTCCTTTCCTTAACCACGTCATGTCAAGATTTTTAATAATTTTTTTCATATGTTACTGTATCAATAAAATTTGTAATTAATATTTTTTACTTTATTTGCATTTAGTTTTATTTTTTAAATTTCATTATCATATTTTTTCCTTTAAAAGTGTGTACGTTTTAATTTGTTAATATTTTTACGGAGAAAGTTTATTAATATCTTTTACAGTTTTCTATATTACTGTACTCTTATATTTAAGTATTATGGTTGACTGGAAGAAATTTCTTATGTAGCTGTAAGTCTCCATAATGTATGTATATATACTTTTATGTATACATTCAAGTTTGAAATAAATAAATCAAACTGTAAAAACTAAAAACGGATATGCCACAATTACAAGTGGTTTTTATTTGGCAACGCAACCCTAAAAATGACACAACTGTAATATTCATATATTAAGAACATCGTCATCAGTGTACAAGAGAGGCGAACGCGCTGTGCTCGTCTATAACATCGGCAACAACTTACACTCTCACTCCGCGCGTCTAACAAGGATATAATGTGAGGTTGGAATGTCTTAACTCGTGCCCGGGTGATCTGCTGCAGTGCCCGACTCCATTTTTCTTGCGCACGCCCCTACAGCGGTTAAGTCATTTATAATTCCTCCACCGCTTCCTAGCGCGTTCGAACCTTCTCCTTCTGCCGATGTGTCTCGCAACGAGCGCCATCGTCACACTCACACGAGAGTCCGGACTGCACGGGATCATCGGTTATTTGTCATATTTGACATTATCGCTCGACAGTAGTGAGTTTAGATTTTAGTGCTTCGTTTTAATGTCCATACTTTTTCCGTGCGGTGTGTGACGGCCTGACTTAATATGTGTATCCACATATGTAAAGGGATTGTGATCATAGTTCATTGTGAACATAATTCATAGTATCAATGAACGGAAGCGTTTTAGTTCATAGATTTCATGTTGATATATGCATTATTCTTGCTATCCTCTTGGTTATACGCATATCAATTTAAATATTATGGTGGGTACGTATGTTTTAAATACATTTTGTTATAGCAGCGACAGATACTATAAGTTAGTACTTATTTCGTTACGCGCTTTTATACTTTAATACTAATGATTGCTTAGTCATAAATTAATATATTTAGTTTCTTATTATCAAAGTCAGTACCTACACAGTATTGCAATTATGATTTTAGCAATGAGAAAAATTCGCCATAATATTACTTATTGTAATTTCGTGCGACGTAAAGAGATGAAAGTCTACGTGTTGTGTTGGTCCAACTATCGAAATTGGCATTTTGATTAGATCCATTCTAAATCAGTAATAGAGTACAATAAACCGATGTTAATGATAGTTAAAATGTGTGTGCGCGTATGTGTATGTATGTTTATCGCATAGTCTGCACCTAAATCATAGAACCGATTTGGATGAAATTTTTATTTGAACATTTTTATAAACATATTTTAGAAATTTCTATGGATTTTTTTCATAATATCGAAATTTAGAATATCTTTCTTCGAAAGAAATTGAAAAATACGATTTCTTCAAAAAAATTCTAACGATTTTTTTTAAACTTTCCGCATGAGTAGAATTTTTTAAGCTAAATAATATGCTATAACTCTACTGCGTCTAAGGAAAAATTTGGTTAATATAACTTTCACTAAAAACAGAAATATGCCGCATTCCTACAAAATTGTTAGTGCGGGGTAGGGGTTACTTCTCTGGGCAACTGCTTTAAGAGCCCAACAATAAAATAATTTAGAAATTTGATTGCGACATTACAAAAACGTATACAAAATTCAATGTTGCGATAAAAGTATGTGCGGTATGTCTGTGCCGTTTGTTAGCAGAGAAGAAATAAAATTTTTGCAAACGTATATTTATTTATTATGTATATGTACTGATGCCGTTCTCATACATATCACAGCACTCATAAAAAAGTGTATCGATGCCGCTTTGAGATAGTCACAGCACTATATCGACAATAAATAGCTGAGCTAATCGGATTTAATATAAACGATGATTTTACGATCGATTTGACAGTTAACGAGAAATCCTTCCACGCTCATATTATCATTATATAATGACGTCAAATAAAATCTTCAGACTACATTAATTTGCTTGAACTATTTATTTATTACATAATTTAACACTTGCCATCTGACACAAGAAACGGCTTAAGTGAGATGAGAGTAAACATTTCAATGATTACATTTTTAATCCTGATATGTATAATTTATAATCCTTCAAAAAACAATATTAAAATTAAATAAAGATTATATATAAGTATATATATATATATATATATATATATATATATATATATATGGCATAACGTACACTTTTGATTCAGTTCATAAATGGGATCCTTAAACTCATAAACTCATCCGCCTTTAAACTTATCAAAAGTAAATACCGCCACTGTTTCTCTTCATGCATACTAAACCGTTTTTAATATTGCAAATAAAGTGTCATTAAAATTACAAGGTTTACCTCGTTTTATTAATTCACCAATTTTTTTCTTTGATGTCGCCGCATTTTAATATCGAATATTCAGTTTTGGATGCAAATAAAAAAAAGAATCAAAACCTGCCTCTTAAAAGAAAACAAATTTCGGTTACTAATGAATAAGATAAACGTAATTGGGCAGGTCTTTATGATTCGATTAAAACAATTTATGCAATTACATCAATATAAGTTAAATAAAAATTTATAAAAATACTATATTTTGGTTTTATTACCCAAATATTTTTTATACAACCAAACACATATATTCACATAAAATCGTTTGAATTATTGTATACATACGTTGCATATTCGAGCAAGTTTATGAGAATTTTCGACAATCCGTGGTTTTATTTTTTAATCTGTCACAGACGTTATATGACACATCTTTTACATTACATATAAAACCAAAATCATACCGACCTCCTGCAGATGTGCTATCAAAATTTATTATAAAACATCTTTGAAATATTTTTTAATAATTTCCAAAATTAAGATGTGCACAGGTTCTTTGATTTTTTTTACTTTTTAGGAATGTTTAAGATATAAATAAGAGTAAAATTTAAAAAAGAATTAGTTATTTGGTCATTATTCGTTTAGTCCAATAAATATTTCGATTGCTCTCTTCATTATGGAATTCGCCGTCAATTTTTTTTTAAAATCGTCTCTATTTGAAAAAACTGTCATATTCTGTGTGTATATTTTGTCAAAAAATTTATTTCCAATCAAAATTAAAGTTAATCAAATTACTTATAACACTATTAAATATTAAGCAACATCAATCATTTCATTGCATTATAGAGATTCGACATCTCGAATGTCTCAGCCAATGAAGCCGGGTACGTACATATCTCCATTTCGAGTGCCCTATGTGGGTTAATGGCACTTGCCCTAAGTACCACTCAGTATAATAGCATCCAACATTCTCGATTGGAAAGTGTTCTCTCGAGGCGCGGACGGCTCGCACCGGATCCTTATGATATCAATTCCGACACAACTCTTACGCGCGGTCACGACTCTACCTCGCCGCGCGCTAACCAGAACTATCATTAACCATTTCAAGTACTGCCAACCGGACCGACTTATTTCTAACAATTTATTTTAATGAGCGGATGTTACAAATCTGTTCAATGAAATTTTTGAAGGAATCGACAGTTTTGGGTTTAGGCGGCGATGTGTAATGTGCCTTAGTAACTTTTTGACAGTAACTTTTTTTGATAGTAACTTTTTGACAGTAACTTTTTTTGATAGCAACTTTTTGATTTCACGGTTTCGTTAAATCAGAATCTGACGTTAAAACACTTATTAAGCAGCGTCGCTTAGTAGTTGAATATTTCATAGATTAGTTATATTAACATATTAATCTAATTTAAATTACGAGATTTTTTTGTTGCGTACTAGCGTAATTTTTATATTGTATTACAATAACGAACTAAGCAATGTACATTGTCTATGACTCACTCACTCTGCTCTCTATGCTCGGTGACATTTCTTATATCGTATATAGTTATATGTAAATTTAATTATGCTTACGTAAATTTACACATATGTAAATTTATACATATGTAAATTTATACATATGTAAATTTAATTAAATCCGTATTAATCCACCGATGTGCCCGACTTTTTACTTTAAATCTATCAAGTTAATTACTAACTCTTTCAATGTTGGTCAAAGGTGTTTTGAATGTCCAATCTAAAGAGATGTGTTTAAAAGGTGGAAGGACTTGGAAATTAAGTCAAAATAAACTATTTCCCACACCCATTTCCGACAGGCATATTTCAGCATGACTAATTTTCACAGTTGAGATGTGCATGTGCAGAAATTCTATATAATTTTTAATGTTGCTAGCTGAAACGGTAAAATATGTGGGAAAGCTTTCAAAGGACTCGCTTAATCTTAACGCTAAAAAACAGCATCCCTTTAACGAATGGTAGGATGTTTTTGGCATGAATATATTTATGCCACTAATTATCATGTAACATCAAAATTGAATTTTACTTGTATTACATTACTGTGATATATCTGTTACATTAAATTCACATGAAAGGAAGAAAAAAGAAAACAAATATGTCTATATTTCGAGAAAAATATTATTAATTCGTGCTAGCTTTGGCTCTCGTCTTTTTTATAAAAATAATTATATTTTATCTCGAGCTAAATAGTATTCTATACTAATTAACATATCATAGATTATAGGTTTACAAAACTACATGGTAGTACTAAATTTAAAAGTAAATATAAAAATGAAATTAAAAATAGCATTACGGATTAAACCACTTATTTACTTTTAAATTTAGTACCACTAAATTTAAAAGCAAATAAAAATGATAAGAATGTTCGAAACTTGGCGTCACGTTCAGAAATAACTTTTAAATAGGTATACCGATTTAGGTGAAACTTTTTTGTTTTATAATAAACTAAGTGTACAATTTATAAACACCATTTTGAAAACCAAAACTTGTTTTTATAGTTTTGAATATTTTACTAATAAAAACTGGTAGAATATAGTTATTGACGAGATGTTTTGCGAAATAAACTTTTAGCATAGAAGGTGACCCAATGCAACTCCAAATAGTTAGCACAGTGACATATCAATATCCACGTTCATGACAAGAATAATGCACGCTGAACTATTGCTCTACGAGTATTATGTTTCATTGATTTAAGACGTTTGAGGTTATTTATGAATATTCAAACGTCAAGCATTCAATGCTCGATATGATTGCAATTGAAATATTACACCCAGTCTTTTCGAAATAGAAGTAGTCTAATCCATTTATAAAATTTATTAACGGGAAAATTACGTGGTAACATCAATATGTTTAAATAAACAACTTTTTTAAAAAAGTTGTTTATTTAAACGATTTTTTTTAACTTAGAATAATATGTAATATACCACGTACCCGTAAAATTTTGATGCTTAATCAAAGTAAGTTTGTTAAAGATTGTTTACGGAGATTAAAAGCAACAAAATATCCTACTTACGTTTCATCGAAGGAAATGATTCAAAGTTCAATCGAGGTTAAGTCGGTGTAATAATGCTGATTGCTTGAGATTGTGAAAGCGTATAGTAAAGGCTATTTTAATTTTTGTTTTGACTATAGAAACAGAAATGAATTTGACCAAAAACTACAATAACAGGCAAAAACCATATCATAGCTTTCTAATCTCATGTTAATATATTCAATTAAATACAACTGTACAATATATTTATTGATAAATTAGTAGACCAAAATGTCGGTATTGAATAGTTTATAGAGAGTCCAATATTATATCTTAAGTAATTAATTATTTTTTTAGAATAAATTCACTTGCTGTCCGAACCAAGATATATAGAAATTAACCTAATCTTCCGAACAAAAGTTCAACCTAGTTTTTTTTTCTATTTTCATCTCATTTTTTTGCCCATGATTAACAATGTCTTGCATCAAACCTTTTATTCTCCTTTTATTAAATGAAAAAAAAAATGTTCTTTTAAAATAACCTTTTATTAAATTAAAATATATATATATATAGATATATGAAAGTACAATAATATAAGAAACAAATATCCTACCGTACTTTGGTATATAGACATATTACACAACACTCACTGACAAAATTTAAGTTTAGGTTGCTAAAATTACTGTTATTAAAACCATAATGACCCGAGCGTACGGATACTCGATAGGAGACGGAATGTGTATTATTTCCATCAATTTTCACGCGACCATTATTTAATTTTCGGATCGTGTAAGGAAATAAAAAATGGAAAATGTACGGTTATGATGTACTCGAGTCTATTCATACGTCGCGCTTAAGACTATACTTAGCCCGTTGCATTGCGTGACTTTAATTATTATTGTGAGCAATTTGATGTCTAGAAGTGATACAGAGGTTTTTGTTCTCGTTTTTTGTCTCGTTTCTTCCTTTCCTCGCTCATCTTTAATACTGTGGTGTAATGTGACTACTGTGAACTCAGGGTGAGACTTCGAAGTTTTTATGTTTGTGATTGTTCCGGGTTGAGGTGTGAGTGAAATATGATATGTGTGTTTTCTGCTAAATAAGACCTTTAAAATATGTTATACCATAATTCAGATCTAAAACTGGTATGGTATCGAAAAAAATTAAAATATATATACTTGTATATATTAGTCGTCACCGTGGTGTGTTGGGTTGATCTCAAGACTTAAGATCTTTGAATGCGGGGCGCACCGCGGGAACCTGGGTTAGATTCCCGGCCGCTTATCAAGCGGAATTTGAGAAGCCAACCTTTCGAGGCTCTGGCAACCATTTTTTCATATGAGATCTTCTTCATCTCATGTGGATACGACAACAATAACAACAAATTGTATATATTATTTTTAAGAGTTTAAATAAACCCATGGTTTCCTCAATACAAATATGACTGCTTAACTTGTTGACAGACAAACAGATAGAAAAAAGTGTGTAATTTTTAAAAAATTGTTAATATGACTTGGTTTGTTCCTGACAAATGCCGATCTATTTAAATTTAGTAAAATAAATCTTTACACACATAATTTAAATATTACAAAGAAAGAACGGAGTGTTGAATCTACTTTTAACCAGAATAATAATTACAACTGCAGTGATATGCGGAGCACGTGTACGAGACACGGTGGAGCCTCATCATTTTGTCGAGAATTTGTCGCTTAGCCAAAAATGGTAAAAAAAGAAAAGATTTTCAAACATTTTTTACAAATTACAGAGTTTTTCTACTTTTGGAGTTGATTAGCACCTTATTTCTCTCATATTTCAGCTGTCCGATATTTGTCAGGTCATATAAACAATAGTTTTATTGAACATATAGTCACGAGGACCGGCAAAAATAGAGTCCTTGTAAATTATCCAATATAATTTGTAGATGGCATGGAAGTAGGCTATGTACATATATATTCGTCATATAATATTAGAATATTTGTATAAAACTTACAACTTATTTATGTAATTATACGTAACAGGATTATTTTATATTTTCGCTATGTATGACAATATAAATATTTTCGCTTCGTTAATTTAAAATTTGCCCTTGCGTAATGGACAATGAAGCTTGAACGTGAAAACAATCGAAATAACAATTTTAAAACGGGGAGGTTGCGAAATTGTAATTATTGACTATATTTTTAGGGTAGAAGTACTCGACTTTAGAGTTATTTTCTATAGCTGTAAATAGTTCTACAGATTTCGATTAATTTTCATTACAATTTTTGCCGAATTTTGTCTTAAAGAAAATTTGAAAAACTAAAGTTAGCCACACAAAAATATTCCCTTTACGAATCTAACCGCCAACTCCATAGCTAGATGGTTCTTGAATGCATTAGAGTGCACTCTACGAGTACCATAAACAATATTAACACATCGAGATTGTTCGAAGCCGTCCATTGCCCGTGGAGTTTATGAAATACGCAGAGTGTTGGAGTGAAACTTGTAGTCTTTATGATACCAACCTTTCGCACGTATCACCATCGCAAAGGTGAGCTCGGGTTTCTTACGTAAATTTTAATGTGGGTCCTATTCTTGGCTACGTATTGTGTGTGAGCATCGGTGGAGCCATACGCCCAACTGGTCGGGCGGTCATTGTAGATGTGGTGTTGTGAAGTAACGCAATGGGCAGTAGTTAGTTGCTAGAGGCTAGCCGGCAAGGTGTGGTGAGAAATTTGCGTAAGTCTCCGGACGATTTGCATAGTGATGTCTGACGCAGTGCAATCACAAGATGTACAATTTATGATGTAGGATATATTAGGGACAATGAAATATTTGTTATCCCTAATATATTCAAATAATTTAACTAACTTCAAATAAAGAAAAGTTTTTAATTTTGGCTCCGTACTTGAGGGGTCCGATTTTCTGTACTCGATTGTCCATCCATCTGTGCCGTGTGACAGGTAGACGCTAGAGCGTGGTGATAATTCAAAGCCAGAGACGAAATACAATTTTGCATTTTTTTGTAGGAGGCATTTTGCAAACATTAGTGGTAAAAGTGACGCAAAAAATGGTTAATACATATATGTATATACGTGCAACAGATAGTTGGAAAGAACCTTTTAGAACTGAAAAATATTTTTTTCAAATAATTCAGTTCTAATTTGAGTTTTTAGTACCTGAAAATATGGCAAAATTGAATTATCTTGCCTCTTTTTTAAGTTACTTAAAATGACAATCCGAAAAAAAACCATCTTAGGCTTAACTACCAATTGGTATATTTAGACTTAAAAAACCACGAGTAGAACTCGAACTATTACATAATGTTCCTATTAAACTATTTACAAAATTGTAATTTTTAGAAAGAAAATATATTGCTACTATATCTTTCACAGGTGCAAGACCTTAGGCTGTAAGACCTTGCTTCTTACCAAATGATTCTAGGTCAACGGGAAGTGTCCTATAGCTTTTGATTTATTTGCGAGTGTCAAAATATACAGCATAAATGGCCGTATTTTTAGGGTTATTCTTGATTGCGTTGACTTAGAAGCTTGACTTTTTCACAGCTCTAAGGGATAAAAGACCTAAGTATTTGTAATGTCAATTTGTTAGCTCCGCTTATTCCTGAAAAAAAGGGTCTTGACAAACTGACAGATGGACAACAAAGTAACCTTATAGGCCTAAGGGTTTCATGATTCTTTTAATTCTTCTGCGTATTTTTTTAGTAACATTTTAAGGCCTTTGTTGCCTCGGGCTTCTAATTTACTTTTTATATTACGTTGTTAATGTATTGAATGTACAATATCTTAAATATTTAGACAATTATGCATATAACGGTGGAAAAAATCGTTTTTATTATTTTAAACAAACCTCATTCCTGTGTAAGCAAAGGCAGCTAATGAGTTGAGTTCACATAATTATTAAAACTAGATCTCTTATAAGCAAATATCAACATTGGATCGATGTAGTTTTTATGTATTATAACAACTAAAACATAGAAATGAGAACTAAATATCATAAAAATAATATAGAATAACGTCGCCTAAAATGAGATTCTAAAGACAATATTGAAAAGTTTAATTTTTCTTTAACTTCCCCATATTTATGAAAGAAAATTTAATTCAATATTGGCAAAACGAGCTTAATACAAAACTAGCTTTTCTATTAGTAAAGCTCCATCTGAACCATCCTAACAGGTAAATTTAGATTTAAATTCTCGTGCACGAACATTCGCAACTGTTAGACGTAGGCAGCTGAATTTCCCGCCCATACACGCATTATTTAGTGGTGGGTGTGGGTGAACGACGATCATGGAATTTATGCTTGGATAGACAGCGGACAAAGCCGCGGGCAAACTTAAATTTTAACACGCACGACGTGAAGCACGAACAAAACAAATTACGTTTGTTTTATTCCGTAACAGAGATAAAACAAATTATGTTTTGACAAGATTATTTAAATCGTAATAGGAATTCACGTAGGAAGCTTAACAAATATCATTTTAAGTTATTGTTCTTGACATGATATAAAAAAACTCGGGATTTTCCACACGGGCGCGTCGATGTGATTTGTATGTCGATTGTATTAATGTGTACCTACTGAGTGGGCTTAGGTACATCCGCTGAATTGTGCATAGATTTTTGCATGCTTCAATCTGCTCATACATACAATAACCTTAAAAATGATTCAATGACAATTGAAAATTATAGATTCAAATCAGATAATTCATTCACGTGGCGCATACAATATTAATTAACCATCTTGCTTCGACACGTGGCACGTCGACATATTCCCCTAACAGAATAAAGACAAAGCCGATTATTTGTTTTGTAAAAAGTCCATTATTAAATCGGGAAAATTATAATAATAAACTATGCGAAACATTCCTATGGAAATGAGTTGTGTAGGCGAAAAAAAATGACACATTGTTAACGCACATCGGCGGCGTCAGTGCATGCTGCCAGTACGTAAACAATACTAGCGGAAGTTAAAAGGGAAACTCCTCTGCGATCGATTATAAATCAGGGAAATACGTCATACTAAAGTATTTAATATTATTATTGAGAAACATTAAAACACCTGGAGAAACGAGTTGACAAATATGATTATCGAATGATAGATACGATTAAAGTTTTACAACAACATCACAAAACGTTTTATTAATACCCTAGTGGCATTATCTTCAGAATTTTTGTAACTGTATTATTTTTAGAATATCTACAACAACCTGATAAAAAATTTAATTTATGCATTTTAATCCGAGTGAAACGTGACAATGCGGATTTTTTTTTCTAAACCTTAAAGAAAAAAACGAATTTGCAATTTTCAAGCCATTCTCGAGCATTCTCTATGGACTTAGATTGTTTTTTAATGACTCCTTATTCAAATTGCACTTACAAATTGTGACATTAAAACTTAAACGTTTCCAGTTGAATCACAGCGCTCGTGGTTATGAATTTGCAAATTGTGAACTTCCGTCGACGCTCGATGCATAAAATGCTCAGAGATAAGGTCGAAAACATAAGCAGGTGGCTGGTTACTTGGTTGGTCTTAGACATTTTTTCTCTGCCTAAAAACAACCTAAGGTCGTGAGAACAAGTTATGTTAGAAGCAAACCTAATTACGTATTTTTGCGTCAATATAAGAAATATTAATTAAGCATTAAGGCAGAGTTAAATGATGAAAATAAAAAAAAAATGTTTAGTTGTAACTAATGATACATTTGAGTAAACTTTATTCAAAATTGTATCGTTTATAAAATACTGTAAATTATGTATATTTAATATTAGTCCATAGTTATATATCAGAAAATTAAACATTCTTTCCCAAAAATATATGAAAATACAAGATTATGATTTCTTTAATGAATATAAAGGTTCTGCCATATTACATACAGGTAATGACCGCTTGTTAAAACAATTTTAAACTATCTGATAATATTTTGTTATGTATAATATACTATGGTATAATATGGTACAATTTTTTGAGAATGCTTTATAATATATTATAATGTAATTAAAATATATTATCTAACCAAAATATTAAAAAAATTACATTAAACACTTTTTAATAAACGCTGTAAGCTATTCAAATGACATAAATGGATGGGAGCAGAGGGGTAAACGGATTACCACAACGGAAAATTTTGTTGCGATAATCGTTTTAAAAGATAGATTTATTATTTAATTTTAGTTAAAATATAATCTATATTAAGTAACAGCATAAATTATGTATGATAGAATATTAAACATAGCAAACTATGTTAAATACACATAACACTTACTAACTTTAAAGCCAATAACTAGCATTTACTAGAATCGCCTAACGACATAACTCGAGAATCGTGGACATCTTCGAGGCGTCCTCGCTAGGGCCGACGTTGGTACGAGCCAGCTAGTAAGAATAATTGAGTGTGTATTGTCGGCAATTTGAACTACAATCACGTGCGGGTTCAACACGGCGGGGCACGTGGACGTCGGCGGCATGTTATTATTTCGAATTAAATGCTGAACACGCTTGACGTAAAACAAAAAAAAGACAACATGAATACTCTTTGACATACATACGGTTGTGGCAGTACTTGCTGTGGATTGGGTCGGTTAGGAAGTAGGACGCAGTTGTACTAAGGACATAGAAACGAATCGGTTCATTTAGTTTGAAAGTGTGCTTTGATTTTTAGTGAATTCAAGATCTTTATGTTACAAAAATTACATAACGTAGATGCTACGACAGCATTTGGATCCTGCTCTGAATAATAAGTATACAATATAAAAATTATGATAAATAATTTAAATATAAATAAATGTTAGTATTCAATTTAAATGTCGAATAACTGAGGAACGTGAACGTGAATGAATTCACAATCTAAAATAAATTATTTCATCTGTTTTTCCTGGGCCTTTGAATCTGTAATGTAACAAAATTTTGTAATATAACCAAGATCAGATCAATGTATTGATGTCATTACAGTTGTAAAACTGAAAATATATTTTTTTATTATTATATTATTGAGCTTAAATTTTAAAATTATTTGAAGCGATAAAATTATCCTATTTCAGGCTAAATTATCCTAATGACGACACTAATTTAAACTGAAAAGTTTCGGAAAATATTTAGAACTAAGAAAATGTTAACTTAGTTGAACTTTTGTGTGTTAAGTTTTGATTGCTTTTGCTTATATACATTACATGAATTAACTTTTTGTTGCATATGATGACGTAAATTTTTTGTTAAATATTTTCGATATTAAATATTTTTTATTGCATGTCTCGGAAGGTTGAGAGGATGCAATTACCATTTAAAAATTTACATTTTCTTAAAATCTATATAACGTTGAAAGTCGCTTTTGCTTGAAGTACGACATCATCTTTATACTTGACCCTTATCTTTGTTGCCTTATGCTACTTCTCCGTTTCTGGGAATTACGTTTTAGTCATAACGCACCACGTACTTAGACTTTTTTTGTGTAGTGGTACTAAAATTAAGGAATTGTTATTCTAGTACAATCTAGTTTATAGCCATTCATGTAAACTTCGTCTAGTTTATATCATGCTATTTACATATTTATGTGTTGATTAGAACGTATGTTTAAATAGGTGTTACGTTTCGGGAATACAATCAGTCTACTTATAGGTAAATTAACTTTTAATGTCTGGAACGTTTCTGGAAAATTTTCAACAATAGAATTAGAAGTATATAACATTTTCTCTTTTAATAGATATCAACACGCAATATATAATATCAAGCATCGAATAATTTCCATTTGAATATTTTTAAGTGTTAACTATTAAAATGTTATGCACATTTTTAGCAATAAATCTAGAACTGAGTTACAAAAAAATTTTAAATAAAATTTTCTTATAATTATGAATAATATGTCAAATAATATCCCACGTGATATAAGAAATAAAAAAAATGGAATTCTATTATAAATTTAATTAATCGATTATTTTTTTATTTATTACGTTTTTTTTAATTGCCTATTATACATTTTTGAATATGAACATTTTTGAGTGTTAGCTATTGATATAAATTTGCGTTAGTGTGTTTTTTACTATCCCAGATTTAAAGTTTGTACGTCAAACGGTTTCTGCGAAAAGCGACTATGAATGACAGATAAAGTAATTTTTTTTCATTTTAAGATAAAGAGCCTTAAAAAGAAATAAATTTGAGCACTATATAGAACCATTCTAATATAGGTTAATGTAACGTCAATATCAAGCAATTCTTAAGTTGATTTACTGTGTGTTGATTTAACATCAATAAAAAACTATTCTACTGTAGGTTTACTGTAGGTTGATTTAATATCAATATCAGGCCATTCTACTGTAAGCTTATGTAATATCAATATCAAACCATTATACTAAAGGTTGATGTAATATCAACACCGGGTCATTCTACTGTAGGTTGATGTGACAATAATATCAAACCATTCTACTGTATATTAACGTAACGTCAATATCAAATCTTTCTACTGTAGGTTAATGTGAATTAAATTTTAAGCAATTGTATATTTCATTTCCCATAAAAGCTTTCATTGTCTTAGATGCTTAGTACCCCGCACATGCTCCGCGAAATTTCGTAACGAGGTCCCGTGATCATATTCTCAGGACCTCTCTGCGAGACAGACGAAGCCGTACGGTGCAACGATAAGCGGCGTCTTATCTCGACGAGGCACGTTCGGCCCCGACCGCTGACTGAGTCGTAAGCGCGTGAATCCTGGCAGCAGTGCCTTTTTTATTCAAAAATAAGTAAAGTTTCTTTTGGGAATTTCGTGATATGATAAGATCAGAATTGAAACGTTAGCCAAATGAATGTGCCCGGCAAAGCCTCGTTTGTCGGCAAGAGGGGTCGTCGCCTCGCTCGGGGCTGTTTTATACTTGTTTTAATATTTCGCTTCTTATGGGTCTGGTGTTCAGTGTATCATCTTTCGATTCGGATTGTTTTTGTTAAACGGCTCGATAGAGAGGATAAAAACGTGATGCTGTTATCATATTGGATTGTAAATTAACATAATACAATCGTTACAAAGTACCAAAATAATTATTCTCGATCTTCTGCTTGATCGGTATTTCTCCATCCACTGTTGAATATAGACTTCTTTTTTTATGTGCCATTTATTCCGAGACACCGTCTGGCATGTCTGCTTCTTCTAAGCAACTAGTATCATGTTATTCAATTATCTCACTACCCCTGTACTTCATCTGTTCCTTATCATTACCGTAATCGGTTTGATGATTTCGGTTACTTAGCATCTGCGACGAATCTTGGCCACTATGTTTTCGAGACTCAATACAACCTTGTATGACTCCTTTCATTACCAATATAAAACACAAGACATGTTTATTGCGCCATTCTCCTTCTATTACTTTTTGTTAGGACACAACTTTTAGTTCAATATGCAAGTGTTGGTTATGGTTATGTATATTTAATACGTTTATTATCATTAGGACTTAATATTAATGTACACAACCCTAATTGACACTTAATTTTATAGGCCTATATTATAGTCGGGAGGTTTATTTCTATGACTGTATAAATAAATATCATCAGGATATAATTGAAATGAATTGTATTTTTCTATCCGAGTTAATCAAACTAAACAGGTATAGGGTTAAAAATAAGATATATTGTCACTGCAACGTAGAAATATGATCGAAAATAGATTCGGTGATATCTATTTAATGAATATATTTAATCTTAGAATGTATTGAATAAAAATATACATACAACATGAGATCAAATGTCAAGTCAATGTACGTTAAGAGTGAATAGCCTTATCTTCATTTGCTGCTACCTACTCTAAAGAAATACATCATCCGTAAGCCTTGACGTAATCCTTATTTAAGTTATTATGCTTGTTATTCATTTAAGAGGTTATCTTCAACGGAAACTCCCTACGTCTCGTGTCAACGTGTTCAGTGTCTTATCGCGAGACATTTTAAAAACAAGAGCCCATAAATAAACCCTAAAATGTACACGCGAGAATAATACAACGAATCAACCGATATACAAATTCGGAACCAATATGCTACATTACGGAATACAAAAAGATAACAGCGTACGGCCGTTGTGCCTTAGATACCTCGAGCCGGACGTTCAATTGCCCTCAGCGTGATTTATTTCCATATGAAAAGGAAGATATATGTGTTCCGCAAAAACGACATTAATTGCGATTCTTTGAATTACAAGGTCTCAGTCGATAAACTTTTTGGCACGGTTGTAAATCAGACGATATTCTTCAAGGCGACACCTCGTCGAATGCGTTCTTCGTGCATGCACTGAGCTGGATGTGAGATTATTTATGTGGAAAAACCAAGATTAATGTTCCAATAGGCGTTACAAGCCTTTTTTGGCAATGTATTGACATATTGGTTGTTAAAGAAATGTAATTTATTTAGTATTCATTAAAATTTGTCCTTTTAAGGCAATTTTAATAAACGAGTTAAATAAAACAAGTATAGTTAAATAAAATTATTAACAATATAGTTTTGTATAGTAAAGAGCAAGCATTATTCATTATTATCAGCTCCTTGTCCCACCTAAAATCGATTTTATTTTCCTAAATATTTTGGTCACGTATTATAGTATATATGCCAATTGTAATAAACGAGTTAAATAAAATAACTTTAGTTAAATAACATTATTAACAATATAGTTTTGTATAGTAAAGAGCAAGCATTATTCATTATTAACAGCTCCTTGTCCCATCTAAAATCGATTTTATTTTCATAAATATTTTGGTCAGGTATTATAGTATATATGCCAATTGTAATAAACGAGTTAAATAAAACAACTTTAGTTAAATAAAATTATTAACAATGTAGTTTTGTATAGTAAAGAGCAAGCATTATTCATTATTATCAGCTCCTTGTCCCACCTAAAATCGATTTTATTTTCATAAATATTTTGGTCAGGTATTATAGTATATATGCCAAATTAAGATTAAAGTTACCTAAATGATGAATTCAGGTATGATAGAAAAGGTGTTGTGAATTTATAATTACAATTAAGTGAGTGTGAATCTAGAAGCTTTTCCAAGATGTCAAAAAGCTTTATACTCATAATTATGTATCTGTTCAAGTTGAAATCTCTTTTCTCCACCATCTCCAACATTCTACTTCAAAAGTTCAAATATTAATATCTTAGTCTCATATAATTTAATAATAGTTATGCCATGATTAGTTAAAATGAACTTCACAATTAAATGAAACTACGTGATGTGGTATTATTTCTACTTTCTTTAAGCTCTTTACCACGACCTAGGTTTCGTTGTATTACAACATCTTCAGGTGGGCTATTAGCAAAGATATTAATGCTAATAGCGAATCCTTGATAATAGCCCACCTGAAGATGTTGTAATGTCTAGTGGCAGATTTCAAAGTTTGAACAAACATAGTTTCTGAACGCAACACATAAGAGGGGCGCGGGAGTCGTCGTTAGAAGCGCAAGCGGTGCGGATGTTTTAGTAGCCATGGAACAGTAGAGTAGAGAGCACCGCGCTTTTGCCGTCGAGGCGTACATTTCGAGTGGATTTTCGTTGTCTGTAGCACGCCGTCGATTTAATAATCGTTACAGTATTCGTCGATTACGTGATGGACCATCGATCAACCTCATTCAGTCATGGGTAGCAAGGTTTAGAGCTACAGGATCAACATTAAATAGGCCCAGGCCAGGACCTACACCATTGGTAGCCACGGATGAAAATGTCGAGCGTGTTATGGTTTCTGTCGTTGAAAATTCCCGTTTATCACTGCGTACACGTTCATCGATATTGGGAATTCCGAAATCAACTTTACACGTAATAATGCGAAAAAAGCTCAAGTTCCATCCATATAAAATTCAAATTGTTCAAGATTTACACTATTCTGACTTTGAATTAAGAAAAACTTACGCGGAGGTGATGTTGTTGAGATTTCGTACTGCTACCCGGATGGGTAACATATTCTTTAGTGATGAAGCTCACTTTCACATTGGAGGATATGTGAATAAGCAGAACTTTCGTTACTGTAATGTCCACAACCCAAGACAAATGCATCAAGAGTCTTTACATAAGCCTAAAGTAACAGTCTGGTGTGCCATGTCTGCATCTGCAATCATAGGGCCTTATTTCTTTGAAAATCAACGTGGCCAAACTGTAACTGTGAATTCGGAGAGATATGCCCAGATGTTAAATGACTTTTTCAGAGTAGAACCACAGAATAGTCCATCCTTCAACCAAAACACATGGTTCCAGCAGGACGGGGCCACAGCTCACACTGCTAAATGTGTCCATGAACGCAGTGCGGCAGTTATTTCCAGAAAAAAAAACATATCCCGAAACGGTACCGTACCGTGGCCACCTAGGTCACCCGATTTAAGCCCATGTGACTTTTTCGTACGGGGATACTTAAAATCCTTTGTAATCCGAGCACTGTGATACAACTTAAAGAAAATATTCGAGTCGAAGTCAGTAGGATACCCCAGTCGCTCTGCAAACGCGTTTTTGAAAACATGCGTGCTAGACTCGAAGAGTGCGTCAGACTCGATGGCCGCCATTTGGAAAACGTGGTTTTTAAAAAATGAAACCCGCATTTGTTGTTATAAAGTTAAAATAAACCTACTTTGTAATAGAGGTGTACTTTTTTTTTACAATTTTTCAAACATTGAAATCTGCCACTGGACATCCTGTACAACGAAACCTAGGTCGTGGTAAAGAACTGAAAGGAACTAGAAATAATACTATATCACGTAGTTTCATTTAATTGTGAATAATGAATTTCTACAAAATGAACGCCAAATATATTCAATATTTTAAAATGAACTTGTCACTTTTTAGGAACTTTGTTGAGAGTTCCGAGTGAATTTACCCATTAGCAGTACCAGTCTCGTAAGCAGGTTTCATTTAATTTAGTATTTATTGTCTTTCTTAATTCGTTTGTTTAAACTAAATGACACGTTAAAGTTATGATATAAATTTTGAAGGCCTTTTACTAGATATATCCAGTTTCATAAAAAATACGAATATTATTATAACCGACTGTCAAAAAATTATGCGATTTCAATTAAATTTGTTTACACATTTTATTTACACCGTTATCTATTTGATAAATCACATAATCTAACCTGACGTGTATGACGTGATTTAGGAACGTCGTTTACACCAGGTTCGGTCGTACAGCGGGCCACGCGCCGATTGGTCCGTCGCAACACATCGGCAGCCACACTAGCCGTAGGACGAACCAATCGCGGACAAGTATATTTGTTAAAATACATATTTGTATAAATTGCGTGTCATTTTAAATTACCATAAAAATATATTGTCCAATTTAAACCTCGATACATTAATCAAGTCCGCTAACAAGAAGTAGGTGTTCCTTAAGCGAAATATGTCTTTCACTCCGTTTTCTAAATAACGCTTTTAAAATCATTATTAATACTTGTTCCACACCCACCTTGTGACATCGACGCATGGCTCAAATGTTAAAGACGCTTGTAATTATGACATTTAGTATTGATAATTCATGGTTAAAGCTTTGAAGTAGGCATTCGACATCGATATTCTCATTATGTTCCTTTCGAGACCTTTCGAATGAGTATCTGTCGGCGGAGATGTAGATAAGGCGGATTAAGGTAGTGCCCGTGGCGATCCATGTGAGATATTACCGATTGAAGATATTTGTTGCCCATAGAAAGGTTTAACATTGTCTTCATGTTTGTATGCGCACGGTAGGTGCAGTAATGCATCGCCTTTACTGTGCACCTGTCCAAAGCCTGACTATAATTTCCTTCGATAAGTTTAAGATTTGATAGATAGGAATCTAAATGTGATCAGGCGATCGTATATGGAATTGAAGTACATTTAAATTACGAAGAGAATCCTAGGCAGGTAAGGATGTACTTCGTAATGTTGTGAGGAAGTGTACGTGCAATGTAATTGATCTCAACGGTAATGATAAGAAGTTTCTAGGAATAATTTAAAAGCTGTAAAACATGTTGGCCGCTTTCTGCGTATCTTTTGCTAGCCGTCAAATGGAGATCGCAACTTCTCGCTGTGTTTCTTCTCATGTATACTTTGTCTTATGTAAGATATGTTGTCATGCATACATAGGTATTTAAAGCTAAAAAACGGCTTGAGATTATTAATATCTAGGAAACAGTTACTGAATATCTGGTTACTTTTCGTTTAATATAATACATATCTATCGTTTAAATGTAAGTGTTTAAATATACTAACGAAAATTGGACCTATAATTCAAATAAAATAACAATTCAGCACAATAGGAGTATTCTAGATATATTCACGCTTGAACTCCATAATATGTTATTTTTAAACGAAAAATGATAATTCTTGTATTAAATAATCGCAAAATTCTGCGATAGGATTACAATGACATCACTAAAGAATTTTAAATTATTTTATCTTACAATAATTGTGAAATGTTTTTAAATGTTATGGAAAATTGCACAATATATATTAATAAAATGATGAAATGGAAAAATATTTTGAACGATTTTTTTTTCGAATTTATTCATCGATTTAAAGAAAATTCTAATTATCATCTACACTAGCCACGCACAAATTTGTTTTATTAGTACAGAACTTAGCGTCTGCCGCATTATTAAAATACGTTTGTTGAGAAATAGATGAAAGCTACATTTTAAGTATTGAAATAATACTTTCTTTGAATACTTTTGTTTGATATCTTTGATATACTTTTGTTTGTTTTTCTTCTATTTGCTAGTCTAGAATAAACGATTTAGCTCCACATGTTTTCAGCATTGCCTTTAAAAAGAGAAAAAAGCTCTATATTTTTTTTAGGAAAAGTTGTTAATTTCTTTATTATTTGATAATTTAATATATTAAATATAAACTTTCAGAAAGGTTTATGTACAATTTATGTGTTTTGTAAATATTGAGAGTTTGCTTGCGATCCTAAGAAATTCATGAATATTATACAAAAATGAAGAAGGATTATCGAAAAAATGTTTCGTCGTAAATCAACGAATTTCTGAGATCTTAACCTTGCTCTTCTTTATTCGTCGAAAGCGTCGCAACATTCAATGAGACTAACTTTCCGATAATCTGACCGCTGTATTTCAATCGCACGCGATACCAAAAAGTTCAAAGCCAAATATATCTAAGCCTCGGACCGTGACAACAATTCACAGTTATAATACCGCCCGTGGGTACTTTATTAGTTCGGCTCTCGACGGCATTTGTCATATTAACGTCGCTCCAAAGCCTTCAAACACTGCGCGATCGATCTCAATAAATATTCGTTGCGATTATTTTTTATCATCTCACCTCTCGTGTTGGTAATGTGACAATAGTAATTCATAAATATATTAACGGGCTGTGCGACGACGTACCGAAGAGCGGGCGCTGGCGAGAGATATGCGGGGACAAAAAGTTGAAGAGATTCGCTCAATTGTACCGTCTACTTGTTGGAGAGGACCAGACAAGGTCGTTATAGATATTTTAGGAGAGATGATTGCGAAATGCATGTAACGTATTTCTTTTACACACACACATACGCATATATATATATATATATATATATATATATATATATATATATATATATATATCAATAATAAAATCATTATTAGGCTGCCAATAAGACCTATCATAGGAAAAAGTAACTCAAAATTTCAAGTGTATCGTCCGTTTGATTAGTTCAGGAAATATTTCCTAATCATATTATCTAGATGAGTTGCATCTTGATCATCATTGACGCTCATTGCATGGCCAAGTTTTCTTTATAAGTTTTTTTCTGTTTTTCTGCCCTGTTTCTGTGTACTAATTTCCAAATTTCCATAATTTTACTATCACGAAACGAGAGGTTTTATCGTATAGGTTTAAACAAAGTTATAATTTTCAATATTTAGATTAAAAATCCCAAGAATTGGATTGACTGTATTCTTTAATTGAATACTCTAATCGTTCTTATTTAAGCAAGAACAGGAAAGCTGCAAGATAATATTTTTCCCAACCGTCAGCTGTTCTGTGACGTGGTAGAATAAGTGACAGTTATAGTTGTTTAATTCAGTGATAATGATTTAATAACAATAAATTTTCAGCTTACAATAGAAAGGTTGTTTTAAGGTCATTTTCAAATTTAAAATTATTTAATTATAATATCCTAAATACCATATTAAATAAAATGCAAAATACGAATATATAACTGTAAAATCTTTTTTATTTTATTATAAATAAAAATTTTAAAACATCATTTAAAATATAAGAATATTAATATTTTGAAAGCTATCTATGTCAAAAAGAGACTAAAAAATAGAAAAAAAATACGAAAAAAACAATGTTAGCGGGTAACTAGGTATTTAGATAAAGATTTCGAATCTACTTTAACTTGGAAGTCAAAAACAATGGCGGTATGAGTTTTTTTTTAATTTTATGTAAAGGGAAAACACGAACACAATTTGAAATATTCTGTGAACACCAAATAGGAAACAAGTTTGTGTTTTTTAGGATGATATGAAATAAATGTTTATGTGGTTCATGTTATTATTTAGTAACATCGATTTAGCAGTAAGACACCTTCATTTAAGAAAAATGTAAATAAATATAGCGTTTGACTTTCATTAGCTTAAATGATGACACGACACTCTTCTTCGTACGACCAAAGCGGTACTTGAACACGGTTAGGATGTCGTAATAGCTGATCGCCCGTAACTAAAACACATTCCATTATATTTGTATCCGATCAACTAGTCGTCCGTGAGCCGTTTCGTCATACGGACTCAGCTACCCCTTTTCATTACGCACAGTGCATGTAAATCCGTATTCGATTCGGAACAACAGTAAGAGAGCCACTTCTATTGTCAGGTCGCATACACGCGGACGACAAAAACATTTTGAGCCATTCTCACAACTCACTTCGCGGCGCGAGAGGTCCGATCCCGCGAACGCAACAAAGCACCGTACCAAATTGACCATTTCATTACATTCAATTTGAAATCCTACACAGGCACATACCCCGCCTCACACCCAATTTCATTAATGATTGATTCTCAGCACCGGCCTCTAATACGAGAACAAATCGAGAAACGCAATAAAAAAAAATACATTTTACTAGAGAAAATATAAATTACACGCACCGAGCGAGCGACCAGCTCAAAGATGGCGTCGAAAGAGCGCCATTGACGCTGAGTCATGCATAATTTGTTTGATATGATTGACGCGCGGCGGGCGGGGACCGTTATGTGGAGTATTATAACATTCCTTCGCCATGCTTTGTTCAACCTCCCGAGATGAATTATTTTTGTATTAATTTTCTTGTGTTGTTGCTGGCCGCCGGAGGTTTTAGAGTAAATCTGGACCCTGGGCCTTTGTCCGTGCGTAAGGATGTACCTAGATGATGAGAGGAAGAAAGCAAGAGGTGGAACTTGAAAGATTTATGAAATATGGATGACGGTAATGTTAGTAAATTTTAACTGGAAGTATTTTAAAAGAAATATATTAAGACAATTTTATATTTGTTATAAGTAGTATATCAATAGCAAGTTATGATCACATAAATATATCACCTACTACATTTTTACATGCGTAAACACAGACGTATAGCATTTAAACAATTCTTAGATCTAGGAAAATCGCCATAATTTTTCTATAATCTTGTAGTCAGCATATTAATGTTCTGTGGCTGATTAGTTCCGAAAATAAGAGGTTAAGGGAATACTCCACTGTTTTACCCTTTTTAAATTCACAATTTAAAATTACGAATAAACTATTTTTGTAATTCTCCCAACAAGCCTTTTCACATAATATCCGAAATTTAAAAAAAATAATGTCTTTATTTACCTCGACTTTAATTTTTATCTAAATATTTTTAAAAAGTTAGCTAATGCTAAACATGTAATTTAATAAAACACAAAACTATGGCAAATTTAAAGTTCCTGCGTCGCATGGTTTCTGATACAATCGGCTGTGAGCATCAAAAAACGTACATATATTGCCTGCTATCTTCTAAAAGCGTAAAAACATAGTGCACATTTTAAAAATTATGGCATCTAAAATCATCGCTAACCTAAAAATCATGTTTTCTAATAATTTTCGGTTCAGCAGTTTCCGAAATAGGGGAGGGGAATATATTGTTTAACCTATTTTTCAGTATATCTCTTGAAGGTGAAATATCTAAAATTAAAATAAAAAACATTTTTAAGATCCTTATAATCAGCACTTTCAAACGATACTGCGTACTTTTCCCGGAATTAATAAAAAATGTCAAATAGTTAATTTGCTTCAGTAAAATTTTCATACGAATTTAATTTACTACTATGCCAAATTTCATGTATCTACGTCTAGCAGTTTCTCGGAAAAATGGTTGCAACAAAAGGACGGACAAACACGTGAGTCATCATATGAGGGTTCAGTTTTTCCTTTTGAGACACGGAACCCTAAAATTAATGAAACGATATTGAAGCCTTACATCGCATGCAATATTTTTCTGAATATTCCTTTATATGACTTAACTAACTTTGTACCATGACTTCGCTCGCGAGCTAAGGATATAATTTGGTGTAATTTAAAAATTATTTGCAAGATTAACATGATATTTTTCACTTACTATTTAGGAAAATTTACATATATACTTGTTTAGCTCTCGTCCTTGTTGGGGCATCTTTTATAATTATCAAAAAAATTTGTTCATTTACATGACAATGAGATTGGGTGAGTACTTGAAACGTCAAGGCAAGTAAATACAATATGTTAATAGATCCACAATTAAATGAAACTACGTGATGTAGTATTATTTCTACTTTCTTTAAGTTCTTTACCACGACCTAGGTTTCGTTGTATTATAACATCTTCAGGTGGGCTATTAGCAAAGATCACGAAACCTACGTCGTGGTAAAGAACTTAAAGAAAGTAGAAACAATACTACATCACGTAGTTTCATTTAATTGTGAATAATGAATTTCTACAAAATTAACGCCAAATATATTCAGTACGTTTATAGATATTAAATATTGGACTAAACATTAATTCCTAATTGCTTGATGGTATTATATCCGTTTCTCTTATTCTCTTTTATATCCTGAGTCTTTCTTCTATGCGTGCCAATATGTAATCTTTTATTTCATAAATTATATAATAACGTAAAATCGATTTTTGTCGTACTAACATATACACTCAATTTCAATTTCACCATTATACAATTCCGAACGTACAGTGTTTTGGTCATGGTTAAATTTGAATACTACATTTAGTATCACAAATCCAAAAAGTTGGTTTGTTTATCGGTTCGTTTATTACCTAGTAGCTCTGAAACTACATCGAAGAAGTCGCTACCAAATTTGGCAGAGTTCGTGCGGCAGAATAACCTTAGGAATGTTACACCACAGCTCTGCTCTCGTGGTACACTAATACCGTATTCGTGAAACTTTGTAAAGAAATATTTCGTGTCCAACTTAGTATACAAATTACTATCCACCCTGATAAAGCATACTTTCTGTAGAACAAAATTTGATGTTATTACTCAATAATAAATACTTAGTACTATAATGTGCCAATAGGTGGCAGAATATGCATATTAATTTATCGATCACGTGTTCCAAAAGTACATATTTTGCATGTAAACCTCTATTTTGTATATAAAATCTTCAACAATAAACTTCACGGGAGAAGTCTCTGGGAAAATTTAGTAAATATACATTTACTATATTAAATTTACTTATATTCATAGCTTATTCTTAAAGTTCATCTGAAACCCTTTATGAAATGAGCTCAAAGCACGATTAAAGGTTACGATTTTCAAAATTGTTTAGCCCTATATTTCTTGGTTAATTGTATTTATATATTTAAGGGTAAGTGAGAAATAATGTTAGAAGAGATGAATTATTAAGATAGAAAAACAATAGAAATAAAGTTGATCAGATTTAAAAACAAAACTGTGTAAGAATACACAAAAGAAATTGGAGAATAATAACGTTATTAATTACAATGCCGATGATAAAATGTAACATCTCCCCACGATTTGGAAACCACGTGCGTAATAACAATAAATCAGTATTCCAGTAGGACTACCATGGCTTACTGTGCGCAAAATGATAGGCCGCGATTATTTGATGACTGCAAAAAGTATATCCGAAGGTCATTATGGAGTCAACGCCTCATCTCTCAGTAATTTTTTTGGTAATGTTTCGAAATAATTGCGATCTACGTAGCTCGAATATTATACTCGTGCATGTATACAGCCACTGGTATCATTTTCTTAAATTAAACCTAATTTTTATATTAGGTATATACTGCTTTTATATATAATGGATTTAATATTAAGGTTCTTTGAACTTACGTCCAGATTTAATGATAATGAACTTAAGCAATGATAAGTACGAATTACTTGAGGAAGTATTTTAATGTAACCACGCTGATATTTAAGCTAGAAAGAAGATAGATGGATTTATTCGTTACTTTAGAATACTGATAAGTATCTATTATCCATAGAATGTTAATAAGTACACTTTTCTACTTAAAGAAATTATAATGCAAACCAGTATAGCGGCACTAAATTAAGGAACTATTTACTTAGTTTTTATCAGGATCCCGTCATTATGCAAGAAATTTTAATTGTCGACAGCTTTACAAAATTTGTGTATATCGATTGACATATTAATTATATAATTACGAAAAATTTTAAGACCCTAAATAAGAAAATACAATGAAATTATAAATTAAAATAATTAACAATTCTGAAAACAGAAATAATGTTTGGAATATATTTTTCATTCAAAGTAGAATCAGGTCTTTTCACATTTCTTCAATTGACAGTACATTCTAAAAACACCCGAATCACACTATTTATCGGTGAGTTATTAGTTGATGTGGATAATTATTTAACAAACATTAAAATCGCCACTACTAGATTGATTAGTTTACTTTTTACTTAGGGTAAAGTCGACCTTCGCTCCATAAAAGGACTCGCCTGACGCTTCGATCGACATTAACTAACAGCATGACAATTTACACCAAGCTGAGCTATAAAAAGGTGTCTAAATAGGTAGGCAAGCTCAAGAGCAAGTGACATAATATAAATAAATTTACAAGCAATTAGCAGCAAGCACTAAGAAATCTAAGTGCAGTAAGAAATCTAAGAGTCGGTGTTGCCTTTTAGAATAATTGAATTCTACATTAAAGCCATTGGATGGGGACGAAGTTTACATTTAAATTGTTGTTTTGAGTTTTTTGCAACCTCTAACCTAACCTAACTTAGCCGATTGGCACTCGTTATGGCATAGTGACCGCAGTGAAGTTTGTTAAAATAAAGGAATACTTGCAATTTATATCTATGTATAAAAATACACGCTTTTAATAATGGTAGGAACATTTTAGCAGAATGAATTTATATTAAATGTATGTAGAACGAGATTTGGATTCATTCGAGCCAGAGTTTTTAGAGTTATGTATGGAAACAAAGGTCACAACCTTTGTAACTTCGTCTATTTCTTCCGTACACCCGTCCGTTTTCTTATGCAACTTCAAAGTTTCCACGGTTTGAGACTTACGTACATAAATTTGTGATCTCAATAAGGATGTAGCAAAGTACTGAGTTTTGTTTAACATACTTCTTCATTAAAGGGGAAAAGAAACATATTTGTACTTACCCATCAAGTAAAGTCTCATCGGAGAGGTCTTCAAAATTAAATTAAAGTTCATTTTTTTTTCAGTTATTTCTAAGATTAAGAATGGTACAGTTTTCCGAATCTGGTAGTGTATAATTACATACGTGTCACCCAACACTAAAGCATAACTGTCCTATTCGCACACTTCATCTACTTGCTCGTATATTCGTATATGTTTATAGTCATGCATATTCACAGACACCGACGTGATTACTGCTTATAAATTACCATTTTGTTCACAATTAAATGAAACTACGTGATGTAGTATTATTTCTACTTTCTTTAATTTCTTTAACCTTTGCTAATATCCCACCTGAAGATATTGTAATACAACGAAACCTAGGTCGTGGTTAAAGAAATTAAAGAAAGTAGAAATAATACTACATCACGTAGTTTCATTTAATTGTGAATAATGAATTTCTACAAAATTAACGCCAAATATATTCAATACCATTTTGTTCTAAATATTCCCCTTCTCTGATTTTCTTACAAAAGAAATCTACTAAAAAAAGAAGTCAAATCAACAAACATTATTAAAATGACAAATACCAACGTGAGCACAATCGTGAATATTAGTCGAATATGCAAACGCGATGCTGCTAGTTAAAATATTTAAAAATGTAAACAAAATAAGACACGGGATAAATTTAAGCCTTAGCTAGATGTGTTTTTATGTTGTGAAAAACTTTAATGCCATGTCCGATGACAGGGGAACTCTAGCGAGTTGACAGGTGTGGCACTAGCTTGCTTGTGCTATTTGTACTTTTTGTTAATACCCTGTCTTTTATGTCTCAGAGATTGATGATATAGAGATATTAGTAGACAGACAATTAATTTGAATTTAATTTAAATGGGACGCTGCTAAATAATGCAGTTAAAATGTTAAACTAGTTTGCGTATGTTTGGTCATATTTGATAAGAATACAATTATAATATGTTTTAAATGGCGTATTTCTTTCTAAAATCTTAGAATATAACTTCAAATGTGACTGAAAAAAAAACAATTTAAAATCATAAAACTTCCATCTACTTTCAATCAACGCCGTTTTAAAAACCCTCATGTCGATCTTGCACATGCTTATAATTTTCTTTAAATTTTATTTATTATTTGTATCCATCAAGATACTAAGCGTCTTATATTTTTTATGTTCCCAAACATTACATAATCAGTTGTTATTAATTGATAAAAACGTCTTATACAGAATCTTTAATGGTTGTTTCTGACATAATTGTTTTAATAAAAAAAACTTTATAGAGATTTAACTTCCCACCTATATTTACAGCTGACTGCATAACGTTGAACACAATTTAAATAAACTCTATAATTAAGTTCTCTTGCTTGATTAACATAGTTCTATTCCATCATATAAAATATGGTATATGGTGATTAAATTAAAGTCATATCAGTAACACAGAGATTTTCCTCCCTGCGGCGAAAACGAGTTATAAAATGGATGAATGGATGAGTTTTCAAAATACAACCAATTACTAAATAAGGGTAGGTTTTTGAATTAAGATATTAGGGGCTGCATTTATCTCGATTTTTACGAGCCATATAAGGAGCGGAAACAAAGTACATTTTTTAATAAAGTAATTTAATACACAATTCTACATTAGTTTTGTTGATAAATTGTGCACGCATTAAATTGCTTATAAAATATAATATGACCGTATGTATTCCTACCCTTCTCTGTCAGTTCATAACTCGTAAAGTGTATTTAAAAAGTTTTTGAACTTAGAAAATTGCCAAGCTTAACTTTTGTTGGCATTGAGTAGTAAAAAAAAATAATTTAAAAAATATACTTTTTTCAAGAAATATAGATTAAATACGAAAAACTTTTGGTCGATATTTTAGTTAATTTATATGAAATGAAGATGAAAGAAACAGTTATTTTCGTTTAAATAACGTTACCTAAATAAAGCAATATTGAAAATGAAAATTTGACTCAAGATAAGAAGCACCGCTACTCAACAATAGGTCCTTCTACAATCGACAATCACAGGAAGGTATCGAAAGAATGCAGAAACAGTCTATATAACAACTGCCAAGCGTAATTTTGCAAGCACGCGTAACCTAGTTCTCACAAAATGCACCTTAGCCACAATTTGAACCCAATTTTGCCCAGGCAAAGGTGTGTCTTAAATGCAACTAGTTTCTCGCTCCAGGCTCTTTGTGATAAAGCATGAATGGGCCACTTTAGAATAGGAAAGCTACGGCCGCAGCCCACTTGCCGTATTGATAGACTAGCTAATATATTAGTTGTCACGTTAATAGTTACTAAAGTCAATAACAGATATGGTCTTAACAAGGTTCTGCAGCATATCAACTGCTATTTTCTTATTCGGTATGTAAAATATTGTTTGGTTTACGCAACACTTTGTATGGAGCATGGAGTTAAATACGGTCTTAAATGGCAAGTCATTCGTTTAAGATTTATGCTAGCTCATAGCTTTCCTATTTGTATTCTATACAATTTGAGATTTATATATTATTTTGATTTTTCCACCAAATGTTACATGTCTTGAACTGGTGTATATTGTATCCATACTAACTCTGATTGTATATATTTATGTTCTCTGCATAATTATATTCATAATAAGTACAAGTTTATTTTTTAAATACGAGTTAATGTTTTATAGTTTTTATTATTAAAATGTCTTATAAGGAAAATCGTTAAGAGTTAATTATTTGATATTTATTAGAAGTTACTGAGAACCAACTTTTTCAGATTTCATGTAACTACTTTTATTTAATTATAATTAAAAGTATAAATCTCTATTATAAACTAAGTTAGAGTTAGACAAATATTCTCATTCCACAATCCAATTTTCACCATTCTAAGCATCCACATACATCCACCTAATCTATTAGTCAAATATGAAGAAACCTTAAAAGACTCTCAAAATGTTAATTTACTATTATTGACCTAAATCACAGTACAGCCACAGTAATGCATTGAATACGCATCGAAATGCTACAAACATTCTTAAAAATATTCTCAGTTAAAATAAGAATGAAAACACATCCGGAAGAACCGCGAGCTAACTCGCTGATCTATGTTCATTATTGTCAAATAATCGATGTAGTTTTATTATAATTTAACGTTCATATTTTAACAATAATCTTTTAATTATTAATTAACAATCTTGACATTTTTATTATTCAGTCCGATTCTTTAGTCCCAACATGAGTGCATTTTATCAAAACACTTAAAAATCGAATTTCTTTACATCTCAAGTCTGTCTGATAAGACGACAAGATTTGACTCATCGGACAATAAATAGATCATCATAAAGAAAAAGTCACAAATAAAATCTGCCAACCTCGTTCGAGTCAGCGCAATCTCAAAACAAACTGCAATAAATACGTACACGAAATATCCGCGGGCACGGCGACTCCTTCCTCGGAAGATACGAATGGATGCACCTCGAAATTTAATTTCATTCCACCTTTGATAAATGGAACCCCGAAAATTGTATGTCAAAACTCAACGAGGTGCCAAGCGCGAGTCAGTCTCGAAGCCACTGCCCCATATTAATCTGCATCGCTTCTCCTCAGCTGCTTGGATACAAATTAATCCCATATTTTTTATACTCGCGCGTTATTCGCATTCGTTCCTACACGTGCACGAGTATATAAATTATATTTACATAAGGCTTCATGTCATGTGAGGCTGTCAAGTTTGTGGCACATCAAATATTTATAAAGTTAAGATTGGTTACATCTCAATACGTGGCAGATGATTACGTGTTTTGATTACGTGATTGTGGTTAGTTTTTACAAAATGTTTAGGTTTAAAAAGGCCGCTAACGACGTAGATTGAGTAGAAAGTTCAACGCCTTTCTAACTAGAAATATCATTACTCATTTAATTCCAGCTGTCAAGTGCTCACCGGGTGCAATTTGTACGAGATGTATACGGTTCGAGATTCGCTCAAGCCGATTACTGATAGTGTTTGTAATTTATTACATATTTGATTACGCACTTTATCTTTCATTACATCATAATGAAGTCAATTTGATAGATTTCTTGTTATCATTATTTTGGTGATGATTTTATGAGTGATTGTTTGACAGCAATAAAGGTTGCGTGGATGTCGATTTATATTTACTTAAATGTAGATGTAAACGTAACCTATCGTGATGTTTAAATTCTAAAATCCTCAAATCCTAACTACAAGTGTGTTCACCTGCGGAAATAAGTAACACACATAATCATATTCCACACATTGAGAGGCAATCATTTAATGTTATATTTAAACAATATTATTAAATGATACTTCAATGGAAGTGGACAATGTTTCAGATTCTTCATGAACGTAAAAATATAACATGTTCAACTGTGGGGAGGAACTTATTCTTTTTTGGTTTTGCATATTAAAATAACATTTTTGTTCATTTTTCTCTCTATGTACCTTGCTGATATTACAACGGAAATGTTAGTGAACTTTTCTACATTTGAAATTAAGTTATCGTATCCAGATGGATTAATAATTTGTCCTTTTTATCGTAATCAGATGGATTAAAAATTCACTAATCCATATGGATAAAAAAGAAAAACTCCAAATCCATGTAGATAGAAGAGAAAAACTCCACTTATTTTGAAGTCTGTTGATGCAATAAATTTCATAAATTGTTTCCCATAGGGATATTGGTTACAGCACATCGTTAAGTTGTACATTGCTCTATTACACTCATTTCGTAATTAATTTTGGAACAACGACCCATATTCAATTATCTAAGCGGGTTCTATCAAAAACACCTCTTTAGTCGTAGTTGAGACCTAACGTAGCAACAATGAACGGTGACTACATTGTTCGATAACAAACAAAATTAATTAAAATTTTGGAAAGGGTTATAAAATTTTATTTCTGACAGGGAATAAAATATTGCATGTAAAAATCTCCAATTAGTTCACTTCAATCTTCGCGCAAATAATAATTACAAATTATTATTGTGCATCGAGTTCAAAAAATGTATTCGCAACGAATGATGCAAAGATGCATTGTTTGTTTGTGCCGAAATTGGTTTCGCCCAGCGACTGCCATTCCGTTTTGACGAGCATGTCAACTTTACGGCTGGAGAGTTATGTCCTCGGGTGGTCAGTTGATGCATCCTGCAGCGATACTTTCTGAAAACAGCATGTCCTTTTTTACCAGTTAAGATCGTATGAAAAATATTTCCTATGAATACTTACGGAATACATGAAACAAATTTTACTTTGTAAACTGTAATAAAAAAGATTGATCACGATGTATATTTATAAATTCTCTGTAGTAGTATCACATTATCAATTTTGTTATACTTTTATGATACACAGTTTTTTTAACATCGGCATAAGATTTTTGAAGGTGCCTAGTATAATCTCGGACCCATTATAAAAACTTTGGAAAATTGTAGATTAGAAGTAAAATTTTAACTTTGCGAACAATTTCAAAAATAAATAAGATATTGGCTTTTAATTTTTAATTTCTTTATCTCATAATACAAGAATTTGTTCATTGGAGTTTCAATCTAGAAAAAAACTTAGAAAATATTTAATGTCTTTTTCATTAATTTATAAGTAATATAGTAATTAACGATATCCAACCTCTTATAATTTTCACTTTTATTTGGCATCTAGTGGATAATCTCTTAAGCTTATGCTGTCGTATTGTCCACACATCAGCGAAAACCTTGTACAACTGGAGTACATGTGTACATAACACAGAGTAATTACATACTACATGACAGCTTTCCCAAATATTTTATCGGCGAAGTTACGAATTAAATATTTAATTTTTACGTGATATTTAATGTTGAAGATAACTTTATGTGTAGCTTGAAATTCTTTGAAAAGTAATTCTAATTTTGATAATTCAAATGCAAAATTATTATCGTTATAAATTGTTACATATATTTGTTGCAAATAGATTTTCGGTCAGTTGCTTATAATGTATATTAAAGTTATTATGTTATTATTAAACTATTAGTGAAAAAACATATCTAATGATTGTTTGATGTGCTTGATTTTAGTTTTATTCCATTTTATGCTTTAATGAAACTACGTGATGTAGTATTATTTCTACTTTCTTTACGTTCTTTACCACGACCTAGGTTTCGTTGTATTACAACATCTTCAGGTGGGATATTAGCAAAGATTCAATGAAACCTAGATCATGGTAAGGAACTTAAAGAAAGTAGAAATAATACTACATCACGTAGTTTCATTTAATTGTGAATAATAAATTTCTACAAAATTGACGTCAAATATATTCAATAACTGTAAATTGTTTTAATTGATCCTCTGATGAAATCAATATATTTTCTAACAATTCCAGAATTTAGAATAAACGACGGCGTAATTATAATTTATTTTATAACTGAGTCATACAATTCCACTGCCCAATCGTTTAAACTGCAGTATTTTCAAGACAAAACGAAAGCCTCTTTCAACAATCGATCAGGCTGTATCTCAAGCATCCTTCCTTCTTGCAGAATAACAAATTTATTGCCACTCTCTGACTCAGAAACCCTAAGCGTTTGAACTAATCCGGAAACGAACCGACTCAAGCGCCGCGAATTCCTTTTGGCTTTAACTTATTTGTGTAAGGCAACAAAATATTTTGACGATTTTATTATTATTTTATTCGTTTTTGGGTACTCTTTCTGTGCATCTGAGATGGACGATGGATATGCAATGTGTACTTTATGACATTTACTTATTGCCAATCCTGTTTTAGTACCTTAACGTAAATATTTATGAGATACTGGAAATTGTTATCCGATTTATTCTGGGATTTGCCGATTAATAAAACATGTACAAACTCAGTTTCATGTACTACTTATGTACCTTTGTAATAAATACAATTAAACTGGTTATACGTATATTTTCGTGAGAATGTGTGATGAATATTATAAATACACGATGAAAGTGATTAAGATGAGAAATCCTTTTTTTTATCCGACTACAGCAGAGGAAGGGTTTTGAATTTCACAAGCTAAATATGTATGTATGTATATGAGTTAGTTCGTTCTCGCGTATATACTAAACTACGAGTACTAAAGTAATTTCAACAAATGAGGTGTCATTTGGTTCGTCTCGATTCAGAGAGTGTCCTAGGGTATATAACGTTATGAATTTCACGGACTATGTACGTACGCATGTACGCGAGTAAGTTTATTTCCTCGTACATACTAAACTACTAAAGTTACTATAACATTACAAATTTCACAGGCAATATGTGTTAGTCTGTACCCTCGTACGGACTACAGTGAATTCAACAGATGAGGTGTCCTTAATTTCGTTATGATCCAGGGAGTATCCCAGAGTTTATAACGTTATAAATTTTACAGTCTATGTATGTATGTACTTCGTGCTTTTCAGTTATTTTTTTCGTAGCCAGGATTTAGTTTTTCCTATTGAGTAATAATTATCAATTAGTTTTGTAACACTTTTGTGTTATGGAAACTAGAGGCTGTGACGTTATCGAGTCTGACAAAATGGAAACGCTACATTCTACAAAAATCTTATAAAGAAACAATTACACTTATTATAAGTATTTTAGTTTCCGACTTGATAAACTATTTTCATGTTTACTAGTGCAGAATTAAATCGACAAGCAAATTTACTAACCATGATTCGGCAAATAAATATTATGAACATTGGGCTTCATTTCAATAGATGGGACAATTACATTAAAAATATATTTACTTATAAAAAATAACGTCCAAAAGATTTTCGGTACCGATTATCGAATAGCGTTGGAGTTTACTGATCATTCTTTATTCTCTTTAAGTCTAGTGCGTAAAACTGACGCAGCTCTCTAACTGTAGAAATTATACAGTGATTTACAGTTCGTTCCTTTATTATCTTCGAGGCTAGCGCGTAAAACGAGCGCAGCTCTCAAACTATAGAAATTATACAGTGGTTTTACAGCCCGTTTCTTTATTATCTTCGAATGTAGCGCGTACAATTGTCGCAACTCTCAAACTGTTAATATTGTACAGCGATTTTACAGATTGTTCCTTTATTCTGTTCGAGTCTAGCGCGTAAAACTTATGTAGCTCACAAATTGTCAAAATCATACAGTAATTTTACAGCTCGTACCTTCATTCTCTTCGAGTCTAGGGCGTGATACGGACGCGGTACTCAAACCGTTAGAAATTCGACTATGATATTTTACATCGAAATGTACTAGTTCAATTTCAACTGATGCTCAACAAAATGGCTCACGGCTTTCAAGTATATAAATTACGGTCGTGATTTCTTATATTCAACACGTCTAATCTCATTACGGCTCTTCGCAAGATACGCGATTCGTCTCAGGTCTGTGTCTCAATCAAATTCGATACAAAAATATGTACGCACGATGTCGTTCGGAAGTGCTGGCGATCATTATCGCCGAAGCAGGCCTATGGCAATTTTAACATGAGAAGTCACGGAGAATTAAAATGCGTATTTATATTCGCTCTTACGTAACTGTATTTAAATACGAAAACGTAATTGCGCGAATATGTTTGAATTAAGGTTAATCTGGCAAGACAATTTCCACGATCTCTACTTATCGCAGCGATACATTACCAATAACGATACAAGTCTAATCAATAGGTTATTATTTCACAATCTTTGAGTGTATATTTCGTGTGTGTATAGTCGTTTAATTTTTAATTACCTTCTTCTCTTTCCGCTTCCCTCTTTTTCTTTCATCTATTTTTGATGTATTTTATTTCTAATTCTTAAGCCAGTACTGAAAAGTTAGCATTTTTGTTTAGTTTTAACTCTCTTTATATAGGTTTAGCTTTAATAAACTCCGACTGCTGGAGCTAATAGACTTCGTATTATAAATATATGGGCACTTGTGATCATTTAGAAGTAGGTATATAGTACTACAATTGAACAGAAATTCGGAACAAAAATTATTCAGAAATATAAATTTTTCACAGCGTAAATATATTGCCTACCATATATTTCACCGACGATAAAACGTGGTGCATATTTGAAAAATTGGAAGATCCATGATAATTGTTAGATTTTTCTAAAACAATTACCTAGGTTTCTAAAAACCCTCTTTTTGTTATAATGTTAGGTTGAGTAGTTTAGTAAATAAAGGGGCTCACATTTTTTTGGATATTTTTTTAAGAAGGCGGTTTAAGAAAAGAAACGTACTTAATTTGCCCCTCAAAATTTTCTTATCAATATGTTTCCTTACCATGTCACATTTCAAGTTTATGTAGCGAGTGATCTCTGAGAAAGACGCTCGAAACAGACGGACAAAAACACGAGTGAGCGATCTTATGTGGGTGCCGTTTTTCCTTTTAAATGCATGTCACCTAAGAAAATTATTAATAACAATACTTTTATTAGATGAAATTTTTTTTTGGGAATAATTAAATTAAAATTAATTTTGGTTTACAATTAAACTATTTTTACTATTCAAAACTGTACTTGAAAGCTTAGTCTCTCGTTAATTCAATCGATTCCGAGTTTAACTTCCGAGTAAGTTTCTAGATCTTTTTGAATAGCTATTAATGGATAAAAGAAGCTTTCTATTTAACGCTTTAACTTCGACTTTACGTACTGTCAATGTCTTGCTCTGTTTTAGCTTTTTACTTAAACGGACTTTTTATCAGTCGAATAATCGATACTCCATCTCATATCCCGTTATGCAAACGATACCTAAGATCACAAGCTCGATTAATCGCTACCGAGAACTGCAGTTCCGATGCAACCATTTTTAATAACAGCTGCAGCGACACACGCATAACTCGCATGGGGCTCGATTTATTTATCGGTATCAATTCCACGTTGCATAATTGCACCGCGGCGCGGAGGGGCGTAGTCGGCAATTATATTAGGCGCTGCACTTTATTCATTACTGGCTTAAAACTGGCGGGAGCAGCCTGAACTGCTCTACGGCGAATGTTGTGAGTGCAAAAGTATATTAATTAGTGCGAATACCGTTTTACATAAATCTCCGTGGGTTGTAATTATACTATCAGCATTTAAGTTCGCGGAGTTGCTCAGGGCGAGAGTTTGGAAGGGCTCTTGGCTGTTCGACTAAGGATAAACCGGTCTGTTCAGTTAAATAATCACAATTTCTTTTTCTTTCTGCCATCATTTTCGATAATCCCGATAAGAAGTGAAATTGTTATATGTATTTATTGCTTGATGGTATGGACACCGGTTTAAGAAAATATAGGCTTTATTTATATACAAATCCTGTTCGTCGATAAATGTAGACAGTTACTGTTTAATTTTTGATATGTTTAGTAGAAATTATTCACAAATTTTGTATTGAATGTATGTGGCTTTAATTTGGTAGAAATTCATTATTCACAATTAAATGAAACTATGTGATGTAGTATTATTTCTACTTTCTTTAATTTCTTTACCACGACCTAGGTTTCGTTGTATTACAACATCTTGGTGGGCAATTAGCAAAGATTTTTACTAATAGCCCACCTGAAGATGTTGTAATACAACGAAACCTAGGACGTGGTAAAGAACTTAAAGAAAGTAGAAATAATACTTCATCACGTAGTTTCATTTAATTGTGAAATTTTGTATTATTATCTGAGGTGGAACTTTTATTTATTTATTTATTAATAGACTTTCATTTAAGGTTATGTACCTTAAATTAATGGACTCATTGCCACAAAAGCAATCTCTTCCAGTCTAACCATAACAATAAGTTTTGAAAAATTGGTTGATAGACTGTGAGAGATGTTACAATGTAAAATATTAATAATATATTTAAAAAATATAAAAAAATCATGATTTAAATATTGAAATGAATTAGGGTGAAGAAAGAAAGGCCAAGAGAACAAAATAGTTAGGGTTCAGGGGTGGTAGAGATTTGCCACCAGATCTTTAAAAATGTTTATGAAAAACTTGTAATGATATTATTAATATAATTATCATCTTAAGTATATTTTTGTTCAAGTAACTTTAGTTACAAACTTATCTCGACGCATCTTGGGGAATTACTACAAGTAACTAGCTTGTGATAAGCTATTTACTATGCGACCGAAGCTAGCGGCCGCATCTTAACAACAATTAGCTTCAACAGCGGGAAAAAGCTCGTCGATCAGGTTCCCCGGTCCGGGGCACATTTGTTTAGCCGCCATCGCGGGGGCATTAGGCGTCGCCTCGCGCGCAGGAACATATGTAAATATCGAAAATACAGCCTCACTGCGTTATCACTCATTAGCATACAAAGTCAGGAATCGTGACGATGCCCGGTCGACTCTGCGCCGTGCGAAAATGACCAAAAAGGTAAAAGGGCTCGAAGGAATCGCGGCTCAGGGAATTGCCTCGATAGAGATGGTGTAAGAGAGAGTTTGCTAGGTGAATGTTATGCAAGCTTAGCCGAAATTTATGCAAGATTCGTTTATCGGCGAGCCAGCTTGTGAACACGTCGCCGTATACGGAGCGCACGCCTAGCGCTATGTGTGTAGGTGCCGAGAGCATTGTTCAATTGTTGAATGCCATCGCGTATGACCTGCGGTTATTTGCATTTAGTTCGTGTTGTTAAAACAAATTGTTGATATTAACATTGTATAATATGTATTGACGTGGGGATTAACGTCGGCAATGCTAATGTACGGATGGATCGGAATCACTTTTGAGCGTCGGTTAAACCCAAAAGTAAACATAATTTAAATTGGATGCGCTTCTCAATGTTTTCTCCCAGAACAGCATATTTAATAAAGATCCTTTTGAATTATTTAAATTCAAAACAAATTAATATAATGGTTTCATTATTTAAAATCGCTTTAGTGCTATGCCCATTAAATTTCCGTTCTTATTATAGTAAGATTTGTTAAATATTGAATATATTTGGCGATGATTTTGTACAAATTTATTATTCACAAGTAAATAAAACTACGTGATGTAGTATTATTTCTACTTTCTTTAATTTCTTTACCACGACCTAGGTTTCGTTGTATTACAACATCGTCAGGTGGGCTATTAGTAAAGATTGACTCACCTGAAGATGTTGTAATACAACGAAACCTAGGTCGTGGTAAAGAACTTAAAGAAAGTAGAAATAATACTACATCATGTAGTTTCATTTAATTGTGAAGATTTGTTAATTTTAAGACTGAAGATATTTTAAAAGTGTAATAATTAAAGATTTTTTTAAAACGATTAAAAATCAAATTCTTCTTATTTTAAGTGCTACAGTGGAATACTTTCTTAAAGCAAGTAAATATGTATAGAAAATATGTATAGAATAAAAATATGTATAGAAAAAAAAACGATCCCAAAAAAAATTAAAACCACATCCAAAGAGAAGACACGGCATCAGTTGTTGATTTTCTTCTAAAAACTTTAATCACCTTCAAAATACCTAAAAAACATGTTAAATAGATGTAAAACTCGCACTACGAGAACTCCATACACATTTAAATACTCATAAATATTTAAGGGTACGTGGTATTTATATTAAACTATTTACAAATATTAATTCTTAAGCACGTAAACATATTGCCTACTGTATCTCTCACAGGCGTAAAAGTTTCGTCCGTATTTTAAAAAATTATGACATCTGGAATCATCGATCTAGTTTTTCTACAACGTTAGGCTTCTAAAAACTCTTTTTTCATAATTTTAGGTTCAATAGTCTCGGAAATAGGAGGGGGGAACTTAAATTGTTACTTTTTCAGTTATATCTCTGAAAGTATTAAACTTAAAATTATGATAAAATTAAATAACACATAAATTATATTTTTGAAACCCTTATTACTAGCTTACATTATATACGAAATTTAAAAATATTGGATATTTAATTTCGAGTATTCAAGTATTTAATTAAAATTTTTATATAAATATTTTTGAGTATTAGCTGATATATGTGCGGGTTAATATGTTTTTCAAACTTCAAGTTTCCACGTCAAGCGGTTTCGGAGGAAACCAGCTGTGAAAAAAAGAAAACGAATAGAAAAAGCTGTTTTGAGAATAATGTCTATGATTTTGTAAATGAAATAGTCAACTTGAGTGTTTTTATTTCATTAACAAGCAGAAATTAATTAACTACAAGTGTCAAAAGTAATTTCGCTCGTCCTTTAATTATTTTGACTTTGCCTAATTACTGAATGCATATATAACGTACATAGGTAATAGACTTCCATAAATAAAACTATATTATCATATTTTCGAACGATGACAGTAATATATCATATGCTAGATGCTAATTTAAAACGGATTAGACACGCCTGCGACACCATGGGCGCGTTCAGCACGGCTGATTCAGATATGACCAGTAATACAAATAAAGCAGGTTCGCCGATCGATCACACAAGCCCAATTCGTATTAAGTCACGAGAGTTTAACGTGACCGAATGATATCACCTGACCTGGCAATGTACTCCTAAATCGTATTCGCACCACACGGATCCACCTGACAATTAACGTCCCTCGTAACTCAATTAAAATCGTAAGCCAATGTCATATAAGCGGCGAGATCGATTTGTAAATCGTTCGGCTCGTGCGAAAAGCGACGCAACACGACACCGAGTGTTTGAACAGCATCTCTAATGGTATGATTAATTATCGAGACCCCTATTACTGGGGTATTGAACTGTGTTGCACTTATGAATATTTATAAAACATGTATTTGAGGCCGTCGGCAGTGATAAGAGTTGCGAGGTTTTATAAAACGCTATATGCGTTTGCTTTGTTCCGATTCGTTAATTAGTTAAGCTTTTAGTTTTAAATATTAACTGAACTTTTTAAAAGTTTTTGACAAATTTCAGTATAAAAAAGAGTTGAAAATAAAAAAAAGTTTTCTTGATTTAAGAAAGAATTATTATCGGAAATGAAAATTATAGTTATAGTCCAAAAATAATCCAAATTGTTTTTATTAAGATATTAAGTATTTCTTTAAAAAAATCTCGTCTAACTTATAGCGAAAACATAAACGTTGTCTCAATTAGTTACGGAATCCAAATGATAACAATATTTCCAAATATATTATATATTTGGAAACCAAAGAAAACAGATTGAAGTAGAACAGAAAGTGTTAGATTAAGATAAGAGAAGCGCGTGTAAACCGCAAAATTACATCCCTAACTTAATTGTATATTTGCACTTGCACGTTAAATATAGAATGCTAACTTGCATAATATAAAGATATAATTCAAAGCCCATTTTATTTTAGCAAACATTTGACCCTAAAGGAGGACATATCTATTTAATAACCCCACAACCTTTATGTGAGAAAATTAACGGACCATATCTTGTCAACCTGATATTTCAATAATACAATTAACCATAATTCCAAAACCAGTATAGGCAATTAACCCTTAAAAATACTTCAGGATCTTTAACATCCACGTATCTGATTAGTTTCTACTTATCTTCAGGGATAAATAAATAAACTGAAATAGAATAGATTTTGCCGAAACGTACGAAAATTTGTTTAATGGTAAAAGTTTCATGAATACTAATATTAGAAATAAATCCGCTTAAGCCGTTTGTTAGACAACGGTAAACAGAGCTCAGTTTGAAATTATAGAGCGATAAAACTGGGCAATAACTCATAGCTATTACAGGTTGTCATGCGGTAGCCACTTCCTCATTTTGCAGAGCGACTAATCCGCCGCAGATGCGTGTCCGGCAAGGAGATAAATACTGCTTCAGTAAGATGCAGTATAGCTTCTTGCGATAACCGTTCGATTGTGATAAGATTTCCGTACTCGGACAAGTGTTTCAGTGAAAATTGTGCAAATCTTTAGAAAGCTTTAGACTAAAGTAACAATGAACTGGTAGATTTATCATGCGCTGGCTGAATGAAAATTTGCTTTGCACATATTCGAGTAACGCAAACCAGTCAGCTTGTATTCTGTAACACTAGATATTGAAGATTTTAGATTTTATTAAAAATAAAACTGATATCGCAACTTCCTAAGAAAACCTGTGAGTATGGTAAGATATAGGAATGTTGTACAAATATTCAAAGACCAACCCGACTCACACTTTGAAAAGAGACGCTGTAATGATACATGGCAACAGACTAACAGGCACCTTAACCCATTAATCGCCGCGTAAAATGTTATTACTTGTAGACCGTCGTGGTAATTTAATTAGTTCAGGTAGTTTTGTCAAAAATAAAAATAATTATGAAAAATAAAAATTGTTTATGTGAAAAGTAAACATTATTTGTTTTTTTGAAGATTTTACGAAACCTTAATCTGGAGGTTGGCATTGAAAGGGCCAATAAAGTAGTCATTGGGATTTGAAATAGCTACAGAAGTTTACTATGGGACAAACGGTCTTTTTCGATTGAATCTCTCTTATATAACGAAGTTCACGTTCGAATGTTTAGGTGTTGTGGTCAGTAAATCCTGGTTTAGTCATTATTCATAAAATGGCTAACTTAAGGCACTATGTACATAAATTAAGAATATTTGATCGACGGATATATATATATATATATATATATATATATATATATATATATATATATATATATATTATATGGGTTTCGTCTACGTGTTACTTGTTTACGCAAGAAGATTATTATTTAAGAAACATTAGTGGTTGTGTTGAGTTCACGGAGCCATGTTAATATGTATGAAGCGTTTTCTAGAGTGAGGGCAAGAAAGAAGCGCTATGAATAGCGATGATAGCAGCGTGTCTTAGTTGTAGGAAGGGAAGATATTCCCCCATTAAAGTTCAACATCACAATTTTCATGCGAGTTAAGCTGCGAACAAAAACTAGTAGATAAAATATTTCTTTAAAAAAGGCAGAAACCTTACCTATCAGTAAACAAGCTTTTTTTATTAGCCGCATAACACAAATCACACATCTTAACTCACAAAGCAGCCACGACTTCTCGCAACCGGCATAAGAGATTCATAGAACACAAACATGTACTTAGAACGTGTATACATTTCAATAAACCTGTGACATAACCAATGTGACATAACGAAATTGAAACATTATAACATCAAAGCAGTGTCGAAGGTGTTAGAAATATAAATTCTGCTTCCCGATCAGGCGGAAACTTTCATACGTAAATTTCGCTGAATAGTTTACGCATATAGTGATATATTATTAGTCAGCTACTGCAAGCTACCGGTTATTGCAAGCTAAGTTAAACAGAAATACTTACCAATAAACAGGTGTGTAAAATCTAGCATATAGTGGATAGGACGGTGCAATGCTAGATTATGGTTCTGTTATTTCCATTCAGTCAATGCTTGAATACCAGTCCCATGAAAGGCGCGCTTTAACACTTGTAACATGTTAGAAAATCTGTTATTTTCACAGCACCCATCTTAGTTAAAGCTGTTGTTAGTACGGGTATAAAATTTTTATATATTTACATGTTATATAACTTTCATTTTATTTATATGACGCACTTCAATCAAATTTCCTCTCTTCCGACAGGTGCAGATTGAAGAAATGCGAATATTACAGATGCCGAGGACATTTGTGCACCATTTATATAGCTTGCTAAAACTATAAAATACATAAAATTATAAAAAGAAATTACAATATTTTGACCACATATTTTACGCTTCGGCTACGCATTAGAGGCAGGATATAAGCAGCTTTTAGGCGGTTAAATATAATTTATACAGAAAATAGGATATAATTTATTTATGACATCAATAAATAACAGAATAACAATGCCTTATAACAACTTACTAGCGTTTTTTCATATTTTATAAGTTTATCGTTTTAATAATTTTTCGTTAGCAGCTATAACTTGGTCAAAAAAGCGCCAAGGGGTATCATAATAAGATTATAAAAATATTGTTTTAAAATTACAAATCAACATTTTATATCTCACTTTTTCTGAGCAAATACGCAAGTTCTCGCGAACGTTCCAGCTTCGAATTAACAGGTAGCTTTGCATCTTTATACAGCTTGAGGCGCGAACTTTAAGTTTTTAGGTACTACCGATCAACCCTTATTACATAATTAAAAGATGATAATTTGAGAAACAAAATTAATGATAATTAGCAAAGATGTTATAGATACAAAATGTTGTTGTTAAAATCTAATATTGAAATCGTCTTGCAAAATGAGAAAATAATTTCGTTGGTACATTTTAAAGAGTTCAGAGAACGATTACTAAATGTGTAATAGTAAAAGATGTGTATATGCGCGTTTTACTCAAAAACGGCTGAAGGGATTTAGATGAAATTGTAATTTTATAACTCACAGGTTTGGGCAGTATTTAAAATAAAAATTATCACGCTGTTCCCCCTGAGGGCTTTGGCAGTTAAGTAATAGATGAATATGTAACTATTAGAGCAATATCTGTTTCTTTTATAACAAACCATCATAATCGTATCTTTATAATCTCCACTGTATTGTATTTCTGGTTGTAACCTAGCAGAATTTTTTTGGCTCTAAGTGAGCAAAATTGCTAGTTAGACAGTAAATGTGAGTCGGAAATTATAGACTTAATATTATTTTTTAATCGTACGTCTACTTTACAGGGCGACATAGCAGTTGCAATATATTGATTTAGGTATTTTTTTTCAAAATATTGACTTTTATTTGGAATCATGTCAAGGACGATTGCTTAACATAATTATCCATCACGATGTGTTTTTAAGAGAGTGTAATATTAATGATTAATGATTAAATAATTGATTAATAACTTTCTTCTAATTATTAATAATTGTAATTGTATCAATTTGATTTGGTCTCCTAATTGTGATATAGGAGACCAAATCAAATTGATACAAATGCGTATATAATACACCATCCCGAATTTAGATATTAATACTTTTATCTATCGGTTATCTTCTACGTTTGTACATTGGTTATAAAGGGTTTTATTAATTTTAATCTTTGCTTCGAATTGATTTCCAAAATATACGATTTCTGAATGAACTATGATTAGTCATTACTCATTTGTTAACGATTTGGGTATTTGACTAAATTTTTTTTATTCCATTAATCATAATTTCAAGATACTGATGAAGAGTGAAATTTTTTTTTGTAATCTTAAAAATTGACAGAGTTATAAAATTTTAAATTTTATCTTTAGACAAGGACGAGAATACTGTGTTGTGAGGTCATTTTTAAAATTGCACATTATATTCTACAAGAAGAAAAGAGACAGGGATATACCCAACCCTATCCGAATCATCAAATTTAGAAGCCTATAACTTTCTTATTTTTTAATCAATTTTTGAATTTTTTTCAAGACTGGGTTTTAATTAACTTACATTTCACAATATTGTACGAAAAATATCAAAATTTAGAACTAGTCAACTACAGTATTATGTTACTTTTATTATCACTGTGATTTACTTTCAGGTTTAACATATACTTGTATTACAAATTTTTCAAAGTCAGGGGAAGCTATAAAAAACAGTAGCGATTTTTTATAAATTTTCAATTCTACAATTAGCTTCCATTTTTGTTGGATAAATAATTAATATTAATACTTGAAACACGATATCACGTTTGTGTTTTAAATTTAGTTCATAAATTGAAGATCATCTAATTATTTTTTTTCATTGTTTTAGTCAAAACAAAAACTTGAGACTTAAATAAAGTTTCAGTAAGATCTTGTAATTTCAAAATATCTCTATTACTTTCGGTGCGACTCCACGAGGCAGCTCCATTCTTAAGCGAATTGCACCTGCTATGAAATAGTGTCGCGGTAACAGCAACCTACGTCAGAAGTCGTGGAGAGATCGTGACAGAAGTATCGTGGAGATGCGTGAAGGACGAGCGAGGACAATGTTCTAGGAATGCGAGCGGGTACGGTGTCGCGGCAAGTAATGCCGCTGGAATGCGTAATTGATTGGGAGCATGTACGCGTCGATTCAATGGAGTTGCCAGCTGAATCCATGAGGATTGTTCGTTCCGTTAGACACGATATAGGCACAATTAAAATAGGCATTAAATGTCATATTTATAGCCATTTGGGCCATTAAAACATCCAGAATTATGTATTCAAGCAGCAATTAAACAAAAATAAAATAGTCTATGGTTTTTATTTTTTTTTGAGAAATCAAACCCAACAACTAAAAAGAAACCCACATTTCATTTTGGTTGTAGTTACGGTATATGTAAAATTATAATTTCATTTCACAGTTTTTAATGAAATTCTGTTATTAAAGGTAGGTTTTAAAGTATAAAGTAGATTTAGAAATATAAAATATTATTGCATTGAGAGTTTATAAACATTCGAAGAAATTTTGAAAATAAAGGCCAATGATGATAAATATGATTTCCATATAGAGAAATTTTAACTTTTCTTCTTAAGCAACAAAGCATACGAATGCACGCAAATCATTGAGCAATGTGCTTATCTAAGAACAAATATACAATTTTTAGATAAGCACCGAGCATCGCTCGGCCTTTTTCGAACTTTCAACAATAAAGAGAAAGGCTTAGGGATCCCTCCCCCCTTTACATTTATTTTAGGGGGTAGGGGTTATGTATAGAAAATTTGTTGCGGAGTCGGAAGATATGCATTCAAAAAACCATTCATATCTTACCAAATTAACAACTAGTTGCAATATAAATTAATGTAACTAATGCAATGAGTTAAACTAAACTAATTAACAACTACGCTAATGAATCTAAACCCCATATCGGTGTTGATTCTATAACCGTGACAGCTTTCTCAAACAGTTTATTATTTGTTATGTATTTAAACCGCATTACTATCTACAGTAATATTACTTATTGTCCACTTAGCGATAAAAAGTCCACTTATGGTTTTTCAGAATACAAAAAAACAATGTGCCGATCTCTCCTACACATTCAAGTGCTTATATCAATTACCGGTCTGCGCATGACGATCGTAATGTACGAGCGGCTTTTGCTGTCAGCTTCAATTGACCGTTGAGTACTTAAACTTAAAACTACATTCATGGAGTACTTGCTCACGCACTCAACACAGCAGCGGGTACTCAGCAGATGAGCAAGAATTTATTATGATTAGGTCTGTTCTTAAAGTCAATTATAATGGCTTTATAATTTTTATACTGGTATACGACTGAAAGGTAACTGAGCCGATATCCTATTGTCTTGAATTGAGGGTTGCTAGTTCAAATACTAAGTGGAAAAAGGATAGTTACATCATTAAGATGTGCTATTCTTTTGATCTGAGGATATTTTAATTTAAAATTTTGTTTTATTTCGTATTACTACCCACTCTAGGAGAGTCAACTTAAACTTGATTGTTAATAAAAAATGAAATATTCATGTTAAATTGGATATTGAAAGGGCTAATTTTGTCGTGGAAGTTGTTAATGTGTTATTATTTTATAATTGTTGTTAATCTCAGGAGCCATTAAGCGTCGGAAGTACTATGTACTAATACTCCGATTTAAATTCCACAGTGTAGTTTGATGAAAAAATTGTTAAAATTTCAATATACTTTATAAAAAAACCAAAAATCAGTTTTTTATAAATATTTTTTTATATATCTATATGTTAGAATTGTACACCCTTAACGCAAGATAGAGACAATAATATTTAACACGGAGTAACAGGTTACATTTTCTATTGAAATATTTTCTTTTGTTTTCTAACAAAATTCACTACTTTAAAATATTTTAATTGTATTTTGATATCGTTTTACTTATTTTTAATCCTAGGTTTATTTTGGGTACGTTGTAATTGAAATATATATTTTTGTTATGATTAAATGAAAGTGTCATATAGAAAATCTTGCCCAGAATATCAAAAAGCTTTTCTTGAATTTCACCTGAAAAGCCTGCTGCTACTTACGTTTTTGAAAATAAGCACATATTCGTTATATTGATTCTTTAAATATTTTTGTTACGAATGAGACTTTGGTGCTTGTCTGTATTCTTATTATGCAGATGCACTAATTGAAAATAATTTATTTCTTTCGTTTAAAAGATCTTAAATCATTTGAGAAAAACTGACTCTAATCCTTTTATTATGCAAAATTTTGTGTCACCAAACAGAATCTAAAAAATAATATTTTTAATTAGACTTGGTTGAACTAAATTCACCACAAGCAGATAAAAAATGAACATATCATTAATTATTGATAACAACACGACGTTTAAAAAAAAAATAAGGACACCTAACGTTCGATTAGCTACCTTCAATAATTTCGTATCCAATCTACATTTCGGTTCAAAAGCATCAATTGCAAAAAGGTGTCCCTGAGCACGAAACTATGTTCGTACATCCCATGAGAAATTATCATCATAAACCTTAATTGATACACAGCCATCCCAAGCAGGCGTCCAAGTGGTACCAATTAACGTGTATCGCATGCAATTAATCAATGAGCTGCAGAGCAATAAAGCACGCCGCCCAGCTGAGCTGCAAATGCGCCCGCCGAGAGCCGTTGCAACTGTGAATTTATGACTCTGTAATGCAGGTTAATGCGGTCACCTGCATTGAGCGTTACATCGCTCATGTTTACTTGCACGGGGCAATGGTGAAAGCTGAACAGCACTGGCGACGAACGGGTAAGTTGCATTATTTGTTGTTACGCAAGCCATTTAAATTATCATAGATGCCCAGATACTTGCAGGATGTGAGGTGATTAAACTTTTAGATAAATAAGCATTGAAGATTTTACATTTCTTTCAAGCAAGATTTTATGTTATGTCAAGTTCGTCTCTTTACCATTCTTTAGCAAAAGAAGTTACGAATGATCTTTATAATATATTATAGATAAATAATATTATCTATGACTATGACTATCAAGTGGTGTCAAGATTTAAATTTAGATAAATAGACCTGTAAAACTGTAAAGGTGCATATAGAAGTTTAAAAAACCTTATTATTATTGTTTACTGTTTAAATATATTTTATGGGATAACCTTTAAAATAAAATACTTTAATTCCAATAGTTTCATATAAACAACTTTTCTACCTTTAATTTATAAATTAGAGTATTACTAAATGTTTTATCCGTTTTTTTTTCTGTAGAATATTAAAGGGGGCGAGCCAAACAAATTTCTGAGGATGAATAAAAAAAATATTAACAGGCATTTTACATGGTGCTTTAAGAGACTTTATGGATAGTAAATACTACTTAGATCAATTACGTACGTTTGTTATCCCATAACTCGAAAACTGTTATTTAAATTTTAGTAAAATGTTCTATAATTTTTTGCTTAATATATTATTTTGTCTATAATTTAAAAAAATTATTACTAAATCAATGCATTGTGCTATAGTATAATTAATTTATAACCCCGATGAAAACACATACTCGTTTAAAAAGCATTTACGCAAACTGGTTGCAAAATATTTTACTTCAACTAATTAGAAACCACGAAAAATATGTACAACGCATAAAAACAACTGGAACATTTTTATTCCATTTACGAGTAGATCAATGATCATGGCAACAATAAAACATTGTAACACCTCGTTTACTCGTCTCTATCATCTGTATAGTTTTATATTCTCTATACACATCACGTACGTAAGCTCCTTTTAGAAACGGGCCCATTTCCTCGGTCCGCAGACGAGCCCCTGCCATCTGGCAATCATTGCACCGTTCGTCTCCTCCTATCATCACCGCAATGCTACCGCCTGTGACATCATTCGTGCGACTACGTAAATAATTGTACAGCGGCCGCGCACCGAGCGGAGGAGACTTATTGCGGTGGGAAATTGACAACTAGCATAATGAGATTGTAAATGGGTTGCCTGAACATGTAAATAACCTATCGTGGGCGAAGTAACAGTATGTCCGTTGTTAAAGCGTAGTTTGTTTGTAGATTCGGTGATAAATAGGGAAATTTGAATTGTTATTGTGATGTTTTGCTTATAATTGATAGGTTTAGGTCACAACCGGCCCTGTGTTAGATGTTGCTAAAATGATTTTGTAAATGTTGGCGTGTGTCGTCTCCTAATACTTACAACGGCATCAAAATGCTTTAAACGTTCTTATTTAATAACAATTCAGTTTCGGCAATAACGCAGTATAGTAGACTTTGAGATTCTTTGTAAAGTTTTAAAACTGTATTATTCTGTGCATGGGACTGATTGAATATATAGCCGCCCAAAATTTAATGCAACATTGTTTTTTTTCCTTTTCTCACTTCTGATAGATTTTATAGTTATTATCTTAATTTTATCATCAATGAATCCATGTTATTTTATAGGCCTATACCGGTGTATTATATAATGTTATTAGAATCGTATTTACAATGAAAATATAATTGTTTCGTTATTTAATTTAAAATGTGAAATAATTTCCATTATTTCTATCGTAATAAATTCTTTAGTTTATAAAGTATTTTGTCTTTCAAGTTTCGTAAATGAAAATAAAATAAACAAAATCCGTTTCCATTATTAACTTTATTTTAGTTTATTTGAAATGTTAAATATTTATTACTTCTAAATTTATCCCGATTTACATAAAAGCCACAAAGAGATTTAAATTTTGAGTAGTTTAATTAAATTTAAATATCTGAAAAATAAAATGGGCTGTAAAAAATGTATGTCATAATTGTGGAAATTATTTCTTATTAAATAAATATTAGTAAAGTATATTATGAAACAAATACATTTTCATTGTAATTAGTGTGACTTGTATTCATAATAATTTAGCATCACGTTTACATTTTCTATTTAAGAAGTTAAATATTTTTCTCATTCCGATTCAATTCTTCAAAACTACATAAAAACCCCAAAATGTTTTCTTTTAAAAAACTGAAAGATGAAATACTTTATAAAATAATGAAATTATTACGATGTAAATTATGGAGATTATTTTTTATTAAATAAACAATAAAATAAGGAAACGATCACATTTTCATTATAAATATAATACAGATAACAGTACATAATACACCAGTATACGCCTATAAAAGGAAAAATGGCTCCAATGATCATAAAACGAAGTTAATAAATATAAAGTCTATCAGAAGTGATTAGTTTTTTACTGTGCGTCATTATCGATTATTACTTATACAAGAACTACTTTGATCGGCCGCTGTGTATGGCCTTATATTTAATAGTACCGCTTGTGTGTTATGAGCTCATTAAACAATTGCGAGTTTTGCTATATATAAATGAAACTAGTCAGTTCCACTTTGTCTAGAAAAATTACGATATTAACTCAATGAACTACTTTCACTACGAAAGCAAACAGGATATTTATTAGTGCGCAAACTTTGAATCCATTAGGTCTGCTCATTCTAACGATCAGCACTGATAAATGAGCACTAATAAATTTCCACCGACCCGTTCAATTCCTGAGAAACTGTCTTATGTACAAGTTAAATTGTATAAAAATGGATAAACACTGAGCAAAGTGTCTAATCAGGACATTGACGTCAAGGCGCACAGACACGATTATGTTTACACCGTAGTTTCTGCATTTATATTAACTGCAATTTACGTCTGCTGTACTTAGTTACAAATTTAATTGACTCACCATTGACCTGTTGTTTTATATTGTATGCATCACAATGTAACTTTAATAGTTGCGATAATAAAAAATACGGTTAAATGAATTGGATGAATATAAAATATGGGGAAATGGAAAATTCTTAACAGCAGTAAAATATTGATAGTAGATTTGTATATTTGTCTTTTTTATCAAAATGTATTAACGTAATAAGAAATTTAATTCTATTGTTTTGATTACTTACGGTTTTGTACTCACTCTGCTCAAAGTGGGCATCATATTAGTAATTACCTGAAACAAAAACAATGATGTTATTTATCGTAAAAACTAAAATTAGTCAAATAAAAAAAAATCCTTTCATTTGTTTAAAGAGATCAAATTTTTAACACAAATAATTAACACTAAGTATATCTACATTCTAAAATATTTATGACTTAACTGATTAAAATATATTAATAATATCATACTATGTAAGCAGAAAAATGTTTTGATTTGTTTTTTTAAAGTTTGGCTTAGCCTTTTGACTTAAACTTTTGTCATCAAATAGCTTACAGTGATCATATGGACTTACGTTACGTAGTATCGATACGAATATTAATCGATCGAAATGAAGATAGTCGAAGGGTACCATATGCATTTTTGAGTTAAACGTTTTAACTATTATGATACATTATATTAAGAAATGCAAGATGTATATGGCCAATGATCACAAATTGTTCGTTATAAGCGTACAGTTTTGTATTCAACTAAAACTTATAATAAATAAACAAATCGAGAATACCGTTTATAAATTAACTTTAAAGAATTATTACGTAAAAAAGCGAATACTTGTCTTAATAGTCTTTTACGGTCATTTTTGTTCGGACAAGGACCGAAACCTATTTTATGAAAGATCGGGAAATCAATAATTTTTTTTCCCGTAAGCACTTTATTAAGCTACGTGATTAATATCAGTTCAGGCATCGATTTATTAGTATAATGATTCATAAAATTAAAATTGTTTCATGCTTCCCAGTGCTACTTTCGCCGTTACAATTTGCAACCAATTAGAAATATTTGAGCAAATTAACGATTATGAAATAACAGTGTACATGCATCGGGAAGTCCTGTACTGCGATACACGACATTAATAATAACACATTCCGATATATCGCCAACAAGTCTGTGTATTGCCGGCGCTTCACATTAATTAATTCCTTCTCGAGCTATCCGCTCTAATGGCACTCGAATCCATCCAGTTTCATTCAGTTTGGTGACGCAACTATAAGTGCAACTTCGTTTCCAGTTTGCGTTTGTCTAATCAAACAGTAACTAGCTATCGCCATACAGGGAACAGGAATGTACCAGTGATTATACAAGTCGTTTAGTAATTAAATAAAAAAATGCATGATTTGTGATATTTCAACAACGAACGAAGCAATCATGTACAAAGCAGGCTTACTTCCACCTATCCATATTAAAATTTCTTTATTGTTATCCCGGATAACGTAATCTGAAAGAAATTAATAACGCCACAGTTTCAAATAGATTTTAAAAGAAATTGCATTAAAAATTTATCGATCAAGGGCTACTACTAATAATCTAGTAATAGTCAAGAAACAAACTTCAAAGTATAATATCTTAATCCAATGTTTTTTATAAAATAACATCTAACCAAAATTACATGTACAGTGTTTTGTAAGTCTGTCAAAATTAAAAGTCTAATGACATACAATTATTCAATAAAATTAACTAAAAAAGCTCAATTGATTTCGATATAAATCGTTTTAATGATGTGGTTTAAAATATATATATATATATATATATATATATATATATATATATATATATATATATATATATATATATGCAGCTGTGAACATAAATTTAATCGGAGAAAAACGGATCATTTTTTATGACTACACATTTAGTAAAAGTGGCTACTGCAAACTTGCGTTCAGAGTTTCCAAAATATTTTATTTTTTTCGTTATTTCTTTACTTGCGTCAAAGTTGTTTCTTTAACCATATTTTTTCAAATATAAAATTATTTTACAACTTTACACTTAAGCCCAATTCGATAAGTGTTCACGATAAGTATTTATACTCAGTACCAACTACCATACACGATAAGTACTTACACGCAGTACCAAGTACCAAGTATATTCTTAACACAGTGCCAAAGCCCGTATAGCTCCCAACCATTAATCAGTAACCCATAGATGTGAGCGTCAGTTAAAATAGGACGTCATATAATTCAGACTGGTCACTAGCAATCGGCTCGCGATCGCGGCTTTTGACACGTCACTTATGCATAACTTAGCAACTTGCCCTGCCCGGAACACCTCCAGAGTATGCGCAAATCATCCTTGCAATTTTGCTCTCGCGCGAAAGTGATAATTTACAATGGGAAAATATGAATTCGAAATGTTGTTCCTAGGAGTGGAAGGTATTATGGGCGTTGTTGTGTAACGCCGTTGCGTGTTACGTTGCATCATAATGTGCGTGTTGATGTGCTAATATTCCATTCCTTATTGAATATTCAACGCGGAAAGCGCATCTCGCAGCTGGCTCTCGCTGCCGAACAAGATGGTAACTTTCAATAGATATTTCCTTATTTACTTTCTATGCTTAAGCATCAAACTTGTCGGTTGAGGTTTGTTTCATGTTTAGTTTGTGATTAAACTACTTTCATTCATTCATTATTAAAAACATAACTGGTCTAAAGAAACCCTTCACCAGATTCCTTCCTTCGTTCCTTCATCTGATTTAATTTCGTCTTGATAAATTTTACTAGCTTGCGGGCAGTCGAAATATTAAATTTTTTTTTGTTAATTAAAGTTCACGAAATATTGACTTTGATATTTTTAAACAAATGACTAATAAGATTTCAAATCAATTTTGTTCCGCCTTTCTCACAGTTTTAGAACTTACTTGTATTTCCCCTGTACTTAAAAAATGGGGTAGAAACTTTTATGATAACACGCAAGTGAATCTAACTCTTTAAACATTCCTACCAATTCTTTTGTTCTATGGCATTCTTGTTCAACTCGTATTCCGTCAAATATATATATATATATATATATATATATATATATATATATATATATATATATATATATATATTTATTTATGTATATTCATTTACTTTGCAAAGGCTTCTTATTTCAAAGTCAAGTTGAATTCTGATTCACGTACCCGTCATGAGTACATGAGTACAAAAGACAATAAAGAAGTTATGTTTACTTTTGGTTTTTTTTTCTGAACAAATTTTTCTCTAAGTTAAGTTGCCATTTTTAGCAATATATTAGGGACGTTGTTCTTGTGAAACCCGTATTCCAATTGTTCAAAGGGATAATTTTATATCTTATGCTTCTATAATATTTTTCAATATTCCCGTTTATATTAGAATTATATTGAAAATCTAGAATTATTCACAGCATTCATCCACGTCAACGAAATTGTATCACTACTTGGCTTATTTGCAATGGAAGATAAGGAGTTTTCTGAAATATTTTATCGCAAAAATGGTTCTGTAACATTTCGTTAACACGACAGCAATTATATTAAAACTTTTATTAATTACCCACTTCGATAGATTCTTATTTTTGGGAAATTTATGCAATAAATTAATAATCGTTTTGTTATTTATCGCAATTTTAATTAATATTCGAAATCTGAAAGCGTTTTTCTTTGTTTGCTTGTTATTTAATAACTCTGCAATAAGTTAACAAATTGCTATCAAATTAATATACATGTAGTTTGGATGTTCATGATGGTATAATAAATGGGAATATTATTCGTAAATTCTATTAAGATTAATACTAATACCACAAAACGTGTGTTTGCGTATTTGTCTTTATTCAATAACTAGCTGTGCCGATGCGACTTCGTTCGTGTAAATTTCGATATAAGAAAAGTTGTCAAGAATTTAAAAAATATTTTTTTTTCTCTATCTTTTTTTTTTTGATAGTACCATTTCAATGGGCATAAAATTTACGAAAAACGCTAATAGATGGTGTTAGTAGTACCAACATTGTATTATTCTCTAAGTCGGGTACATTTTATATCTGCAATATCCAGATAAAAACAAATTATATGTTGCTCCAGAGCATAACCTATTACTAAACCAAATTTCATCAAACTACGTGCAGTAGATTTCGCGTGATTGAATAATAAATTAACATGCAGACAGACAGGAAGGCAAAAATGCTAAAAACAGGTTTTCTAGCTTCTATTATAATTTTATACCCTATCTTTTTTATACTATCCACTCTTTTTAAAGTATTTTCCGTGTACCTACAGAATTCACTCTGCTACAGTTTTATTATGTGTTGATAAATATTAAGAACGAGACGTCAATAGATTGCGCAACATGTGTATTAAATTTATTTCTTAAATATCCTAAAATTTATTTCTTAAATGACTCAAAACCTCTATATAAATTATATCGCCTTAACAAAATTCGAAAAGGCTAGTGTAATTAATGAGTTTTGGCAACGATGAGATTGTAGTTTATATGAAAAGAATCTTTAAAATTGGAAAATTACGCAAAATGTAATATTATTTATTGCAAAACACATTAAGGAATTCTAACAGAATAAATTTCTTGTTAAGAACATGACCTATGGATTACTTTGTATTGAGCTACATTATTGCAGAAACCCTTTTATCAAAGACAATCCCGCGCAGAACGGCCTTTAATGATAATACCAATGATTGATAGTGCGCACATAATATCGGGTGTTCATAAACCCTTACGAATAAGCTAGCTCGAATCTTAGTCTATTTATTTTTTTGTCAAGGACCTGACAGAAGACTGATAGGCCGAGATCTCAATGGCAATAACTCACTGCAATGATGGTTACCTCGTTCTGTTTGTATTATAAAATACGATATCACCTTTTATATCACCGAACAATGGAGTCGACTTGGACTGGGCGGTTAATGTAAACGTTAAGTGTGGTTAATTGAGTACAGCGATTGTGACGACGTTCTGCTTTATGCACTCCTTAAGGGCGATGAGAAGAGATTGAGGGTTTAAGGAGGCAACAGTCTTATTCGATGAATATTCTAAAGGCGTTTAATTGTGGCTTCAAAATGATGTCTCGCGTCCAAGTGACTACTTAAAACGCGCTCATAAAATTATTATGAGTGATTCGTGCCAAGTGTTCTATGCACTGTGTGTCTGAGCTAAGTGCTTCGACGTATCTAACGTCAGAGTTCAAAAATTAATCTTTGTAACGTGTAAATACATGACATTAATCTATATATTGGAAAAACCTGAAATATGAATAATCATAAAATTATATAACTAATATAGTAAATACAACTTGTTTGATACATTGATTAATGCACTAATTAATACTCTACTGGATATAATGTAACATACATAAAAAGGAAACAAATTCTACATAAACACATTAATTATTATTTTCGTGCGTAATTAAATATTAAATAAAAAAAGGCAAAAATATTGTATAAAAAAAATAATGAAAATGACCATCGCAATTAAATAACAGTGGTACATTGCATACAGATAATATAGATATATATATATATATATATATATATATATATATATATATATATATATAACGAAATATTATTATAACATAAAACGTTATATTATCGATATTCGCATGTAAATTATTATACAATAAACGTTGTTTAAATGGCGTTTTAATTTTAATGGTGATTTATATTTTATATTTCAGCACCTAATTTAAATACTATTGACGCTATTTTAATTATGTAAATGATGTTAAAAAGCAATCATTTGTCGATTTTATTTGTTACGCGACATCTGGAGCACGTTTCGATCGATATTATAAATTTGAAAATTAAATGTTAATTCGACAAAATGAACTCGATGTTTTTTCCCTTAATAAAGTTATTAATAACTCATTTACTTGTACTAGACTTTTTAGGTAAATCACCTTTTTTCATGTTTCTTCACGAATAAAGACACGAAAGAAGTCAGCAATTTACCCACATCCAGAAACCAGTATTATGCAACCTCATAAGAGAAGATATGGCAATTCATCAACCTTAACACTGCATTCGTTTGACATCGAGTGGCAGTAAATGCATTCAACGAGCCGCACCGGCCCTGCGCCCGGCGCGCCTCCAGCTACAGGTGCATTAGAAAGTTGCAGCGAGTTGCATTCTAGTAACTTCAATCGCTGCGTGAGTCCGATTCAGCTGAGCGCCGAGCAATTCAATTGATTTCCCAAGCAATTCATTGGATTAGCACGGATATGTCGAGTGACAAGCGGTGCAGGCGGGTAACGGAATATCTAAGAAAGTGATGAGGAAGCTTCATCGATTGAATTTTAATCCAGCAATCGCGAGCGAAATTGAAATTGATTTCCAACTTTCTATTCATTTATCACATTTCCATGAGTGTTAACGTCAGTTACGCGAATTCTGTAATGTTGCCAATATTAAAAGATTCGCACACTTTGAAAATGCTACCGCCATCTTCACAATTTCCTCTCTAGACATTTGTATGTTTTATATGTTTATATGTAAAGATACTACATAGATAGACTGACGTCATGGTAGAAATGATCATATTGACAATAATCGCCGTATTGGTTACGTTTAAATAAGAAAGTCCACCGATAAAGTTACAGAATAAAATATACAGTTCTATGTATATGGAATACTAGCTTTTTGTATGTTGTTGTGAATTTTCGATTAAGGTGGCAAGATTTTCATGTAGATTTTGAACTTTCAAGACAATTAATCAAGAAATATCAAGACAAGATATTTAATGTGTACGTTCCTTCATTTATTAGAATATTAAATAATAAAGTTACAAAATAAAATACACAGTTCCATGTATATGGATTACTAGCATTTTGCATGTTTTTGTGAATTTTCCATTAAATTGCCAAGCTTTTCATGCAGATTTTGAACTTTCAAGACAATTAATCAAGAAATCTCAAGACAAGATATTTAATGTATACTTTTCTTCATTTATTGGAATATTAAAGCACTTAATTTGTATTGTTAAGTAAATACATAGTGCTTAATCCTACAGGAAACTTTCACATACATATCTTGAGTTAAAAAAAAGAATCTATGTATTAAGTTAATTCAAGAGCTAGGTCTAAACCAAGTTTGAGAAAAAATCTGTAGAGCTACTTAGGCATAATTGAGAAAGAAACATCTAAACGCACTTCGTTGCATTAGAATATCAAATTCATAATAAATATGATCTATAAATTACTCCACTACATAAGTTACATTTATGAGTTACGTGTAAATTTAGTTAATGGTTTGTTACTTAAATATAGAGTTATTAAGTAGCAAATAAAGGATTATTAATAGAGACAGCGTTTTACTCACTGAATAATTCTATTTAAATACCACAAGTATATGAAAATCGAAATTTCGGCATTCACGACGATACGTCACGTCATATTATTTGAAATGTAATGACCTGTCCTAATATTGGATCATTGGAATACAATCATGTGCTGCGATATAAATCTCAATCCATCGGTGAATTGACATAACATTTGAATAATAATGTTTTAATGAAACAGAAGTTACTTCTGGCTCACGGTTGTACTTCTAATCACATGATTACTCTACTGAATACCTACATATGTAGATATTTAACTGTGCAGGAGACAATTACTATAAGTACCCGATTTTTACTTTAAATGACTGAATAATAAATACCGTTATTTAATTTACCCATATAGTATTAGTTATTAATAAAACTTAAATTTGTTACGAGAGTTATTAAAGTATCTGCTTTTCTCTTTACCGCTTTTCTGTAGAACATGGACGCTAGGCGATGTAAAATTACACACTTACGGAAAGACGGTTCGACCGCAACAGGTGTACATTAGAACAGAACTTTATTACGTATATCAATTTACTGGTATATAAATTGCAACCGTTAACTACAATCTTTTGCTTTTACCGACTAAGCTGCCTACAGTCCGACACTAAAGTACGAGTCATAAAATTACAGAGATATTTCTGCTGTGAAGTAAAGGATCTTATATTTTAGTTCACCATTCAGAATTGTATTTATGGTTGTGTATGTATACCATTTAAATCATACATAAAAATCATAAATAAATTAGTATGACTCTTCTAGGCATTATTTATCATTGCAATGAAGCAATATCAAATCAAGTTTCACCTTACCGTTGAATGTAATTCAGTCTCATTATTAACATTTTTTTATCAAGGCTTGACGTTTGCGAAGTTAGTTTATGTTAGTTGGTAGCTTTAATAAGAACTCTCATACAAAACTAGCATGCCGTAGTGAAACATTACAAAGATGTTCAGGTAAATTTAAATTCTATTATAATCAATCTGGGAACAGATAGGTTTCTGTTTCAACATGTAAGTGAAATATGCAACACTCTGTATGCCTTTACGACAAATGTAAATCTTGTTTTAATTTTTTGTATAATTTCAAATTATGTTTTCATTTACGTAATCTATTTGTTTCCTACTCGCTTCGCTTTTATGTGAGTATATAAATATATAAATATATATATATATATATATATATATATATATATATATATATATATATATATATATATATTAGGTAGCTCTTCATTAATGTTGCAACTGTGTTTCGGTGAGTAAAGAACAAAAAAAGTTTGGAAATTTTAAGTAAAAAACCTAGAGTAGGCTTGTTTCGTGTTTTCAGTTTATTAAGGTACAAAATCGTTTCCAACTATAAGTAAATTTGCAAAATACTGTTGCTGACAGAGATTTTTGGATTTGGTACAAGTTGAGGTTTCTGTCCTCTCTGATGTACGTAGACACTCACACATACACTGGTAAGTGCTACAGTTCACCTCTTACGTACAATTTAGGAAAATACAACAGCTCTATTGAAATGGTTCCTAAGTTAAGTTCGAATTATCTGGCATAGCTACTCTCTTTCTGTCATACTGTAATAGAAAACCAAATTCATGATTTTAGTATGAGGTGGAAATATTCTGCTTGGCTACGATTGAGTTCTTTTTGGCAACTAACAACTTTTTAACTTCAGAAAAGGATCTTTATTCCACATGGAAAAAGTGATGCGTAAAAAATACTTTCACTTGGATGGACTGTGCTTCCTCACCCACAGCACTCTCCGGACCTCTCGTTCTCGAACTTTCGTATGTTACGCTCCCAAATTATTTATACGATACAAAATTTAGAGACGCAAAAAATTTTAAGCTTGAACTTATCCAATTTTTCAGTGAAAAGCTCAAAGAATTACGTAAAGAAGGAAATTATCCTTGTATAATTGCTGGTGATAAATAACTAATAACAGTAGTGTTTATGTTAATTACATAGAGATTAATTTTGTTAATTATACATTAAAACTAAAACAATTTGAACTGAACTCAGATGGCGGGTTTATTTGTTACCAATTTAGTAATGGTTCTCTGTTTAACACATCATTTTTAGCATCAGGTTTATAATAGAGGTACCCTTATGTATAACAAGAATTTATGCATATTTTTAAAAAACTGAACATCCGACATACTTCAGCGCATCGTGGCTCGTTACCGACTCACAATGTGCATCGGCCGCCAATACTAACAAGAATATTATAACTTAAAAGTAACATAACACATTCCAAATATAATAACAAGTCGCGTCGAGATCACAGCTAGCTTCCACTGTTGTGACTCGGAGACACATACACCACCGCGCATAGATTCGCTGACTGATTGTGAAAATACCGAGAATGCCACGCTCTTGTACGAACAAGATGCTGCCAGCAAGAACTGAGTGAGTAACGTGTTCTTCCTCGCGTCTCCGACTTGATGTGAATGTTTCAAGTTTTTGCAGTTGTCCTACGACTGCGTCCACCTAACAAGTGGAGACTATCATATACTCGTAATATTGTTTGCAATCTCTGATCGGTTCTAGAATAGGAAGTACTCAGTTATTGCGTTATGGCTCCGATATAATGATACGGTATCGCGCGAAATAATGAGATGTTTTGTATTGAAATAGAACTGGCTATCTATATTTGAACGATTTTATAAAACTTGGTTCGTATCAGTTGTATCGCTTACATCTTAATTCCAAATCGTTTTCTATCAATTATTTACAGAACCTAATTTTTATTGGATAAGTAATAATAAATCTTGTTAAGCTGTTGCAATATTGTTTCTTTTAAAATGTTCTTTGAAGAATTACCCGATAATTGTTGGAGAATAATGAAAGAACTAAGAATTAATAGTTATTATTATATTTTCTGGAATTAATTTAGCTGCAGTTTGTAGAAAAACCGAGTAAATAATTAGTTTTTAGTATTTAAGAATAAAAGTTTAAACCGTCATATTAATTATCAAACACTTATCGGTTTAACTAAATATATCATTATGACTGCAGGGATTATTTTATGATTGTAAGTCGGATAAAAAATTTTGAATTGCAATAAATATAATCTTTAAAGTATACAAATTAAATGTAAAACTAAATATGAATATAAATTTCACGATCAGCCTTTTTTGGAGACATTTAATGCAAAGTTTTTCAATTCGTTATAAAATATTAATGGAGAATTCAATTAAGACGAAATATTTAAATTTCAAAATAAATTTTAAATACCCGCGTAATCCACGTAACTTACGGTGGCCTTTAACATTTTGGCTGTGTTGACTCATATTCAAATTCCGGGCGCGTGTGGGTTCAAAACTTCAAATAAAGCCCCGCAAAAATGCATACAGATGCGCCGCTGCACTGAGTACAAATTTCGTAATTTATCAATGATAAAGTTGATGATTTTCAACTGGAGTGCGGTGACAATTTTCGTGTACATGCCGCCGCGGAATTCATTGCGCCTGTGGGACAGAACGCCGAGGCTGGCCTTATCTAGATTGCGGGGCCTTTTGAACGCGGCTTATCAGATGATCTGGCCGCTCTCGCGGATCACGGAGCGGGTCGGAAGCCGCGCCACTTGCATCAGCACCTGCGAGTGTATTCGCTCAGACGAGAGTTGCGGAGCGTCGCACTGATAGATAGAAAGATAGGTAGATAGGCCCGCAAGCGAAAGAGAAATCAGGAAGAATCGATTGGTAAGTTGTTGTGCTAGAATTTGGTGGGAAAGGGAATTTAGTGTTAGGCTATGTCTATACACACACACCCACACACCCACACACACACACACACACACACACACATACACACACAACATATATATATATATATATATATATATATATATATATATATATACATGCATTACACTACAGTCACACAATCCCTGATTTGAATACTTTGTTTTTACCTTGTTTGTTCGTTTCATTAGAGAAACATTTATTCAAAGCCGTTACTACTTAATAATTGTTGTAACACTAGAGATTATATGCAGATGTATTATTCTTTACAACATATTTTCACAGAGAATAAAAGATGAGAGGTATCAGCCTAATACAAGTTAACAAAGATTACAGAGCGCACAGAGATCAGTAGAGTGATATGTGATTGGAATAAGCAAAAGGTAGAAAAAGAAAAATAAAGATGTCGCAGAGAACTAAACTAAAAAAAGGACATCAACAAAAGTATAAAAAAATGAAGTGCTAATGTTTGTGCCATATGCCAACGAGAACTGTACAGCTTTGGACAAGAGAATATTTTGTCTGGATCCCAGAGATGGTAAAAGACCAAAGGGTCGTCCAAAGAGAAGATAGTCAGGTGAAATAAGGAAACAAGCCGAAATAACTTGAAAAATAATTACGCATAATAAAAACGTATGGTAAAGTCTTAGGAAATCATTTATTTAGTAGTGAATAAGAACGGGGCATGATGATAATGTGATTTTAATATACATATAAGTACAAAGTACATGGATTATAAATTGGCAGCTTTATTGTGATTCGTGTTTAAAGTTATAAAGTAATATTAAAAAAGTCGACACGCAAAGACTTGTCATTTTAATAAATGTTATTTTCGCTTATTATTAAATAAGTAACTCTGACGGATCGGAGTTAATAACTTAAGTAAAAGCACCTCCTGTACGGATGGTTGCACCATTTGTATGTACAGTAATGTACACACATTTGTACAGTACCTATATGTACAGTGATGTACACCATTTATATTAATTTAAACATTTATGCATACAGAAGAAAGTTTAGTAATCAATGACAGAATATATATATAGGATCAACAATTAAATGAAATTACGTGTTGCAGTATTATTTCTACTTTCTTTAAGTATTTTACCACGACCTAGGTTTCGCTGTATTACAATATCTTTAGGGGGTTATTAGCAAAGATGCTAATAGCTCACCTGAAGATGTTATAATACAAAGAAAGATGTTATAATACTAGAAATAATACTGCATCACGTAGTTTCATTTAATTGTGGATAATGAATTTCTACAAAATTAACGCCAAATATATTCAATATACAGGATCGCTGAATTTCTTCAGTACGTCTAATAGAGCTGCAATCATCGTATTTTGTGAATATCAATGCTGTTAAAACTGATTTTGGGAATAAAATGTTATCAAAATTTTGTCTCTGAAATGATATAGGATATAACTCTGAAAATACACGAGCAGGAAATAAATCTCTAAATATAAGTCATTCGTTTCGAAAAATTAGATATTGTGCCATTATTTTGCTGATGGTGATTAAAGTTTGTCATTACATTTTGTGTCTCCTCCTTTTGGTAATAAATAGGAGACACGACATGTAGTGGCAAACTTTAAGTAATCGGTTTAAACCGCATGACTAACTTTTGCATTTAAACAATTCTAGATGTCGAAATAAACTTTTAGTTTCAACCGAACCTCCGAACCCTAAGTTTGCTAGTTTTTTCACTCCTCGATTTCAAGAAAATACTCGACTAAAATAGATTATTAATTAAGGAGCAAATGAGAACACCTTATAAATACAATCATCGACATGCAATGTAATAATGCAAGTCCATGCGGTTTAACAGACACTTCCTACTTCGCATGCATCGACTGTAAGACTTGGCGATTTCACTTACAAGCGATAACGCGGACGCCTATCTGCGTTCATTAGAGCTCCGCTGCAGCGAGGGGGGCACAGGTCACATATCTCCAACCGGGAAATCCACGATGTAAAAAACGCATTAAGCAGGATCTATTTAATTCATTTATTACTTTCTCATTTTTATTATGCTAAAAATAAGCGGGGCTGTAGCATGATAATGTCGGTGCGTTTAAGTATAGTGCCGGAAGAATCAATATTAATTGGTATATAGTAAATTTCATAATTTAAAATCTGGCCTTTTAACAGCAAAGAGAGATGAGGTACAATGAAGTAAATTTATTTATAACAAAAAACATGTCAAGCACAAGTGGAACTCGCACTACGAGAATTCCGTACACATTTAGACATTTACAAAATTTAACGGCAGATAATATTCCTGTTAAACTATTTATTAAATTTTAATTTTTAGAACTATAATATATTACATATAAATATATATATATATATATATATATATATATATATATATATATATATATACATACATACATACATATATATATATATATATATATATATATTTTTCTATGAGACATAACTACAATTTAACGATTTTCCTATTTTCTCCTTTACTTGTACTGTAAGACCTTGCCTCTTGCCAAATTTCACGATCTTGTAACTCTTGTATTCTATAAGTTTTGATTTATTTGCGAGTATCAAAATGCGGTATAAATTACTGCTTTTTGTACGATTCTTCTTGATTGTTTTGATTTAGAAACTTGATATTTTTATACTTAATTATCTTTTCCAATTCTGTTTTCATTAAATATATTTTTGGACATTCCGTTCCATTTAAAGTCGCTCGATAGATCTACTGACACTTATGCGTCTGCTGTCATACAATTTGAAGTTTAATTCGTTCATTATCTTGATTGATTATCACATTATCATTATTTCGAAAAATAAACTATAATGGTATACATTTAAACATTAACATTCGATAACGTGGGATTAAATCCAAACTTTCGAAATATTAGATTGAAAAAATAAAAGAATTCACGTCTCGAATTATAACAAAACGATCTTTATCGTTGAGAAATTATTAATTTGTCGTGACATTACTATGTAATAATCTTAAAAGCGACGCAATGAATAACGTATGAACCGCGTCCAAATGTTTCTTAAGTCTCTTTGTACCATCCCTCGTTCCTCTCATCTCTTTCTTGTTTATCTTGTTGCTTGTATACAAATTGAAATGTATCCATACTGAAGTCAGAATTATTTCATTTTAATAACGTAAACAATTTTGGAATAGCAATCAATACGTTAATTTTAAATTAATACTTTTATTTTAAGTACCTTGGTTAGCGTTTATATCTCTGTGTGAAAAGAATCACCTAAAGCTAAATCTGTAACTTTATTTATTATTAGAATAGTTGCCTAGGATGTGAATAAAATACAGTCAACGTGTTGCTGAAATTATATGGGTCCATGCGGTTGTGAAAAATCTAGCCGTATTTTACAGCTTTTTTTATCGAAACCTGTGTCTTATGTCACCTGCATCGACAAATGTATACGATGAATTTTAACGCCTGGCTTCATTTGCACAAAGACATGAATAATAATGATGTAATTTGTTAATAATATTTTTAAAATTAAGCCTATTATTTGTAAGGTTAAGATGATATGATAATATAACGTTTATTATCTTGATCAAGATAATAAACGGTGTACTTAAGTAGGTATACTTACATTGTGAATATAAATACTCGTTTATGTTCACATTCTTATATGTAAAAAAAAAATTAAAGATGCGATTTCGAAATTTAAAATTCTCTAAATTTATCTCCAGGATGCAAGCTATGCAACGTTTCATCTAGGATTGTTTGAGTAGTTGAAGCGTGAAAGCTAGACATACAAATAAACAAACAAATCCACTCTAACATTTGAAGTATGATGGAGTTAAGTAAGATGAGTGTTTCACTGGAAAAGCTCCATATTTACTCACTTCTATAGAAATGACTTGAAGCTAGACTTACATAAAGCTAGACTGTTCCCACTGTTGGATATTAAATTTGAGTAAAATGAATATTATAGAGTTCTAAACGATCGATAATATTCCAATCTCAGTATTAATACTAACTATTTACACTCAATATCATTCGTTTCAAGCAAAAATCGTTACTAGCACTTACCATCTGTCAAAAGTTTTGTTGTGTTTTTGTGGACATTATGCATGGTACTGTTTCCTTAACATACGCACCTTCCCTTATAAAAGACGTACAAAAGCAAAAAAAGCATTTTTCAAAAAAGCATTTTTCCTGACCACTGGAATATTCCAAATGCAATTGCAATTATTCGCCTAATACTACCCTGCATAAGAAGAAACTCACTAACTCGAATTGTTATTCCATGGCGATAATTGCCAATTAATACTACTATTTTATTTATCATAGCCATGCCCCGCAAGCTTCATTGCGCCTTCGTAAACATCGTTAAGTGCATTCTGCGCAGTAAACGGTGTACAGTTTCATTATTCGCTATTTGGAAAAGCAAGTACATCTCAAATCATGCGGAGTCTACTCATACAGAAATTCTACATAAAATATTAAACTTGAGAAAATCAAGTATATTGTTACGTAGCGCGAATTGCGATCGAGGTTATGCCAATCTCAATATTAATACTGATAATTGCCAATTAATATCGTTAATCCCACGAGGCAATCGTAACTAGCGACCGCCTCTCCGTAGGCTGCGCTGCGCATTCGTAAACATCGTAAAGACGTATCGGGCGCAGCGCTCAGCGTAAGGTCTCATTGTTCGCCCGCCTCTCGCCCAACGCCGCGGGAAGAAAACGTAACAATAATAACGATTTGCAAATCAAATGGCGAACAACGCACCGACCCACGCGTCGGCATTTGCATTTCGAGAAAATGAGAGTGTTTTATTATCCTAAGGCGATGCGACACGTCCCGCTGTCGGTTGTTTGCTTCGTTTTTTATTGGGCGGTTTGGGCGTAGCTTTGAAGGATTTAATGTTTTGAAGGATCACATTGCAATGATGCGGTGCCATGTCTGTTCTGTGGATCGGTGCAGGAACGTTGTTATTCGAATACGCTCTGTAGATGCTGTCAATGCCTGCAGTTATAAGAAATATTTTATTCTGAATATGTTTTAGGGCCTCCAACGGCGTATGCTTGGGTCTTATTACATTAACGTGACGCTACTATAGCCTGCCATCGAAACAATTCTAGTTTTCTTGGGGATGAAAGAGTTAGATTGTGATATTTTTCTGCGTTTAATAACAGCGGACTTACCGCTGAATATATTCGATTTCCATTAAATGTGCAACGTTCAAGTTACATTTTGAGGTTGTATTTTTTATATTTTGTTTAGTCAATTTTCGATGATTATATAAGCACATTTTCTTTTCGTCAGGGTCAAAAAAAAATAGATTAAATTAGTTGCAAAATGGCACTATAGCAATTGTGGCATATTAATATAAATTAGTTTGAAACCAGACTCGTCTTTAAGGTTCTGTACTTGAAAGCAACTTTTAGAAATCTATCTCTGAGCGTCCTATTAATGGAAAATGTAAACTATGGACCTAATGTTCAGATTTGGCGGTTAGTTAATACTGTGCTATAAATTTTACATTTCTTCATTCCAATAAATACGATCCATATCTGACTCCTAATTAGGAAGTAATTTTGTTTTCTGGATATTATAAGATTAACATATCGATAGACAAACAAACCTCCAAGAAAATATCTTTCATACCTCAGTAGGTATACTAAACAGTGGGAAATTGTGCAGAAAGAAAAGCGAGATTATTCAATGTGTTTACCAATCCGTGTACTATTTCTCACGAATGAGAAAATTATTTGCACTTCAATATAATACGCATTGTTCTTATTATGGGAAAATTAGGTTTTAATTAAACGAAGTTATGAAATTTTCAATTTATTGCAGTTTTAGTGTTCACTACCTCATAAGGAAAAATGGAACCCCTATAAGATTACTGACGTATCTGTCCGTCTGACACAACTGTTTTTTTTGGAAACCGTTTGGCGAATAAATTTGGCGTAGTGATAAATATATTGACCCGCATATTTTTCAATGATAATACTCAAAGATACTAATATGTTAATTTTAGGGTGGAATGTGGAGAGAGGGGGGGGGGGAGGGAGGTGTCAATTATTTACGCCCAACTAATTTTTCAAATTCCTGGTATTCCTATATTCCTATAGTGTGAAACGTCATTTGAAAGAATTAGTTATAAGTGTCTAAAAATATTGTTTCAATAATTCTATGTATTTTATCTTCAGAGTTATACTGAAAAATATGAAAAAAAATGTTACCAGCCTCCTTTTTTCCGAAAATACTCAACATAAAATTAAGAAAGTATACAAGTTTTTAAAAACCCACGCAAAGATTCTACAAAAACTAAAGGTATCATTGTCATAATTTTTCCAATATGAACGGGAGATAATACGTCTACGTTGTGAAAAATAAAAAAAACTCTTTAATCAATATTTTCTTAAAAAGAAAGTAAAGTAGCGAAAATGTACAAGACTTAAATTCAGCAGACTTCTTTAAAATATCAAATTAATATATTTCTTTGTCCATTAAAAAAAAACTACGTCAAAAATGGGTTCGAAAAAGCTAATGTTGTTTTGTATTCAGGACGCGAATTTTTTTAAATAGATTCAAAAAAATCTTAAAATGAAATCTTCAAAATAAAAAAAAGTGATTTTATTTGTTACTGCTTAGAATTACAAATGAGGCTTTGTCTTTTAAAGGATATTACGGGGTGTTTATTCAATGTGTAATATCTAAATAACTTCCAAAAAAATTCAAATTTAAACAGTAACTTCCGACAGAAATCCGCCATAGGTATTAAATAAAATCCCATTATCATATACAAACGTTAAGAAAAGTTTTTATAAAATATCATAAAAAACCTTTAATGTATCCAAGAAATACTAAATGTACTCGCAGGAATCATAAAGCAAAAATCGAGACAATTCTGCATTTTAGTAGCATTTTTATCTGCTCTCTAAATTTCTCAATCAGCACCTCTAATCTAGACAAAATCATAATCAGGATAGGCATTCGTCTATGACATCATATTGTTCACGGCCTGCCCAATCATAAGCAGGCATTCGATGCCACAAATCACAACGGCTGGCATGCTCTGACCAGGCCGGCCATCTCAAATTGCGTTCTGATCATTCAAGATGAGCCGGGAATCACGATCGAGCTATTTCTAATAATATTATATCATCCACGTTTCCTGTCGAAGAAGGAAAAAGGAGCAAAGAAGGAATTTGCAACTACGTTCGAGTTGAGAAATGGTTGCAGGGATTATAATAAATCAGTAATAATTCTATGCAGATACCATTCATAAATTATAAAAAATGAAATGCAACACGTAATAAAATGAATTCAAATAATGTTATTAGTGATAGCGATTATTTTTTTTGTTTGTACACGGTATCTGCATATAATAGGATATAATTTATGAGATAGGTAGAACATGTTCAATGTCTTGTGATTAATTTTATTGTAACACAACCAAATACCGTATTACAAGTAAATTAATTGTCCATATTTCTAGCTGGTTCAGAATGCCTGAGTTCAATAAAGTTACAGTCGCATCGAATGGGTGTAAAGTAATACTATTCTTTAAAAAATATTAAGTTCAATAATCTTTCTATAAATCAGATACATTCTTATTTTGATTCGAATATGCTAATTATGAATTATTTTTTAAAATACACTTCAGTTAATTTTGAATTAAAAAGTTTTTTTTTAATATCTGAAATGCACTCCTACTTTTTCATTAAAGTTACAAATACCATATTAACTATATATCATTTGCCAAAACGAATGAACCCACCACAGTTTATACGTGTTAGCTTTCGTGGTAGCCAAACAGAATGTTTCCACCTCTGCTCCAAAGCACGAAATTATTTTTCTATTGCAATATGAGATCATGAGTGAAGCTCTGTCGCAAAACGTGAAATTTATTTGTTTCAATATTTTAATTTTTCTTTTATTATAGGGAGCTGTCATGGGCGAAGATTATCGAACAGACCCAAATTTGTGTCTTTGGAATCTTTACTGTATCACAGGCGAGTACACCTTCAACCATCATTGTGCATGCATTGCGTGCTGCTTCTTTCGCTTTTCATCCTAAACACAATTTTCAAAGCAAGAATACTAAGTTATTTTCTTCAAATTTCCATATTTTTCGTCTTTACTCGTCAAAACTAAATTGCAAACTGAGCAGAAAATCTAACATAATCATCTTTAAATTCCCCGACAGAGGTGTTCAAAAATTGTCTGCAATATTGCAAAAAATGTTGGAAAAATTGTCAGTTTAATAGTTGCAAACCGAATATGAGTAAGTACACTTATACAATTGTCTGACGTATTTGAAATAATCAACTGGTTTTCATGATTTTGACGACTTTCGCCTTGAACATAAGGCAATAAGGAAAATAAAATATCTTCAAGCCGTTTATAAAATATACTAAACATTTTCTTAAACAATCAATAACACATTCCCGTTATGCTTACTACAATATAAATCGATGCACCCGTTCACAGCAGAATTAAATACCAAACACCTAGGAAGCTCTGAAGCACCGCTAAACGACCAAGAAAACAGCTCTCAATACTTCATGAACGGGAAAGGAACAGGCATAGCAAATGCAGGAGAAGATCTCGCTACGCTACATATTATCATACAATGGCTGTAGCAGAGATGCTGTAATATCATCCTGTGTGTATGTACACGGCAGCTATGTAACGTGTGTACATAATGAGCGTGTGCCGGCCTGCCTTCCTTGAGATGACAACGCAAAGTCGCGTAACTGCACGGGCTCCGCCGCCTATCTGCTATATCCGGAAAATGGGATTGCATCTGGCCCTTGTTAGCGCGTGTGGGTTGCTTGGTGACTAATAGGATGTTTAAAACTTGTTTGTACTGCTGTAGTTGTTTGACAGAATAAGAATATAACATAGAAACAGTCGTGTACGTATTAATTGTTGTGACATTAGATGAATCTATAATAGGACGCGCTCTCATGGGCTCGCTCGCAATGATAAATTACAGATAAGTAGAAACATTGAACGTTTAAATATTATTATAAGTCCTAATTGTATAATGCACATTTGCATCAGTCGATTATATATTTAGTATTGTAATGTGTGTACATAATGTGGGTAGATTAGGTAATTAGTATTGTAATGTTAACAAGTTATGATCGCAAACAGATTAAATATGTGATCTATTCTGGACGCGAAAATTTGTATCAAGGGAACATTTAACTTGAGTGACTGTGGCATAGCAAAACTAAATGATAGAAAAAAACATAATGATAAATAAACAATAAATGTGATATCATTTACATACGTGTACATATAAATACAACGAATTTAGTGAATGATTTCGTTTAGACTTGAAAACTTGTATCGATATATAATTCGAGTGGTTATAGTACCGTTAAGATATTTTACATTAAAAATTGTTCTATTTAATAAAACGGTAAAATTTCATCTATCGTCTTCGATACAAAAAGATCAAATACCACGCCATTTAGAGCCGGCATAAAACTTCAGCGCCTCAAGTTCTTGCTTCACAGAATAGGAGGCATCTTATATTTTTCAATGATTTCTTCTTTTTAACGATTCTCTTCTACGCCAAAGCTGACGAAATTGAATATTTTACATGTGACAACGCAGATTACTTAATATATACAATCAGCCATGGTTAAGTAATATGCAAGCAATCTTTATTGAACACACGCATTAAGCTTGTTAGAGACATGAAGTTATCACCTACTGTAGCTAACAGGATATAGAGCTAACAGCACAAGTCATGAGGGACCAACGATATATCTATAATAATTTTGTTACCATCATGTTACGCCATTACGACACCGGTCAAGAATTCGGTAACGGGTTGCTTTGCAATTCGTTGCTTGCTTTGCTAATCGTTTAATAAGACTAAAAATTATTTGCAAAAATGCTCACTTTCCAAACCTAAACGCTTCTTTGCGACTTGAGTCGATTTAGATCAGTTTACGAATTGAATTATGCGATCCCATTAATGGCACCGCTGATACGCGCGCCAGTGACAACTCCCTTTACAATCTTTCCCGCGGATATCGGATGAGATAAACGATGGTAATCCGCACTGCGCTGATGATCATTCGTGATGCAGCGCGGCGTGATAACGGCGACTGCACGATCGCCGTTCGATTCCCCTGTACGCACGCCAGCACTCGTTCATCTCGAGTCGTATAAGGTCAGCTGACGGTAGCATTATTATAATATAAATAAATGTTTATTGAGGTTTCCACACCTCAGCGATGACTTAAGAGTAAATATTTTTTTTTCAAGGACAGAGTTTATTACTAATAATAAAGGCAATGTCATTTATTCACGCTGTGTTGATTTAATTAGGTGATAACGAAGACGTTATCACCTAATTAAATCGATATCAAAATTGATATCTACGTTATCAACTCGGAAACAATGTTTACCTATTTTAATATAAACCTACCTTCTATTCTATGATACAATGTCCTTATTAATTTCATAGGTTTCATATGAAATAATTCCAGTAGAGTTGTTTTACTTATAAAAACACGTAAGTAAATTCGTAGAAGTCCAAACAATTTGATATATTCGTTAAACAAATTACATCGTTTGTACCCTCTCATAGGAATGACACTTCTTTTAAAAGGAATAGGGTACAAACAAATGTTCGAAGGTATGAGGAAACTTTGTTCAGGAACCTGATAGGACACGCGATATAATTATTGAAAATGAGACAATTTTCTCTATTCTAATATGGTTTATCTAATTAACTCGATATTTATTGTCATATATACTTACGGATACTAATGAAACAAGAGGTGTTTACCTGTATGTACATCATAATTTGTCTCCCTCTAAACAGAAACTTGTTCTACAAATTATATTCATACCTGAATCACTGCCTTTTTCAGTAGGGTCTTACTTCTAAATAAAGATTTGAAACTTTCAATATGTTTATGTCTTGTAGCTTAAGTACATAAGGTATTTTATATAAAAAAATAAATTACGAATGCCCTTGTTATTTTTCTAATATTTATACATATTACGAAATTTTTTATTAAAAACACAAATTATAACTCATGCCACAATACCGTAATGACAATATTTTATCAAATAACCCATCGCTGAAACTATAAACTAAAATCCATAGAAAACTTATCAAACAGGAAAGAATATTTATGATCTGTCGTTATTAATTGAATCCACAAATAATATTTGAATATCTGATATTTTATTAATTAATTAAGATTGAAATATTGTGATTTATTAGACGCTTATAAAAAATAAATATAATTACTTGGAATAGGTAAATATAATGATCATCCTTAAAAAGTAGAATATTTTCAATATAGGTAATTTATTTCAATTTTTTGCAGGCATTGTGCACATAACTGATAAATAATGCCGAATCGTTGCTATAAGATCAATCTCTTATGGAAAATACTAATATGTAAAAAAAATATATGTATACATATATATACATACATATATATATATATATATATATATATATATATATATATAGGACTAGTATTAACGTGATATCGACGTGGCATTTAATATGTAAGGGTATAACTTATTCTAAAGCTCAATAGCACATACGTATATAGTAAATAAGGTAACACAAAGAATAACATTTCCTTTTCTATAAGAGATGATCTAAAATATAAAAAAAAATAATTTATTCACAATTACATCCGTTTCGAGTCGGAGGTAACTGCCACCGTTTAAAGTCGGGATAAAACTGGAGTTCTCTTGAACGCAAAGCCTTCAAAGACAGTCAATAAATTTAACTAGATCTCTCTAATTAAGCTACAAAATTGGTTTGTATATAGTATACCGATAGCTTAAATAAACATAGACTTAAGAAAAAATCTATTTACACTTGTATAAACAATTACTTTATAGTTACACAGAAAGGATGAAAATGGTATTGGAAGTAAGAAAAGAATATTAAAAATCTGAACATATGATGGATTAAAAAAACCTATCAAGCAGGAATGGAACTCGCACAACGGGGGTTCCGTACACATTTAGACATGTAAATGGTACATTAAATTCCTATGAAACCATTTACAAAATTTTAACTTTATATAACGAAAATATACTGACTACTATATTTTTCACAGGCGCATATTAAAAAAGAATTTAATATGATATAATTACAAATTAACGATTTTTGTTTTTTTTTTCTTTACATGTGCTGTGAGACCTTGCTATTACCAAATTTCATGATTCTATGTAAACGGGAAGTACTTATCTTATAGGTTTTGGTTTACTTGAGAGTGTCAAAAAATACGACATGAATGGCCGTATTTTAGGGTTATTTATTGTGTTGTTTAGAGCTGTAGACCTTAGTATTTAATATTAATTCAATTTGATACCTTCACTCGTTCCAGAAGAAAAGTGTCTTGTCAGACCGACAGACGGACAACGAAGTGATACTATAAGGGATCCTTTTTTCCTTTTGAACTACGGAATCCTAAATGGAGCAATTTGTAAATATAGTCTGAAAATGAGAACTTTTTTATATTGTCTAGGAAATGTTTAAAGCTAAAAGATCTTGGTAAAAGAGTGCTTGAAATATTTACCGTAAAATGGTTTTAATAACTATAATTTCTAAAAGGTTCCCGATTTCTAAAAGATATCACTTTTTAACGTTTCAAAACTGTGAAAGAAGTGAAACGGGCAGTGCTACGCCATCGACCGTACATATTATCTGATTATTATATGGGGTATCCCCAAGCGATATTTATTATTTGACTAGCAGCATAATACAGCAAAATATAACCGCCCGTCTCTAGACCAAATACGCTGATATGCACTGCTCTACGAAGCCGGCTTACTCGGACCGCGGCGGCGTCCGCGCACCTTCTTCAATTCACATGGAATTCACGCACGACTAAAGACGGGGGCGTCCATAAATATGTTATTACATGGTACTGTCAGCCTGGCCCCCGATACGATCGGCCTTTACCCAACTACATCGGTCCTTGTATGATGTGGCCTTCTTATAATTATATCTAGCCTCGTTTGCTGAAGGAAGTATCCTGTTTGTGAACGAAAGGACTACGCGGGACGAGGTTCACATCTTGGATGATATGCATTTTGTTAGTAATAATCATATTAATTCTGAGAAAATATTATTAGGCGCATTGTGGCTATTACTCTAAATTTCAGGTATCATGAACCACTGCTGATTCTGCTACGAACCACTGCTGAATTATGGCGTCATATTGGTACTTAAAATGTGATAGTTATTCTCTCATTGTCGCTAATTTTACCTTGAAATTGTGCAAAAAATATATAAATGTTATTACGAACTTTTGATAAATATTACTTTATTAAATATTTTGCACTAATACATTTAGTATCTACATCGCCAATAGCTGCTATATTCAACTGTTTTATAATACATAGTCAGTCGTTGCTGAAAACCAGATTTTTTTTATTTAGTGGGTAAGTCTCGAATATCATTAAGGTTGCCTTTAATGGTAGATACTGTTTGGAGAAGTGCAATTATCCAGGAATTTACGACTAAGTCATTTTAATTTTTATTATATAATATTATATAATTAATTCATTCATTGGTAAGCAACAGGAAAAGTTTAAGGTAGATTCAATCATAATGAACTAACTATTTTCAATAAATTTAAGTCAATAAATAAAATTCTTATTTGGAAATTGTATTTTCATTTTAATTTATATTATATAAACATTTAATAAAGAATTCTTTCAAAATAGGGTGACTATGCTGTTAAGTTTGGAAACTATTTGGGTCTTTTAATTGATATACTTATAATGTCAAGAGTTGTACTACTAAAAGTTAATCAGTACAATTATTTTCTATTTATATACGACTTAATATACTAGCTATGCAAATATGTTTTGTTTCCAAAAATCCCATTTTAATTTATTTTAAATATTTAATTACCATTTGTAAAAGAATTTGGTGCTTAGTCAAAGATTTATGGCGGAGCGTTTTTTTACACATTATCAATAAATAATAAACAGGTTTGAAAAATGATGGAGTCTGTAAACAAGGGAAAATTAGTAAGCAAACTGTAAGTCTCCAGATCAGCGGCTACAGCTGCATGAAGACAAAGTTGTTCTATTTTTTTTTCAAATCATATTTTCGCCATGTTTATTTTATAACTATAAGCTACTTACCTATTCAGTTTGTAAATTGAAGTAGGCATTTGAAAAAGAAGTTAGTGGACGATGTTTAATAAGGTAAAATTTATTATTTAAAATTCAATTAAAATAACTGACATGTTGGTCTATAAGGAAAATCCGATAAGTCAAACATATTTATTGCAGATCGAGTGACGAGGTTATTCTTATTCCAATACAATGTATTTTAATTAATGAGCACGGACCACAGGCCAGTTTATCCACAGTCTGACTCAACTTATTGAACATTTTATAAAAAAATATTATAAATTCTGCCTTTCAACGCCTCGAGTGGTTCGACATTTTTTGTTTTATTTTTTATTGTCCTCACGACGATCGACTCGGGACGATATAACTTAATAATCGCTTATCTTAATTTTGTCTTATCTAAATTAAGAACGGATGTCATTGAGACGTATTAATAATTCGTGAAATTGATCGATCGACGAATATTGGCAAGGACTGCGTTTGTCGATTGTACTATAGCAATTTACTCTGCGCGTCCGTCCGGCGTGCCCGATTGACGGATACTGATAGCGCGACGGCGCAGTCACATGTCGAGCGCGCTAACAAGCTAAAAAAGCTAATTAGGCAGCGGCGGGAGGACCTCCCACCGTCGGACCGGGCCGAGCACTGGCGGAAGCGGACGAGCAGCGGGCGCGAGGAATGCGGCGGCCGATTCGAATTTTAAATTCGGACGACGACGCGCGTCAATGTCGCCCTATTGGAGGCGCGGCCGCGGGGGCGGGGTGCCACGGCGAGCGCGCACTCCGGTTGGCTGCCACCGCCTGCGCTCGCGCGGCCGCGCTCGTTCATAATTATATTAATAACGGTGCGGCGGGGAGTGGCGCGGGGCGTAATTTGCGCGCTCGACGGATCCTACCCCGTGCGCTTCCCGCCCCAAGAACCACTATCGACTGCAGTGCTGTTTAATTTCGTTCTTCTTGTAATTAGTTTAATAAAAGCAATATCGGCCAATAAACATATGGGGCGCTCGCCTTTGAACGTGCGTCGAATTAGGCGAGAGGCTACTTCGCGAACCTTTCCGAGCGCTCGTATCGTCTCGCGACTGTCAATATAGGGGAACAGCGGCATCGCAATTTAAATAATCGACTCAGCCCGATTGGTATTTCTGATTATCATGTTTCACAACTTTAACGTTCGGCAGAATCTCAAAAGCAGCAAGAAAGAAATTTCGTACAAATTATACGGATCGATAAATTGTTTTGGCCGTATTGGGCGTCCGGCAAATAAGATTGCGACGTCCAATTTGAAAGATATATACTTTGGAAATAAACACGTTACAGGTAAAAAAAAATTGTAGCTTATATCAGAACCAACTACTTAGTTCACCACAATAAACAAAATTATAAACTGCCGAAATTAAAACGCAACTCAAGCAACGATATCATCAAAAGTACATCACGAAAAATCACGTTTCGGTGCTGCAACATAAAAAAATATACCTACGTGTGTTATGTACAGTATAATGGAAAAACATCGCAACCTTCACGGTACACCGAGCTATGGGCGCGCACAGTAGAACAGTACCTACGAAGAGTTATAAAACGTAATGAAGAATTTGGTCACGTAGTGAGTGAGACGACGACCGCAGACCGCAATACCGCAGCGACGGCACCGACAACAATTGAAGACCGCTGTAGACAGAGAAGGGCGACACCCACACCAGACGAAAATAGCAACCCTAGAATAAAGGAAACAAATAGGGAGACAGAGAAAACCGAATAAGTTGAACAAACTTGACCATTGATGTGTAATGTATTTGAATTTGTTGCAGTAATTGGAGATGAAGATAAATGATAGAAAAATAGGTCAGCTGTAATGAAGGTGAAGTGCTACCTTGACATGTGGAAGATAAAGTACCATGGAAAATAATGAAAATGAAATTGAAGAGGTAACTTCCTCAATCGCATTATACCTATAGCATGTATGGCGTATCTTTCATCATTAATGACAATTCCGGAATGAATTCTTAAAATTTGGACTTAAAGTATACCATAATTAAACAATAATGTTTCATTAAAATGTGTTTGTCTATATTTTAAACATAGCAAGCAATATGAGAAAATACGGTTAATTTCCTTGTATTTTTAACAAACTTAATAACTAAGTATCTTTAGATTAAACTCAACCACGAAAAACATCCTCCAGTTGGACAACACGAATCCCACTAGACCTATTCTATAAATCCATTTATATTTTAAAAGTGGGGAAAGTATTTTCTAACATTTTGTACCAAAAATAGTGATGACCGGTTGACACATTGGATAAAAAAAGTTTCACGAGAATTGTTAATAAACTGTGAGAGATGACTTGAAATTTCCAAAGTGGGGAAATTGTTTGTCACTATTTTTCTAAAGAGTAGTTGTTACAAGTTCAGATGGCACTTTCTCCTATTGGATAACATGAAGTACATTAGAAATATCTTTTCAAATCTGTTACAGATGACTTGAACTTATCAAACTACACCTGTGAACTCCTAGGTAAAAGCCGTAAATGTATACATGCTAAGGGATTAATAAAGTTCTGTGACTCTAAACCCTTCAAGCTATTAAAAGGGGACGTTCAGGACAAACACCTAATATATACTTTGCAGTGGACTCGGTGCATATTGATGGAAATGAGACCGCAGATCCGTTGGCAAAAGAAACGAGGTTACTTAACAATGAAGTAATTTTCCAAGTCACTCTCGGTTATATATTAACAGCAAAGTCAAAATTTAAATGATAGGACGGTCAAAATTTAATGACAAAGTTAAAATTTAATGAAGTATCTGATCTGCGAATTAAACGCAAGTAGAATTTTTACAAAAACCTTAACATGAATGAGAATTCGACATTTTAGAGGGATGAATATTCAGGGGGATGGAACTAGAAATTACTCTATATGCAGAAACTCTCCCGACATAGAACTGAACTCTAATCATATTTTCTCTTGTTGCAACATCTTAGGTGAAAATACAGCAGATCAGTGTCTATCTTTATGAAGACCTATATAAAGACATTTGTCTTAAGATTGCCTAAGCGGTGTGGACCACCCATGGTCTTATATGAACTGACAATGAACACGACAACAACAACAAATAATTTGAAATTATGAAAATGGAAAAACCTTTTACCACCATTTTAGACAAAACCTGGTATAATAAGGCCGCACGGCACATTCTCCTAGTGGAAAAAAAGAATTCCATTGAATTTCTGTAAAAATCTTTAAGACATGGCTTGGAATTATCAAGTAAAGGTCAAGTGAAATATTGAGTTTTTCAAGAAAAAAAAGGCAATCATTTCATTTATACGTAGGTAGGTCTTCAAAAGACAGAAGCCATCAATACAATTTCTGGCACAAGTACAGGTTCGTCAACCACATTTTTATGCCCGCAGATCCGTCGACAAAAAATTATGAGATATTATTATTATTTAACACTAGCTATAATCAAATAAAGTCACAGTCAAGTCGAAGACTTTTCTGCATTATAAATTTATTTTTAATGTGTTATGTACAAAAGGCACTAAATTGGAACGAAACGCGTGTTAATATGTACAACAAAATACTTGACCTTATCAATACATAAGACAAGTTCGATCTATTAAAATTTTGCGGACATCTAGTCGATATGATAAATTAAAAAAAAAAACTGTCAATTGCGTCTTTGAACACGTATAAACTAGGATCTGCGTTTTTTATGTATCTTAAAGTTGTTATAACATGCAAGTTAACAGAAATAAATTCAATTGGAAGTTTCAGTATGTTCAATGCGATCGATGCTTTAGGATGTTTTGTTAGGACGTCCTGTCTTTAGGATCTTGTGTGATTGTCTTACACCGATACTAATGGAGAAAAAACCTGTTTTGTGAAATTTTCTGTTGTTTTTATGTATAAAACAAATTTTCAGGACGGACTCAGAGTGTGTACGAAGTTACGCCATCTGTCACACAAAGTAAACTCCTTGCGTCGAGAACAACTGTACTCGATATTCGCACTGAACGTGTTATTCTGACGTTAGAACTTGTCATTTTTTAATATCTTCCAAATACGTGGTTAGAAAATAAAAAACATATTTCATATTACTTTGACAAAAAAAAGTTAAACCAAACCTTTATTTCATTTTTAAAGACCTATCCGTGGCACCTACAATTAAGGACATGGGAAAATACTCCACATATAATTTAAATATATTAGGGAATTTACTTTTCATTATTTTGCTGCCTATTAACTAATACCCGCAATTGAAGTATCTGCTTGCAAAATGTAATGCACTTAAGTCTAAAACTATAAACACTATGAGAATAGGTACCTATGACAGACGGACGGACAGATGGAGAAAAGGACAAACGAAAGAATGGGATAATGAAAGGAAAAAGTGTTTCTGGTTTCCCTGAGGAATTCTAAAACTAAACTTTTTTTTATTTATAAGCATTCATTGGTCATGGTTTATAAATGTCCTAGTGATGGATTCGATGCCATTTGTTTCTAGCATATACCCATAAATTTACACTACCTTCCATCTAGATTATGCATCATCCATATCGAATTCACATACTAATATTGTGTTTCTAAGTCTCTTGTTATATTATGCTAATCATGTATGCATAAAGAATGGTACTATATTCTCAGCAAAAGAACCTTAAACAGGTTCTAACAACTTGCCGCATGAAATTTTATTAACAGAGAAATCTTTCATAAATCGTTAAGGCGCGTATAATCTAAGTTCGAGTTTCGAGTTTAAAAACCATCGAAGTAAGTTGGACCCGAGCAATGGCAGCTTGTGCCTTAACTGAATGAACAAGTTGAATGTCTCTTACATCAAGCCTGTATCCAACCGCAACGCCAACGCAATATTTAGCAAAAGCTCTTGGAAGCTTTTATTTAAATTCTGGCTTCATCTGGTCGGTTAAATAAATGAAAATTGCGATGAAAACTGAAGGCTATACCGCAATCCGGCCCGACACAGTGGGGGTTTGAGCGTTAGGAGCCGGCAGGTGATAATTCAACGAGCTAGGCTAACGAGAAATTATCTCGGACAAGCTCCGCCAACAGACGCAAATGGTTAGCTGACAGCAAATTAAGACGCAAGTTTCTTTCTCACTCTGAAACAGTTTTGCTTTTTGTCATGGATGGTGTGATTAGTTCAGATGAAGATAAAGGATGGTTGTGTTGTATATAAATCTGGAAACAGGAATATATTGAAAGTTTTAACATAATGATGAAAACACCATAGGTTCTATCTAACTCAAACTGTCGTTGATAATATTACGAAATATACGAAGTTGACTGATAATTAATATGCGAATGATTGACATCTTTATAGTGATAGTGAGATATTTTTTATATTCTAGGTGAGATGTTTTTTATATTCTAGGTGAGATGTTTTTTATATTCTAGGTGAGATGTTTTCAAAAATAGATAGCTGCAAGAATTTTTTTGACTCATTATTTTACAAAGGATCTTTATATCAGGTGAACCTAACATTACTAGTTTCATGCAAAATAATTTTTAATACGATGTTATTTTAAAATATCTTTTCACAAAAATGTAAGACTCAGCAAATTTGTTCCACTTTTTATTCAGTTACCTTTCGCTGAGTTTCATATTTGATTATTTGGATCCTATATATAATTACATAAAAAATCAAAGACTTATGAATATCCTGTCATACTTATATGCCTTTAAATTTTTATCAAAACTGTGAACTTGGATCTTACATAACATTAGAATAAATAAAAAATATACATAATTTTTAAATCTTAAACATAATTTTTAAAGTCTTAAATCCCAAAAGATCAAATCGCATAGGTTACATGTATTTTCTGTAGCGTTGAGAATGGTTGAGAACACATACTTATGCAAGAAGAAATTGGCAGAAACAACCGAAGACGCACGATCATTGACGATATGGCGGGACACTCGGTCGTGTCGCTTTCACTAGTTCCTCCCGTATCTTTTTTTCTTATACGAAGCGCTGTTACAATTTTCACTACAAAAATCATAGGACGGATTTCGCACTCCCATTAGTTAATAAACGTGAAATAATCCTATTTCCCGGCACGGTACTACGCACAAACAATATCAGCGGCCCGGTATACTTACGCAGCGACCCGGCCGAGACGAATCACGGCCCACAGTAGATGCGAGCATCGACACAGAGCCTTATCGGGCGCCGCCATCACCCGCCACCTATCAGGGCGAAGTGTTGAAACACCGAGAAGTCGTGTACGGCAGCGAGCCGCCGCGAGCCCAGATGAGTACGTAAACACATATATAATAAACAAACGAAAAAAGAAAAACCGTTTTGAATACGACTGGAATCGAATACGTACCTACGCGGTGGCGCTGGCTACTGATCTCAATTTATGGACTCGCATCGGCGTTTAACCCGCGTGTTGAGATATGTAAATTTACTTGTACGCTCCTCTCGCCGGAGCGGAGTTAAATAGGATACATTATGTGAGTCCGGAACGAGTGCTGCGTCCCGAGATTGATATCGGCCGCGGCATTGTTGATAAAGTACATTTTTATCGTTGTTTGGCGAACTGTTAAAGTCAACGCCTGTGTCGTGTGTCGTTAATTATACGTAGCGAGCAGGTATGCGTAGCGCTTAGCGGTTGAAGTCTAGTAGCCGGTTAGGGTAACGTAATTTAATAAGAAATAACGTTTGTATCGATATGTTCGATATCTATATCAGCTGACTATAAACTCGCAGTGCATTTATCGACAATTTTTAAATTGGTGTAGGAAGTCGTGCATTATTTATACAGAGCAAATAAATAAGCTCATGTGACAATAATATTTACTCTTTTTGATTGATTCAGTTTTATAGTAATTGAAGATATTACATATATTTTTCTTACAGATGTGAACAAACTTTTTCAGTAAATAAACAAAATTTATTTAAAAGTACTATACATTCGTACATTAAATTTTAAACCCTTATTAAGAAGGCAAAAAGAAAGTGAAACAATGTTTTCAATTGACATATGTTCATTCAAAAAAGGCATCGAGTAATAAAAATTCAATTTAGCTTTTGACAAATCCATTGAACGTCGTATACTGACCTAAGTACATAGAAAGATGAAAATCGTTTTTTTTTCTAGGAGATGTCCAAATAAAAAATAAAACCAAATTTTAATTCTGCATTTAAAATATATGCCCAGGAGTTATTTTATATTTTAAGACTAAATGTGAATAGTTTTATGAATTTCTTCACCCTTTACTTAAAGTTCATAAAAATAGTAATAAAACGTAAGTTATTTTTAAATTAAAACCTATTTCATCGAAAAAAATCTGCGTTCACTCTGATTTGTTTTTTCTTTGAATTACATGTCTCTCTTTTTTGTTTAATTTTGTTTTTTTCATTCAATTACATATCTCTCGTCCAAATGTTTGGACCTGCAATGAGTTTTGATCTTTGGCATCCTAAGTACGTTGTGTATCTGGGTCAAATTGTTTTCTAGTCAACAAAAACGATCGACGGAGCTCCATCAGAAAGTTTTTGTTTTTATTTTTCGAGGCTCAGAACTCTTAAAACTGTCAAAGATGTATATTTCACAACATCTCAACTTATTTCTTAACGCTGCATCAAAAATAGACCCCCTTTCCTCATTTAATGTAGCATGCTTCGTCCTTCTCTCGCTGCGATACACTCCCGGTACCATCCAAGTTCCTGCAAAACTACACATAAGCAATGACAACTTGCATCCTTAGCTGAATGAACAAGTTGAATGAAGAACACCTACAAGCAATTTCTGAAATGAAAATGTAGCAAAGAAAATAGATATAGCATATTATTGGTATGATACCACTAAGCAAAGCGTTTTCATGTGTAGCAAACCACCTACTGCGTTTTCACTAAAGTTCTAGTTCTTATTCTAAACGAACTAAAATTTCAAATACTCTTAAGAAATATAAACATCTTAGTAAACTTCCTATTTAAAGACCAAACACTGATTTTTTTATAGATAATTTATATTATGGAAAATATTATCTATCCTTCGTATCAGCTTTCTTCAAGGTAAAATACCCAGAACCTTATGAACTTATGTACCAATTTAAGATCTAGTTATTCAATAAAAGCTTTGATTTTCTGGAGGAAGACCAATTTCAACGATTTTAATTTTTTCGAGAAAATGAATTTGTATATGAAAAGTACTATGTTTCGTCTTTCTCCCCGCACCGATACACCCCCGCGTCTTAATCGGGGCGAGTGGGCGCGAGCGGCGCCTTCCGCGACCCATGCTAATCCGCACGGCCGCGCATCACGGCGCTCAGCGAGCCCCACACGTGGATGAATGGATGCATGCATACATAAAATTAACATTGTTGAAGATATTTATTTGCCCTACGCGCCGCTCTCGGTTGACAATGCCCCGCTCGCGAAGGTGCGGCGAGGATTTATTGGGCGGCGTCGCGAGCGCGAGCAAATTGCCGGAATGAATTTTGCGTCAGCCGTGTCCTGCCCTTACCAATAGTTTATGTGTCTTACAGTAACGAGCGACGTAGGAAATGGTAGTGAAGCGGAATACCAAAAAAGGAAACGCGATATTTTAAGACATATGTTGGTGAATATGTAAGTGTTACGCTACTCAAAATTTGCTCGTCTGCCGTGTCCTGCCCTTACCAATAGTTTATGTGTCTTACAATAACGAGCGACGTAGGAAATAGTAGTGAAGTGGAATATCAAAAAAGGAAATGCGATATTTTAAGACATATGTTGGTGAATATGTAAGTATTACGCTACTCAACAAGATACAGACGGATTCAAGATACAGACGGATTGACAAGATACAGACGACATTCAAAGTTATTTGGAAATATTAATGTCGAAAGAATTTTTTGGAAACATTCTATTTCTTAAATTGATTTAGTAACGGTGACTAAAATAAAAGTGAAAAACAACTGAACTTTTCGCCGGTAAATTTTATTGGTTGGTAATATTAGCATTTTAAACTGCCAATATTAACAACCTTCAAAAATAATATTATTTTCAGTTTGAACGACGAAAAAAAATGGTTTATTTGTATAAAAATGTCGTGATATTGATTGCTTTTCTTAATGTTTCTGTTTCTTAATTTTTAGTGAAGCTAAAAAGAAGAAATGAAAGAATGAAACCCTTACAAGATCACTCCGCCTGCCTGCCCATCCATCGCAGTCGATTTTTTCAAAAACTATGCGACGTGAAAACTTAAAATTCGGTGTTGTAATACGTATTATTATCAATATAATAGAAAAAATATTCATAAAATAATAAAGTACCTCCGGCTTACTGCGGGAAAATTACCTCGCAATTTAATGTTAGGTAAACTAAATAAAAAAGTGGTATATAATATTTAAATGAAACTAAAAATTCATGATTTCGACTAAAATACACATTAATTACAAAAAAACCAAAGTGGTAAAGTATTATTTCCGTAATAAATCATTCAGTGGCCGAATCATCTCTATCATTGTTCTACCTAATTGTAATGCAACTATACCCTATACCATACCTCAGGAGGAGAGGCGACGATGCGTCATAGAATCGTGCTAAACGATTTTTTTCGGCAGTTTCTTGACTAATTGTTTCGAGCATAACCTCCAATGAGAGTTTATTGAACTTTTCCCCCTATATTTGAAGTGTGAGTCAGTTGACTGCGCTTTTATCCTTCTAGTTCGTGTTATGTGATGATGGATTATTCCAATAATATATTGTGTTAATAATGCTTTGTCTATCGCTACGGGCTGTTTCTTCTGACGCCGCTAAGTTTGCTAATTGTTTCGCGGAAATCTAGTCGGTCGCTTTAGATGAAATATTTCTACCAAGTAATGGTCCGTAGCTAAATCTATAGCTTTTAATTTTCTCAGATGTTATACAAAATCGTTGTAATAAAACTATGTAAATAAATGTACAAAAACAAATTTTTTTCTACTTTTAAAAATAAAATACTAATTGTATCCAAACAACGAAATAAAAGAATACGACTTTGAAAATCGATGTTAAAATTTGAAATAAAGATAATAAATCATAGTTAATTTAATATTTCTCCTGTTTATACAAAATTATGTAAATTAAATTCAGTACTTTACCGTTATAAAAAAAAAAAACAAATATTGCAGCCAGCAGTAGATGATGTACGCCACGATTGTTATTTAACAAGTTGTATGGTAGGAACCTATAAATTTCGAATTGTGCATTCTTTCCTTGAATAAAAACGGAAAATGAAATAAAATAACATCACCCGCCTTATACATACGTAAAAGAATAAAATGCTTTTACAACTAGTAATCTCAACCAGACATTTCGTAAACAGAAACGATATCCAGGAGTGAATGATATTTGTTGCGCGATACATACGATAAAAGATGGCGTGCTCTCAGAACTAATAATACGAACAGATCTCCGCTTCCGTGACGGCACATGAACAAATGCCGCCTATAGTAGAGAGTAAATCAAAGCACTGGCGAATACATTTTTAGCATCACCGAGCCATAAATACGGACTCACGATGACACATCTCGCGCCATCCACACGAGCCAGATAACGGCGGGTTTTGTCACGATTCAATTTCGTATGGAGACGAGGCGCTCCTTTGAGAAGAATAACATTTTCTAAATTCACACAGGATGGATCCTGTGAATTCCCTTCCTCTACTTTGTCGATTTAAATATTAGAATTTATTTGTCCTCGAGGGTCCCGAGGGAGCGGAGGAGGACACGATGCGAGCGTGTCACGGCTCATGTTCCTGTAGCAGCGAATGGCTGGTGGTCTGGTTAATATATTTTGTGTTTTATAGTTTCCTTTGCTGTTTTAGTTGGACCGAGACAATGGCTGGGAACTCGAATCTGATCATTCATCTATTTAAAGTATGAGTATGCATTTGAATATCTGAGCTTTTGTTCGAAAGCTTGTTGAATGAATGAATATTTTGAATTAGTATCTTCGTTTAATCTGCTGCGGTCGTGTATTTTATAATGTCCATTTAAATTAGAACGATTTTTTTATTTCATTCAAAATTTTATGTACATTATAACGTAATAAAAATAAAAATCGGAAGCACTTCTAGGGACAAAAATAATAACCATTATTTACAAATCCACAAAAAGATACTTAAAAATGTTTTTAGCCATATAAAAACATAAAAATGTAAATCACTAATAGTGGAAAACAAGATAAAATTTTGCTTGAAACTATTATCGATATTACCGGATTTCATCTGATGTCTATTGATGTCTAATTTTACTTTATGGAAAATACAATGCAACAAGTATATTTAATATCCCGTAAAAATGACACCCGCATTAAAATGCAACGTGTTATTCAAGCATTTCCCTCGTAAATCGGAAGTGGGCAAGTAATTTGCAAACAATTCTCATAACCGATCACAGATCGAATCACGGACAAGACGAGCTATAATTCACGCTTAGGAATCTACGCAGATCACTTTCAGATGTATTTGAATAATCTATCCGGTAAGAGTTCTCGTCTACCACTGTTATTGTATATCTACTGTGAACCCGTTGATTTTGAATGCAGTAAAGAAGTTTTTACAAACTTGGTGATGCTGTAAATTAGCCATTTAACTTGATATAGCCTGCTATTAGCTTTGCCGCTATTAGCTTTCATAGCTATAAACAATTTAAACTCTTTCCTTAAAATTGTAAACTTCGCACGTACGTATATCTACGTAATTATCATTCATTATAAAATTAAAAATCTGAAAATAGTTTGAATTTTTATTATTAAAATTTTTTTGGTTTCTTATTGAAATTAAATGAATGTAGTTGTATCACATATGGAAGTTAAATATCTTTCTAATTTTTCCTTAAAATCGAAATGGAATCTTCATTTATTACTGGCCAGTTTGAGAAGTTCCAATTTTGATTACGTCAACACGAACCAGAATAAGAAAGGTCATGCAATTCTTATATTTCTTACTGTGAATTAAATAGTATTCCATTTTTGACTGCGTTGATCGATGACGTATAACTCAACTATAATGGAACATTTTATCAGCTCTAATAATAATAAATACAACCATACAGACTAATTTACTAAATCATGATAATTAAAAATGCATCTTACTTACAATAAAATTAACATCATAAATTATTATTTCTGTAATAAATCATTCAGTAGCCGATTCATTTCTACCATTGTTCTACTAATTGTAATACAACCATATCCTCTACTATTTCTCAGGACGAGACGCGACGATGCGTCATAGAGAAAATATTCAAAATGTTAAAGTTGCCCAATATTACAATCCAATTCCCAACATATATTTAAGTGATTGAGATATATGCGCCAGCTGGACTGTTCGCGTACGTTTTACCAGGTTTTCTGGGATAAATCTTTCATTTGAAAGGAATAAAATTGACAGCAGCTGCTGATTCATGCTTGCTGGAGAGCATGCTGGGTAGAAAAAGGTTGTTGTGTAAGGTTGGATATCGCACATAGCACTTGATTCAAAACATTATACGACGAAATAGTTTGACGACACGAATGCGACACTTATTCTCTTATATTCAGGGATATTTAATAATCTGCCGACTATTTAGAAATGATAGAGGTATTCAAGAGCAAATGCGTAGCTTTATCATGCGTATGATGGGAGCTAGAGTGCCATCGAAACAAAGAAATGGTTGTTACTTTTGTGACCATAAAAAACAAATTCTACACTACGGTGCTGCACTTCCTGAATGGAACAAATGCCGCTATTCTTGACAGATAATGGCGGTATTTCTTAATAGAATGGAGCAACTTATACCAGTGCTAAAATTGTTTACAGTATACTACATGGATGACAACATTAAACAATCGTGGGACTACTACTACTACTACATCCGTTTTACGGGATACATTGCTGATATGAATATTCAACATTGTATCCCGTAAAGACACTCAGTGTATTAAAGCGTTTTTAAAATAGCTTTATTTTGTTAATATTAAAATTATAATCAATAACAAAAATATCAAAATGTCTAATTAAGAGGGCTATAAAATATTGCCAAGGATCAGCCAACAATTCCACTATGTGCAATATAGGAACAATCTGTTCCTTGCTTGGTACAAACAAACCGTCTGTAATCGTAGTAATTAGTAACTTGACCAGGACTTGATCGAATTCGCCTTTCACTATGAAAATTATTAAGGCAGAGAGATACTCGTCTTGCCATAACTTCGCACTTCTATCCTCGGTTAACCCACGCTCGTTCCATATTGTATCCAGTGTCCAGCTGTTCAACTTAAATTATATATAACCAGTAACCGACGATAAGTAACTTGCAGAGACATAAACTATCCTTAAATTAAGTAATGAAAACAGACGCAGTAGCGTTACTCTACTTAGTCGCTACTCGGCGCTGAAATTGCAAGTGCTGTTACATTTTATGTGTGCGCATAATTCGAGCTTATGGTTTAATTGTAACCTGGATCAGTATTGAATGGGCGGATAATTCCAATAAAAAAGTATAATTAAATATTCTATTGATTTTTTTGTTAATCATTTATTAATATATATAATTCAAATATTTTAAGATAAAAAGTGCTCACAATTAAATGAAACTACGTGATGTAGTATTATTTCTACTTTCTTTAAGTTCTTTACTACGACCTAGGTTGTATTACATCTTCAGGTGGGCTATTAGAAAAGATCTTTGCTAATAGCTAATAGCCCACATCACGTAGTTTCATTTAATTGTGAATAATGAATTTCTACAAAATTAACGCCCAATATATTCAACAAAAATACTAATGTACAAAAACGGTAAACTCCTGTATCTTGGCAATCGATCCCTTCATGTCAAATTATTGTGAGCGAGAATTTTTGAGAAATTTTATTGCAAAAACTAAATTTCTCTAAAAATACGTTAACTTTACTTAGCAGCATACCAACAATTTTGAACAAGTTTAATACAAAAATAGTTAAATGACAAAAAATTCTCAAATTTATCGTAAATCATATTTAAATTTTCGTTGTATAATTACAGTCTTCAAAATTAAGCAGTTTTGTCGTAATATCCGTGTAGTATCGTTTGCGGCAAACGTTACGGAGAAACGCGTTAGTTTTTTTTATTTATTCCATTTTGATTCATCACTTGATTCATCAAGTTGTTTTAAACAATAATTTGTGTTATTTAATTTTTTTGATCAAGTATCGGAAGTGTGTGGCAAAAGCTACGTTAGTCCTCCTTAGCCAGTAAATCAACAACCCAAATATCATGTCTACTAAAATTATGTCCCCGTGTTTCTAAATGTTAATAGAAGTAATTGCTGCAATTAGACGGAAACATTTTAAGTAAAAAAATGTTTTCAAAATTATCTTTTTCTTACTTACTACAATTTAGTGGGAAAGGTCCAAAAGGGTTAAAAGATATATTTGTATGTATCTACATATATATATATATATATATATATATATATATATATATATATATATATATATATATATGTGTGTAAGTAATTTAACAATATTGAATACCTATATTTTTAAAGTATAGAGATGAATTAAGGGAGGCAAAGAAATAGTTCGTATCACAAAATTGCATTTATCGGAAAACTAATAATAAAAACAAGTTGTGAAATGAACTACTTGAATTTTAATGACAAACTATGCTTTGCCAAAATCTATTTATATTGAAAAGAGAGAGAAAGTTATGGAAGGATGAAATACATTTCATCATGTCATCGAAGATCTCACGAGAGAAACACGATACTAAGCGTGAATAATTTTCCAACCCCTGCTAAATTTTATACAAATTACATAAAAATTTTATACAAATTACATATTGAAATAAAATAGACTGGTAGCAAGCAAAGCCTTTATTTTAACATCAAATACGTTGCAATTTTTAGGGTGGTCAAAATTTATATATCATCATTTAGGATCTATTATCATTATAATAACAACTATATTTATTCCTTAAAATAAAAATGTTCGTACAAATTATTTAATATGTGCACTTAATGTTACTAAACTTAAACTTTTTTATTCTACTAACATGAGATGCTAAATGAGTGAACGCAAACGATGTTTTCAGGTTTTAGTTTAGAGAAATTATATGCCATTTTATGCACAAACATGAAAATAGTGATTTTAAAGTTTAATTTAAATTATATTTAAAAGAAACCTTACAAACTTAAATATTTATTAAAAAATGTAATAATATTCGTGCAAAAATAATATTGACATATCAAACTGAATTTACCACATGATAATTTTTGCTGTCGATCTTAGTAGTTGTAATTTATATTGTGAACTAATGTAGTATTATTTCTACTTTCTTTAAGTTCTTTACAACTACCTACTTTACATCTTCAGGTGGGCTATTAGAAAAGATGCTAATAGTCAACCTGAAGATGTCGTAATACAACGAAACCTAGGTCGTGGTAAAGAACTTAAAGAAAGTAGAAATAATACTACATCACGTAGTTTCATTTAATTGTGAATAATGAATTTCGACAAAATTAACGTCAAATATATTCAATCAATTGTGAACTAAATTTACAATAAATGTAGGTATTATAAAAATCTATAAAGATATATCGATCGAAATAAAATTGATCTTTCACATTAAAGTGAGTTAAAAATTGTCCGTTTTGCGTTAATAACTCCAGTGCACGCGCGTTGACTGCGACTAAGAACAGAACGCATTTAATATGTCAATGATTGATAATGCCGCTTGCAGTATTACTTTACGGCTCTCTCAATTCGGACACGTCTGTTAATGAATTAGAGAACAGACAGACAATTTAATTAGAACTTTGTATTGTTTTGCAATAATATACCGACTACGAGTAACGAATGTTTACCCGCCTCACAAGGCGAATGGAATAATATTCATAAATTATGCCAATCAAAGGGATAAATTAAGTAAAGTAGAAGAATTTTGAGAAGAAATGCAACGAAGATGCAACGATAATCATAAGTTGTTAGTTACAATTGTCATCACAAAATTATTTTTTGCCAGCAACTGCCTGCGTTGTTTTCAGAATGTAACAAAATAATTTTATAAAAATTCTTAAGGTAAATTGTACAAAATTTGTTTACATGACACATGCTAATATTAAGAAAAAGCTCTAACTGTGGTGCTATATTAAAATATTTTAGTAGTTTTTATCTAAAATGATCACAAATAAATATAGGCTAATGTTACGATAAAAGCCCAGACAACATTTGCTCTGATATGTTTTAGCTATGGCTGAGATATATCAAATTTTTTTCAAAAGCTATGTGATTGCTGGTTATGATTTTAATATACTATTTATTTATTATACAGATTACAAACATATCATTATTAGGGCCCATACCCCAAAAGGAAGAAAAGGAACTGAAAAAACGAAAAAAACTTGGATAACATGGCGCATGCACCCTTACACCTGTTTGCCTGTCACAACAATTCTTCCCACAAATCGTTTTTCGTAAAAACTTGAATTCGGCATAATGATAAAAATAACATAATGAGAAGATAAGATACAAAATTATTAATATGGTAATTTTTGAAAAGGCAAACAACGTATATTTTTTAATTTCATGTATGAATATAGATCGATCGAATACAGATCGAAAAATCAAGTTATAAAGAGTCCAACATTATTATTTTATAAATTTTGTGTTGGGTAGATCTAGTATATAGTTAAAAATGTCCAAAAAATATGTAACCTTGGATTCAAAGCTCCTAAATTTAATAATTTCCTTAAAGGTTACCGGAAAACTATAGCGACGATTCTGAATTTTAGAGTTTTTAAGATATTCAATGAAAATTATATGTCCCAAGTGTGTACGCAACCATGATAGTAGGAGTTCTACTTGTACTTAACATATTTACTTCTAAAAGATTTCCTCAAGTTCTGTCATTTACTTATTAATTATTAGATATAGATAGTAATTACATTTTTGTAATCCACACATCTTTTCGTCATGTGTTTTCACCTATACATATATATTGAGAAATATTAAATGTGTTATCAGAAGTAAAAGTTAAATACGTCAGATGTAAAGAGAATCGGCTATTAATAGTTCATTCTTTATGTGTCAAATATTTTATTAACTAATGCATTCAACAAAATTCCTGTGGTACTA